>OV656746.1:42500-50000 GCA_927399415.1 Macaria notata | reverse complement strand
AAGCGAGTCATGGCGTATTTGTCGCTTGATGAATGAAACCGGGCAGCGGTCGTAGTTTGCTTTTGTTTTCAACGTCAATGCAGCCGCCTTCGCCAATTCGTCTGCCTTTTCGTTGCCTTCGAGCCCTGCGTGTGCTTTTATCCAGAACAAATTGATGGGTTTTTGTTGTTTCTTCATCTTCTGAATATTTGCTCTAGTTCGAATCGCCAGGGGGTGAAGGGTGGATACGTTTGTTACTGTTTCCAGCGCGGAGCGAGAGTCGCTGTATATATTGCAGCAGGTGGTGCTTCTGTCTTTGAGGGCTGTCTCGGTGGCCTCTGTCAGTGCAAGTAGTTCCGCTTGATACACGGAGCAGCAGTCGTCCAGACGCAATTTACGGGTACTGATTTCGGCGGCGCCTTGTCTGATGGATAAGGCTGCTCCCACTTTTCCCTCGATTTTGCTGCCATCGGTGTATATATTGAGGCCTTCATTAAAAGTTTGTTCGACCGCTGCTCCGTCCTCCAAGCATCTGAAATGCAGCTCCTCCTGACATGCTGGGTGCGGTCTGGTGGTGTACTTTACCGGTGTCTCCACTTTACGATCGCCCACTATTCGCTGTGAGAACCCTTTTTTAATTTCATACAGGGCTGCCGCTTCCCTGATGCGAATGTCTAGCGGCAACAAGCCAGCCAGCAGTAGCACTGAGTTAAGGGATGCTGTTCGGTAGGATTTTACTATCTTTTGGACGAATCCTCTTTGTACAGAGTCGAGTTCGTTCTTGATCATAATCTTGCTTGTCGCAGGTGCCCAAGCGCTGGCTGCGTACATTATCGTGGGCTCGACGACTGCGGTGTATATCGTCCGGACGACTTCCGACGATAAGCCCCAATGTATTTTCGCAGTTCTTACCAGCTGCTTATAGAAGTTGAGTGCTCTCCTGCAGACATTCGCCGTGTGTGCGTTAAACGACAACTTGTGGTCTATGGTCAGCCCGAGTACCTTTATCTCATTCGACATGCCGATGCTCACGCCGCCCATGCTCAGGCGAGGGGTATCATACTTCAGCTTGCGCGTGACGGTCATTGCTACCGTCTTGTGCGGCGCAAACTTGAGCTTACTTTTGATACCCCACGACTGAACGTGCGCCAGCGCTGCATTGGCCTGTCTCTCCACTTCTAGGGCTGTTCCACCATCGCAGACCAACAAGATGTCGTCGGCGAATGCCTGGGCATAGGCCCCCTCCCTCTCCAGCTCCAGAAGAAGCGGGTTAAGGAGCAGGTTCCAGAGCATGGGTCCTCCGATGGAACCTTGCACGCATCCTTTTTCCGTCTTTCTCTCGCACTCTTCTCCAGCGTATCGGACACGAACTCTCCGGTTTTCGAGATAGCTGGCCATGACTCGTCTCAGATTTATGGGAACCCTCTCCTCTGCCAGTCTCTTCTTTATCAGGGGCCACCATGCTCCGTCGAAGGCTCCCTCTATATCAAGCGACACCATCGTCACGATTCTCTTCTCATCGAGCTTCTTGTAGACGTGCCGCATCAGGATATAGAGGGAGTCCTCTGTGCTTTTTTGTGGCACGAATCCGAACTGTCGCGGGCTGGTTCCTGGTAGTAGGTAGTGTCTGAGTCGAGCCACGACCATCTTCTCGAACACCTTGCCCAGTACTGGCAAAAGGCCGATCGGTCTGTAAGACTTGGGCGGGTTAGGTTAGGTTAGGTTAGGTTAGGTTAGGTTAGGTTAGGTTAGGTTAGGTTAGGTTAGGTTAGGTTAGGTTAGGTTAGGTTAGGTTAGGTTAGGTTAGGTTAGGTTAGGTTAGGTTAGGTTAGGTTAGGTTAGGTTAGGTTAGGTTAGGTTAGGTTAGGTTAGGTTAGGTTAGGTTAGGTTAGGTTAGGTTAGGTTAGGTTAGGTTAGGTTAGGTTAGGTTAGGTTAGGTTAGGTTAGGTTAGGTTAGGTTAGGTTAGGTTAGGTTAGGTTAGGTTAGGTTAGGTTAGGTTAGGTTAGGTTAGGTTAGGTTAGGTTAGGTTAGGTTAGGTTAGGTTAGGTTAGGTTAGGTTAGGTTAGGTTAGGTTAGGTTAGGTTAGGTTAGGTTAGGTTAGGTTAGGTTAGGTTAGGTTAGGTTAGGTTAGGTTAGGTTAGGTTAGGTTAGGTTAGGTTAGGTTAGGTTAGGTTAGGTTAGGTTAGGTTAGGTTAGGTTAGGTTAGGTTAGGTTAGGTTAGGTTAGGTTAGGTTAGGTTAGGTTAGGTTAGGTTAGGTTAGGTTAGGTTAGGTTAGGTTAGATTAGGTTAGGTTAGGTTAGGTTAGGTTAGGTTAGGTTAGGTTAGGTTAGGTTAGGTTAGGTTAGGTTAGGTTAGGTTAGGTTAGGTTAGGTTAGGTTAGGTTAGGTTAGGTTAGGTTAGGTTAGGTTAGGTTAGGTTAGGTTAGGTTAGGTTAGGTTAGGTTAGGTTAGGTTAGGTTAGGTTAGGTTAGGTTAGGTTAGGTTAGGTTAGGTTAGGTTAGGTTAGGTTAGGTTAGGTTAGGTTAGGTTAGGTTAGGTTAGGTTAGGTTAGGTTAGGTTAGGTTAGGTTAGGTTAGGTTAGGTTAGGTTAGGTTAGGTTAGGTTAGGTTAGGTTAGGTTAGGTTAGGTTAGGTTAGGTTAGGTTAGGTTAGGTTAGGTTAGGTTAGGTTAGGTTAGGTTAGGTTAGGTTAGGTTAGGTTAGGTTAGGTTAGGTTAGGTTAGGTTAGGTTAGGTTAGGTTAGGCTAGGTTAGGTTAGGTTAGGTTAGGTTAGGTTAGGTTAGGTTAGGTTAGGTTAGGTTAGGTTAGGTTAGGTTAGGTTAGGTTAGGTTAGGTTAGGTTAGGTTAGGTTAGGTTAGGTTAGGTTAGGTTAGGTTAGGTTAGGTTAGGTTAGGTTAGGTTAGGTTAGGTTAGGTTAGGTTAGGTTAGGTTAGGTTAGGTTAGGTTAGGTTAGGTTAGGTTAGGTTAGGTTAGGTTAGGTTAGGTTAGGTTAGGTTAGGTTAGGTTAGGTTAGGTTAGGTTAGGTTAGGTTAGGTTAGGTTAGGTTAGGTTAGGTTAGGTTAGGTTAGGTTAGGTTAGGTTAGGTTAGGTTAGGTTAGGTTAGGTTAGGTTAGGTTAGGTTAGGTTAGGTTAGGTTAGGTTAGGTTAGGTTAGGTTAGGTTAGGTTAGGTTAGGTTAGGTTAGGTTAGGTTAGGTTAGGTTAGGTTAGGTTAGGTTAGGTTAGGTTAGGTTAGGTTAGGTTAGGTTAGGTTAGGTTAGGTTAGGTTAGGTTAGGTTAGGTTAGGTTAGGTTAGGTTAGGTTAGATTAGGTTAGGTTAGGTTAGGTTAGGTTAGGTTAGGTTAGGTTAGGTTAGGTTAGGTTAGGTTAGGTTAGGTTAGGTTAGGTTAGGTTAGGTTAGGTTAGGTTAGGTTAGGTTAGGTTAGGTTAGGTTAGGTTAGGTTAGGTTAGGTTAGGTTAGGTTAGGTTAGGTTAGGTTAGGTTAGGTTAGGTTAGGTTAGGTTAGGTTAGGTTAGGTTAGGTTAGGTTAGGTTAGGTTAGGTTAGGTTAGGTTAGGTTAGGTCAGGTTAGGTTAGGTTAGGTTAGGTTAGGTTAGGTTAGGTTAGGTTAGGTTAGGTTAGGTTAGGTTAGGTTAGGTTAGGTTAGGTTAGGTTAGGTTAGGTTAGGTTAGGTTAGGTTAGGTTAGGTTAGGTTAGGTTAGGTTAGGTTAGGTTAGGTTAGGTTAGGTTAGGTTAGGTTAGGTTAGGTTAGGTTAGGTTAGGTTAGATTAGGTTAGGTTAGGTTAGGTTAGGTTAGGTTAGGTTAGGTTAGGTTAGGTTAGGTTAGGTTAGGTTAGGTTAGGTTAGGTTAGGTTAGGTTAGGTTAGGTTAGGTTAGGTTAGGTTAGGTTAGGTTAGGTTAGGTTAGGTTAGGTTAGGTTAGGTTAGGTTAGGTTAGGTTAGGTCAGGTTAGGTTAGGTTAGGTTAGGTTAGGTTAGGTTAGGTTAGGTTAGGTTAGGTTAGGTTAGGTTAGGTTAGGTTAGGTTAGGTTAGGTTAGGTTAGGTTAGGTTAGGTTAGGTTAGATTAGGTTAGGTTAGGTTAGGTTAGGTTAGGTTAGGTTAGGTTAGGTTAGGTTAGGTTAGGTTAGGTTAGGTTAGGTTAGGTTAGGTTAGGTTAGGTTAGGTTAGGTTAGGTTAGGTTAGGTTAGGTTAGGTTAGGTTAGGTTAGGTTAGGTTAGGTTAGGTTAGGTTAGGTTAGGTTAGGTTAGGTTAGGTTAGGTTAGGTTAGGTTAGGTTAGGTTAGGTTAGGTTAGGTTAGGTTAGGTTAGGTTAGGTTAGGTTAGGTTAGGTTAGGTTAGGTTAGGTTAGGTTAGATTAGGCTAGGTTAGGTTAGGTTAGGTTAGGTTAGGTTAGGTTAGGTTAGGTTAGGTTAGGTTAGGTTAGGTTAGGTTAGGTTAGGTTAGGTTAGGTTAGGTTAGGTTAGGTTAGGTTAGGTTAGGTTAGGTTAGGTTAGGTTAGGTTAGGTTAGGTTAGGTTAGGTTAGGTTAGGTTAGGTTAGGTTAGGTTAGGTTAGGTTAGGTTAGGTTAGGTTAGGTTAGGTTAGGTTAGGTTAGGTTAGGTTAGGTTAGGTTAGGTTAGGTTAGGTTAGGTTAGGTTAGGTTAGGTTAGGTTAGGTTAGGTTAGGTTAGGTTAGGTTAGGTTAGGTTAGGTTAGGTTAGGTTAGGTTAGGTTAGGTTAGGTTAGGTTAGGTTAGGTTAGGTTAGGTTAGGTTAGGTTAGGTTAGGTTAGGTTAGGTTAGGTTAGGTTAGGTTAGGTTAGGTTAGGTTAGGTTAGGTTAGGTTAGGTTAGGTTAGGTTAGGTTAGGTTAGGTTAGGTTAGGTTAGGTTAGGTTAGGTTAGGTTAGGTTAGGTTAGGTTAGGTTAGGTTAGGTTAGGTTAGGTTAGGTTAGGTTAGGTTAGGTTAGGTTAGGTTAGGTTAGGTTAGGTTAGGTTAGGTTAGGTTAGGTTAGGTTAGGTTAGGTTAGGTTAGGTTAGCTTAGGTTAGGTTAGGTTAGGTTAGGTTAGGTTAGGTTAGGTTAGGTTAGGTTAGGTTAGGTTAGGTTAGGTTAGGTTAGGTTAGGTTAGGTTAGGTTAGGTTAGGTTAGGTTAGGTTAGGTTAGGTTAGGTTAGGTTAGGTTAGGTTAGGTTAGGTTAGGTTAGGTTAGGTTAGGTTAGGTTAGGTTAGGTTAGGTTAGGTTAGGTTAGGTTAGGTTAGGTTAGGTTAGGTTAGGTTAGGTTAGGTTAGGTTAGGTTAGGTTAGGTTAGGTTAGGTTAGGTTAGGTTAGGTTAGGTTAGGTTAGGTTAGGTTAGGTTAGGTTAGGTTAGGTTAGGTTAGGTTAGGTTAGGTTAGGTTAGGTTAGGTTAGGTTAGGTTAGGTTAGGTTAGGTTAGGTTAGGTTAGGTTAGGTTAGGTTAGGTTAGGTTAGGTTAGGTTAGGTTAGGTTAGGTTAGGTTAGGTTAGGTTAGGTTAGGTTAGGTTAGGTTAGGTTAGGTTAGGTTAGGTTAGGTTAGGTTAGGTTAGGTTAGGTTAGGTTAGGTTAGGTTAGGTTAGGTTAGGTTAGGTTAGGTTAGGTTAGGTTAGGTTAGGTTAGGTTAGGTTAGGTTAGGTTAGGTTAGGTTAGGTTAGGTTAGGTTAGGTTAGGTTAGGTTAGGTTAGGTTAGGTTAGGTTAGGTTAGGTTAGGTTAGGTTAGGTTAGGTTAGGTTAGGTTAGGTTAGGTTAGGTTAGGTTAGGTTAGGTTAGGTTAGGTTAGGTTAGGTTAGGTTAGGTTAGGTTAGGTTAGGTTAGGTTAGGTTAGGTTAGGTTAGGTTAGGTTAGGTTAGGTTAGGTTAGGTTAGGTTAGGTTAGGTTAGGTTAGATTAGGTTAGGTTAGGTTAGGTTAGGTTAGGTTAGGTTAGGTTAGGTTAGGTTAGGTTAGGTTAGGTTAGGTTAGGTTAGGTTAGGTTAGGTTAGGTTAGGTTAGGTTAGGTTAGGTTAGGTTAGGTTAGGTTAGGTTAGGTTAGGTTAGGTTAGGTTAGGTTAGGTTAGGTTAGGTTAGGTTAGGTTAGGTTAGGTTAGGTTAGGTTAGGTTAGGTTAGGTTAGGTTAGGTTAGGTTAGGTTAGGTTAGGTTAGGTTAGGTTAGGTTAGGTTAGGTTAGGTTAGGTTAGGTTAGGTTAGGTTAGGTTAGGTTAGGTTAGGTTAGGTTAGGTTAGGTTAGGTTAGGTTAGGTTAGGTTAGGTTAGGTTAGGTTAGGTTAGGTTAGGTTAGGTTAGGTTAGGTTAGGTTAGGTTAGGTTAGGTTAGGTTAGGTTAGGTTAGGTTAGGTTAGGTTAGGTTAGGTTAGGTTAGGTTAGGTTAGGTTAGGTTAGGTTAGGTTAGGTTAGGTTAGGTTAGGTTAGGTTAGGTTAGGTTAGGTTAGGTTAGGTTAGGTTAGGTTAGGTTAGGTTAGGTTAGGTTAGGTTAGGCTAGGTTAGGTTAGGTTAGGTTAGGTTAGGTTAGGTTAGGTTAGGTTAGGTTAGGTTAGGTTAGGTTAGGTTAGGTTAGGTTAGGTTAGGTTAGGTTAGGTTAGGTTAGGTTAGGTTAGGTTAGGTTAGGTTAGGTTAGGTTAGGTTAGGTTAGGTTAGGTTAGGTTAGGTTAGGTTAGGTTAGGTTAGGTTAGGTTAGGTTAGGTTAGGTTAGGTTAGGTTAGGTTAGGTTAGGTTAGGTTAGGTTAGGTTAGGTTAGGTTAGGTTAGGTTAGGTTAGGTTAGGTTAGGTTAGGTTAGGTTAGGTTAGGTTAGGTTAGGTTAGGTTAGGTTAGGTTAGGTTAGGTTAGGTTAGGTTAGGTTAGGTTAGGTTAGGTTAGGTTAGGTTAGGTTAGGTTAGGTTAGGTTAGGTTAGGTTAGGTTAGGTTAGGTTAGGTTAGGTTAGGTTAGGTTAGGTTAGGTTAGGTTAGGTTAGGTTAGGTTAGGTTAGGTTAGGTTAGGTTAGGTTAGGTTAGGTTAGGTTAGGTTAGGTTAGGTTAGGTTAGGTTAGGTTAGGTTAGGTTAGGTTAGGTTAGGTTAGGTTAGGTTAGGTTAGGTTAGGTTAGGTTAGGTTAGGTTAGGTTAGGTTAGGTTAGGTTAGGTTAGGTTAGGTTAGGTTAGGTTAGGTTAGGTTAGGTTAGGTTAGGTTAGGTTAGGTTAGGTTAGGTTAGGTTAGGTTAGGTTAGGTTAGGTTAGGTTAGGTTAGGTTAGGTTAGGTTAGGTTAGGTTAGGTTAGGTTAGGTTAGGTTAGGTTAGGTTAGGTTAGGTTAGGTTAGGTTAGGTTAGGTTAGGTTAGGTTAGGTTAGGTTAGGTTAGGTTAGGTTAGGTTAGGTTAGGTTAGGTTAGGTTAGGTTAGGTTAGGTTAGGTTAGGTTAGGTTAGGTTAGGTTAGGTTAGGTTAGGTTAGGTTAGGTTAGGTTAGGTTAGGTTAGGTTAGGTTAGGTTAGGTTAGGTTAGGTTAGGTTAGGTTAGGTTAGGTTAGGTTAGGTTAGGTTAGGTTAGGTTAGGTTAGGTTAGGTTAGGTTAGGTTA
>OV656746.1:27500-32500 GCA_927399415.1 Macaria notata | reverse complement strand
CTACAGTGTCCTTTCATACTGTGTCTCGCTTTTGCTACTGGTGCTTTCATTCTTCATACATGTTCATCATTCATTCATCCACTTTCATGCTTAGTTGGGTCAGCCAACTCTACTGCCCTATTCTATCTGGTGTGTGGTATTCGTTTTACTTTATTTAGGATAAACAGGGGTTAATAAGTTTTTCAGTTCTTACATTATAGTTTACACATTATTAATTATTTATACTAGATTTATCATATTTTTATAACATATTTACATATTGGTAATGGCACTAACACCAACACATTTAAGTGTGGGTAATACCTTAATATTCGATAACTATAGATTTATATTTACAAAATGCAGTAAGTTTATTCCTTGTTTTATAACCATGGCACTCCGCCGCGTCGTGAATTGCGTCCTCCTCGGAAACGGTGTCTTTACTGGGATTTAGCCTTAACATTGCTGGCTGCCGCGTTTTTGCTTCGAATGTTGATTTGCAAGATTCATTTTGCTCTTCCCCATCCTGGCTAGTGTTATACGGCAATGTTTGTTCGATGATCCCTCGGTCCACCACAGTAAATTAAGTGTTTGTGCTATTTTAATTACTTGAAGAGTGTGTGTGAATTTGTGTGTAATTGCTTGTGTGTATGTTTGTATGACTGTAACATATTGAGTACTTGTATGTGTAGTGTTTTCTATTAGAAATTGTTCTATTTTCTTACGAAAATGGTACCAATTTGCTGTGTTTGTGTTGTACAGTGTTGTTGTTGTGTAAGTGCTGTGTAGTTTTGTGAGTAGTGTGTTGTATGTCATACCATGGTGATCCGAGTTTGTGGCTCCTTCATTGAATTTCCAGTGGTTGGTCTGAAACACTGCTCTGATCAAGGAGGTGACATTGGTGACTTTTCTCGTGCAGTGCGCTCTTTGACTCGAGGCAGCTAGGGAGGCCCACGGTACCACCTTAGCAGTACGCTATTCTAGCGCGAGCTAAGGTGTCCCACTTTCTCCTTACTACACAGTCTCTGCTAAATGCGTTATGCGCTGTATCGCCTAACTTGGCCTTGACGCAGTTGCAGCACGACGGCGTGGTGTCAGCTCGCCAGTCCGCACAGTCTGCTTTCTTGTGCGGGCCGCCACAATGACTGCACTTTTCCAGCGTGTCCTTGCAGAAGCGCCGCCCGTGCCCGTATTCCAGGCAGAGGGAGCACTGCACGAGCGGCGACTGGTCTGCCACTCGGATGCGCTGGAGGTCCACGTGCACGGCCTCCTCATCCACCATGCGCTGCCACAGTCTGGGGGCGACCCGCAGTACGACGTGCTGCGCGAGCGGGTTCCTGGCCGGCTTTTTATAAGCGATTTCATAGCTGCTATCCTTTTCTGAGAGGTTGATGAAGAGATTCTTATTCTGTGTCCTCAAGGAGCTTATAACATCTTCGTCACTATTGTACTTGAGTACGTCCTTGAGAATTACAAGCGGATGTTTGTTTTTTATTTCCTCCACTTTTAAGTGCTGTCCCTGTGCTGTGATTGTCTCTTTCACTTTTTGCCTATCCTCTTCGGTTTTACAACCAATTATCACCTTCCTGTCATAAGTCTTCCTAATTCTTTCCACCGACACCATTCCTTCCTTCGCCCTCACCGCTTTCCTGATCCTCTCCAGTACCTGGTCTCCGGTTTCGTCTGATATCTCTCCCGTGACCACCACCGAGTGCAGTGTTGTGTGTGCGGGTGGCCTCCTGCTGGCTGCCACGTTTGCGTACGTACCTCTGTTACTATCCTTTTCCTTCTGCTCATTTATCAATTTTGTAAGCGACTCAATTTTATTATTGTTTTCTTGCAACAGTTTATTATTGTCCTCTATTTTCTGCAGGATTTCGCATTCACTGATCCTGCTTTTTTCATTTGTTTTTGTTTGTTTGGCAGGTGTCACCTGAATCCCGCCAGTAGGGTGCCCTTTCGCAGCTTCGATCTCCTTTACCAGCGCGTACATTCGCTCGACGGCGGCCAGCACGTCCGCCTTGATGTCCCGCTTCAGATTGCCCGAGCGACTGAGGCTGGTTTTTACCTTGATCAGGCAATCCCTGGCCTCTTTCACTCGGTCAGTCCGCGCGGGGGTACTCGGCGAGGCGCTGACCGCCCCCGCTGCGACGCCGGCCGGCGAGGAGGTCGTCTTGCTTCTCGGCACTGGGCGGGGTCTCGGCTTCACTGCAGCAGCGGCGGTGTTCACGGGGGAGTTGTCGCTCACCATCACCGGCGAGCATGTCGGGGCTCTTGGGGTCGGCGGGGGATCCACGGTGAAAGTGTCCCTCAGCGGGGAGGAGCACCTGCTCCACCCAGGCTCCCTCTCCTCTATGCTCCTGCGTGGGCCTCCTTTCTTGGGCGCGTTTACCGTGGCTATCTCGTCCGGCGAGCTGGTGCGGCCTCCGGTGCGTCTTGGCTTGGGCGTGTGGAACATCGCGCGACAAACGGAGCGCGAGAACTCAGAGGAAGGCGCAAACACAACCTCGAAGTGCCCCTAGTTATGATAAACAAGGTGTAACTACCACTAACAGGTCGGCGGCTTATATATAACTTATTTTACACACTACAATTAATAAAATTCAGTCTAGTCTAGTCAAATACTTAATCTATGTACCGATTTGGCTGTAAAGAGGCCAATGTCTTAATACTATCTTTTTTATAATCTAATTTTGGCTGTAAATTGGCCGATGTCTTAAATTCCAAGTATTGCACTGTTAATTTTGTCTATAAACTTATAATAGTAATAATAATATATTATAATCTATTTACTCCCACGCTGTTAATTACATTAAATAATTTACATTAAATTAGGTACAAGTCAATAATACAGTACAATTTTTATCAGTTTTACTTGGTCGCTAATATACTAAGTATATGGGTCGACGTCAGTAGGTAACCTTTATAATATATCTATTCTAATTCTTATATAGCTTAACTTATTTCTAGAACGTACAATTAAACGGTTAAAATTAGTCAACAATTTCTCCCCTATGTAAAGGGTAGGGGGTAGTCAATTAGGTACAAATAGGTTTACAACAATAATAACAACAATAACAACAATTTTTAATCTAGTTATAATTTTAGTCAGTTCCGGTATGTAGCCCACTATTTTGTAAGCGTCGTTACTGTCTTTTTACAAAAAACCCCGTGTTCCTAGCTCTTCCCGTTCTCGAGATACCGCTCCAGAAGGCGAGCGCTCGTGAGGGGGGTGCGGGGCGCGGGCGCGGGGCGCGAGCGCGGGGGCAGGAGGTCGTCCGATAACAAGATAACAAGTCGTTCCGCGCCGCCTGATAACAGCTTGCTCTCGCGCACGCACACACGCGCACAACAGAACCAGTATCCGTGTACAGGCGCCAGGTACTCAGTACCAGTAAGTAACTATAAGTCAACAATCTACTAAGGCACTTCGTGACATAGACACTACCTATCTTATAATTAAATACTAGTGCCGGTATAAGACACTAAGTCTAATTGCGTCATACAGTATTTTAGCAAACTAGAGATCCGTAACGAAAGCTATAGATAGCCCGTGTACAATATGGTACCCGTATAAGGTATTAAGTCTTATTAGTCTAACTTAAAACTATAGGTATAGGTCAATAAACCTTCTCAATTGTGTTACCTATAAGTACTTAATATACTACTTAAAACAAAATAATAAAATAACCAGACAATACAGTATCACTCCCGAACCAAATATGTTGAAATCTGTTCACGCGCTGGAATGTGGATTTAGCCCGCCTATGTATAAGTAAGTATAGCTAAACGCACAGCGTCAGGTATTTCACATACTACAGTTTACAGTTTCATACAGAGATTTTAGTTCGCGGGCGATCCGCAAAACTTACAAATATTCTAAAGCAATTAAAAAGGCCAGCGAGCGGCCGGGCGCGTGACGTCAGCGCACGCGAAGCTAAATATAGAACGCGGCAACTGGTTCTGCGCTGTGTAGGTATCGAGCGCTATGGCCGCTCGGCAATGGTCGGCTGACGTCACTCGGCCGACGGTAATCGGGCCTTAACCGACTCGCAAGAAAAGGAGGTGTGTGGCAAAAAGCGATCTCTAGATTTTGCTACTTTTACAACGGGTTATGTTAGAGGGTTGGTAGGACAGTCCTAATTTGGGGTGAGGGGGGGGTCCCAACAAGGGTTTTGAGGGGGGGGGGGAAGGTGAATTTTAAGATTTGAGATTGCAAATTGTTTTGGGGGGGTTTTTTTAGGACCAGGAGATCACTAAAATCAAGTTTTGAGAGGGGGGGGGGAAAGGGGGGGAGAGGGGGGGGGGAAGTCGAGATTTTTTGCTTTTATTGTTCAGTATCACTTACTGGTCAATAAAAACCAAAAACCCCGTTTTTTGGAATTTGCGGGGGAGGGGGGGGGGAGAAGTGGGGGGGGGCAAGATAAGTTTTTTGGATTTGGTTTAGGATGGGGAACAATAAACTAATTTTTAATTTTAAAAAACTCAATAAAATTTAAAACTCGCTATCTGCCAAAAAACCTGCTTCTCTGACGTCACAATGAGCTCTCTCCTGACCGAAAACACAAATTTCCGACCAAGATTCCCGACTTTGCTACAAATGGCTGCAGTTTGGGAACTACTAATCCAAAAAATATGGTTGAGGTCTCAAATGAGAGCTCTTGAAGTGAGGCTTTTTACAATATTTTTAGAATGCTACCTTACAGATCTACTTTTTTGTATACGATTTTTTGAAAATTACCTAATTTTTGAAATGTCTGTATCTTCTTTAATTTTAGTCCAAAAAGGTCCGGGAAGGTGTCTCTGTACTCCGCTGCAAAAGATCTTGCTAGTTGTGTCCAAAATTAACTTCCAGAACAGCTGCGAAGTCCTGCTGGAAAAGTAGGTCATCCAGTTTTTTCCCCGTAGTTCCCAAGGGCGCGAGGGGAAAAATCTGGATTCTTGTCAGCAGGTAGTCCAGGTGGTCAGCTTCAATATACGCAGCAAAAACTGGTGGGGTACTGATCTTGTTTTCGCAGCGC
>OV656746.1:7500-10000 GCA_927399415.1 Macaria notata | reverse complement strand
GGTTAGGTTAGGTTAGGTTAGGTTAGGTTAGGTTAGGTTAGGTTAGGTTAGGTTAGGTTAGGTTAGGTTAGGTTAGGTTAGGTTAGGTTAGGTTAGGTTAGGTTAGGTTAGGTTAGGTTAGGTTAGGTTAGGTTAGGTTAGGTTAGGTTAGGTTAGGTTAGGTTAGGTTAGGTTAGGTTAGGTTAGGTTAGGTTAGGTTAGGTTAGGTTAGGTTAGGTTAGGTTAGGTTAGGTTAGGTTAGGTTAGGTTAGGTTAGGTTAGGTTAGGTTAGGTTAGGTTAGGTTAGGTTAGGTTAGGTTAGGTTAGGTTAGGTTAGGTTAGGTTAGGTTAGGTTAGGTTAGGTTAGGTTAGGTTAGGTTAGGTTAGGTTAGGTTAGGTTAGGTTAGGTTAGGTTAGGTTAGGTTAGGTTAGGTTAGGTTAGGTTAGGTTAGGTTAGGTTAGGTTAGGTTAGGTTAGGTTAGGTTAGGTTAGGTTAGGTTAGGTTAGGTTAGGTTAGGTTAGGTTAGGTTAGGTTAGGTTAGGTTAGGTTAGGTTAGGTTAGGTTAGGTTAGGTTAGGTTAGGTTAGGTTAGGTTAGGTTAGGTTAGGTTAGGTTAGGTTAGGTTAGGTTAGGTTAGGTTAGGTTAGGTTAGGTTAGGTTAGGTTAGGTTAGGTTAGGTTAGGTTAGGTTAGGTTAGGTTAGGTTAGGTTAGGTTAGGTTAGGTTAGGTTAGGTTAGGTTAGGTTAGGTTAGGTTAGGTTAGGTTAGGTTAGGTTAGGTTAGGTTAGGTTAGGTTAGGTTAGGTTAGGTTAGGTTAGGTTAGGTTAGGTTAGGTTAGGTTAGGTTAGGTTAGGTTAGGTTAGGTTAGGTTAGGTTAGGTTAGGTTAGGTTAGGTTAGGTTAGGTTAGGTTAGGTTAGGTTAGGTTAGGTTAGGTTAGGTTAGGTTAGGTTAGGTTAGGTTAGGTTAGGTTAGGTTAGGTTAGGTTAGGTTAGGTTAGGTTAGGTTAGGTTAGGTTAGGTTAGGTTAGGTTAGGTTAGGTTAGGTTAGGTTAGGTTAGGTTAGGTTAGGTTAGGTTAGGTTAGGTTAGGTTAGGTTAGGTTAGGTTAGGTTAGGTTAGGTTAGGTTAGGTTAGGTTAGGTTAGGTTAGGTTAGGTTAGGTTAGGTTAGGTTAGGTTAGGTTAGGTTAGGTTAGGTTAGGTTAGGTTAGGTTAGGTTAGGTTAGGTTAGGTTAGGTTAGGTTAGGTTAGGTTAGGTTAGGTTAGGTTAGGTTAGGTTAGGTTAGGTTAGGTTAGGTTAGGTTAGGTTAGGTTAGGTTAGGTTAGGTTAGGTTAGGTTAGGTTAGGTTAGGTTAGGTTAGGTTAGGTTAGGTTAGGTTAGGTTAGGTTAGATTAGGTTAGGTTAGGTTAGGTTAGGTTAGGTTAGGTTAGGTTAGGTTAGGTTAGGTTAGGTTAGGTTAGGTTAGGTTAGGTTAGGTTAGGTTAGGTTAGGTTAGGTTAGGTTAGGTTAGGTTAGGTTAGGTTAGGTTAGGTTAGGTTAGGTTAGGTTAGGTTAGGTTAGGTTAGGTTAGGTTAGGTTAGGTTAGGTTAGGTTAGGTTAGGTTAGGTTAGGTTAGGTTAGGTTAGGTTAGGTTAGGTTAGGTTAGGTTAGGTTAGGTTAGGTTAGGTTAGGTTAGGTTAGGTTAGGTTAGGTTAGGTTAGGTTAGGTTAGGTTAGGTTAGGTTAGGTTAGGTTAGGTTAGGTTAGGTTAGGTTAGGTTAGGTTAGGTTAGGTTAGGTTAGGTTAGGTTAGGTTAGGTTAGGTTAGGTTAGGTTAGGTTAGGTTAGGTTAGGTTAGGTTAGGTTAGGTTAGGTTAGGTTAGGTTAGGTTAGGTTAGGTTAGGTTAGGTTAGGTTAGGTTAGGTTAGGTTAGGTTAGGTTAGGTTAGGTTAGGTTAGGTTAGGTTAGGTTAGGTTAGGTTAGGTTAGGTTAGGTTAGGTTAGGTTAGGTTAGGTTAGGTTAGGTTAGGTTAGGTTAGGTTAGGTTAGGTTAGGTTAGGTTAGGTTAGGTTAGGTTAGGTTAGGTTAGGTTAGGTTAGGTTAGGTTAGGTTAGGTTAGGTTAGGTTAGGTTAGGTTAGGTTAGGTTAGGTTAGGTTAGGTTAGGTTAGGTTAGGTTAGGTTAGGTTAGGTTAGGTTAGGTTAGGTTAGGTTAGGTTAGGTTAGGTTAGGTTAGGTTAGGTTAGGTTAGGTTAGGTTAGGTTAGGTTAGGTTAGGTTAGGTTAGGTTAGGTTAGGTTAGGTTAGGTTAGGTTAGGTTAGGTTAGGTTAGGTTAGGTTAGGTTAGGTTAGGTTAGGTTAGGTTAGGTTAGGTTAGGTTAGGTTAGGTTAGGTTAGGTTAGGTTAGGTTAGGTTAGGTTAGGTTAGGTTAGGTTAGGTTAGGTTAGGTTAGGTTAGGTTAGGTTAGGTTAGGTTAGGTTAGGTTAGGTTAGGTTAGGTTAGGTTAGGTTAGGTTAGGTTAGGTTAGGTTAGGTTAGGTTAGGTTAGGTTA
>OV656746.1:0-2500 GCA_927399415.1 Macaria notata | reverse complement strand
TCTCCAGCGTATCGGACACGAACTCTCCGGTTTTCGAGATAGCTGGCCATGACTCGTCTCAGATTTATGGGAACCCTCTCCTCTGCCAGTCTCTTCTTTATCAGGGGCCACCATGCTCCGTCGAAGGCTCCCTCTATATCAAGCGACACCATCGTCACGATTCTCTTCTCATCGAGCTTCTTGTAGATGTGCCGCATCAGGATATAGAGGGAGTCCTCTGTGCTCTTTTGTGGCACGAATCCGAACTGTCGCGGGCTGGTTCCTGGCAGTAGGTAGTGTCTGAGTCGAGCCACGACCATCTTCTCGAACACCTTGCCCAGTACTGGCAAAAGGCCGATCGGTCTGTAAGACTTGGGCGTGGTGTAGGAACTCTTCCCGGGTTTCTTAAGGACCACCACCGTTGCTTCCTTCCACTTGTTCGGGAAGTGTCCAAGCTCTAGGCATTTGTTGGTCAACCTCAGGAAAAGTTCGGGGTCGTTCTTGATCGCCTCCTTGCAGATGTCTGCCGTGAGGCCATCTGCTCCAGGCGCCTTCTTCGGGTTGAAGGAATTCACCGCCAGATTGAGCTCTGTTTCAGTAAATGCTGGGTCTTCAAGGTCATCTTGCTGTCCATCATTCACTGTCTGTGCTTGGGTTCTAATCTGGCGGTGATCTGCGTTATCGCTGTCCTCCAGGTCTTGCGGGTAGAAGGTCCTGGCCAGCAGTTCTGCAGACTCCCTCGCGTCCAGCACTTTACTCCCAGCCTGAAGCAGTGCATCCTCTTCCCTACTCCGTGTCCTATTTATGACCCTGTATATTCCATCCCATACGCTTTCACGATCCTGTTTCCCACATAGATTCTTCCAACTCCCTATCCTTGCCTGCCATGCTTTGTACTCATAATCCGCTTTCTTTTCCAGGTATTCTTCGACGACCTTCTTTCTTCGCACCGGGGCCGCGCATCGGATCCTCATCTTCCTCGTCTTTACTTCCCGCTTCAGCCGTTCGAGATCTTCGGTCCACCATGGCAAGGTAAGTGTCTCTTTGTTTTTTATTTTAGGTAGAGTGTCTGTGCATGTTTGTGTTATGATTTGTGTGTATTTGTTAACTGTGTGTTCAATTTGATATGTATTGTCAATGTGTTCTATGTCTGTATGTGTGAGTGATTGGTCCGCTCTCAATTGGCTCATTTTCTCATGAAAACGAGGCCAATTTGCTTTCCGTGTGTTGTATAGTCTGGTGGTTCTTGTAATGTGTGTGCCTTGAGATTTTGTTAGTGTAATGTTAAATGTGATGCCATTGTGGTCCGAGCTCGTCATGTTTTCGACTATTTTCCAGGCGTTTGTCAGCGGGAGTACATTCGATGAGCAAGCAGTAATGTCGACATGGCTAGTGTATCGCTTGCCGCCTCTAATCGTGTCGAAAGTCGGCGCGTCGAGATCGTTGTTGTTGAGCACGTGAAGTCCAAGATCGCCGAGCAAACCAAGCATCTCCACTCCTCTGGTATTTGTTCTGGCGCTTCCCCACCACGTGCTCCACGAGTTCACGTCTCCACCCACTATGAGTTCACCCTTTTTCAGCTGATCGTGTATCTTCCTCAGGTGGTCTAGATAAGGATCGAGGGGTTGGGTGTCCTCAAAGTAGATTGAGAGAAAAGTGATCTCCCACGCCTTCGTCCTCAGTCCCACCACTGCGATGTTATTAGTGGTGTGTTTCGGGTACTGTACCACGTCTAGGGTGGGGTCTAGAACCACAATGGCGGCCTTCACGATCCCGTCTCCATGATCCACGTTTTGGAAGATTCTTGCGCCCGGATAGCTCTTCAGTCTTCCTTTCGATCCCACATATGGCTCCTGAAGGAGCATAACTGTTATTTTATGTTTCGCCGCGTACATAAACACTTCATCAGTAGCCAGGGACTTTTTCTGCAGGTTGCACTGTACAACTTTGTATCCGCCAGGGACGCCCTCAGCAATACGCCACGGTGGACCGCGCTAGTGCCTCCCACTTGCGCCTCACCGGGCACTCATTGCTGAAGGCGCCATGGTCGGATCTGGCTGCCTTGGCCTTCAAACAGTTTACGCAGTTGGGTGACGCGTCAGACATCCACTTCTCACAATCTTGCTTGTGGTGCGCTCCGCCGCAGTGGCTGCACACATCGACCGCCTCGGTGCAGAATCGCTTTCCGTGTCCGTATCCTAGGCAGCGCGAGCACTGCACTAGGGGGGACTGGTCAGCAACTCTGACCCGCTGCATGTCGACGTGCGCCGCCCCCGCGTTGGTGAAGCGCTGCCACACTCGCGGAGACACTTTAAGCACGACGTGCTCGGTGAGAGGATTCCGCGCGCGTTTGCGAAAGCGGATCTCCAGCCGGTCGTCGCTCTCGCCAAGGTCCGCGAATATGTGTTTATTTTGTGAGCGGAGTGCCCGAATCACGTCATCATCCGTGTTGGCCTTCAGAACACCATATAAAATGATTAGAGGGTCTTTGTTTTTGATGTCCTCTACGCTCAGCTGCCCG
>OV656745.1:11800000-12170000 GCA_927399415.1 Macaria notata | reverse complement strand
ATTCACCACCACGGGGCAGACGACTATAATCGCCGTCGTCTCCTGCCCCTTCTCCGCCTGCGCAGCGGCGCCGCAAGAGGGTCTTCCTCCCGCGCGCGCTCCGCCGCCTCCTTTTGGGACATCACGTCCTCACAGAAGGAGGCGACCGCTGCCCATGCCTCCTCGCTTCCCAGCATGGAGTTGACCAAGCTGGGAAGCGAGAGGTCCGGTCCGACCACCGCTACCAAGCCGCGGCGCGGCTCGGACCACGACGGGCACAGCTCAAGGGTGTGCTGCGCCGTGTCTTCCGCCGCACCACAGTCGTGGCACGACGGGTCCTCTTCCCTCCCGATTCGGTGCAGGTACGATCCGAAGCATCCATGCCCGGACAATACCTGCACCAGACGGAACGAGAGGAAGCCGTGGGGTCGCTCGAGCCAATCTCGCAGGACTGGCCCGAGCGCGTCCAGCGTCCGCCGGCCGAAAACGGCAGAGGCGAGGTCCGCCGTCCAGTGTTGGACGATCGCGTCCCTCACCTGCTGTCGGACGGCCTCCCGCTCTTCCGGGGCGGGGCGCTCCCCGAGTGCCCTTTGCCCCGCTGTCCACTCGTATACTCTGGCGAGCACCCACGCCTCTAGCTCCCAAGGAGGGGTGCCCGCCAGAGCACAGGCCGCCGCGAAGCTTACCGAGCGGTAGGCCCTCGCCACCCGCTGCGCGATTGCCCTTTGGGGCCTGCGGATCGCGGCGGCGTTCTCTCTCCTTTGGAGGGAGTCCGCCCAGATGGGAGCCCCGTAGAGGGCCATGCTCTTGAGGATGCCGGCATACAACCGCCGGCATCGCGCTTTGGGCCCCCCCAGGTTGGGGATGAGCCACGACAGCGCGCCCGCGACCTTCAGCAGGCGCTTCGACAGCTCGCTGAAGTGCGGGCCGAAGCGCCACCTGCTGTCGAGCACTAGGCCCAGATATTTCATCTGGGTCTTGAGCTCGACCCTGACGCCCTCCACGACGATGTGGGCGTCGGTGGGGATGCGCTGCCGAGGCCCGTGAAAGAACACGGCCTCGGTCTTGTGCAGCGCCACCCCCAGACCAAGCCGGCGAATCCTTCCCGCGACCAAGGATCCGCCAGCTGAGGCCAGGGTCGCCGCCTCCCTGAAGGTCCTCCCCCGGGCAGTGAGGAGGGTGTCGTCCGCGTAGCAGATGACACTCGTGCCACGGAGGAGAGCTCCCCGCAGGAGCCAATCGAAGCCGATGTTCCACAGGAGTGGTCCTAAGACGGACCCCTGCGGAACACCGGATTCCGCGCCATACCGCCGGAGCTGGCCCGCTTTGTCTACCAGGAGGACCGCTCGGTCCTCCAAGTAGCTGGCCAGGAGCCTCCGCAGGTACTGGGGCACTCCGTGGAAGCGGAGCGCCTCCAGTATTGTCGAGTGGGGGATGGAGTTGAAGGCGTTGGCTATATCGAATGACACAGCCAACACTCCATCCCCTGCCTCCACGGCCTCCCTCACTTGGCCCTTGAGCCGGGCCAGCGCGTCGATTGTCGAACCTAACCTAACCTAACCTAACCTAACCTAACCTAACCTAACCCACCTAACCCACCGAACCTAACCGCGAGCGCCACGAAATTCTTACGCTCCGCGATCGAAAATCCAAACCCGTGGTTAAAGTGCACCGATTTTAGTGCCGCGAACGTGAAAGTGTGCATCAAGTGTTCGTCAACAAATATTTCAGTGCCAAATCCCAGAATAAGTTGCGGCTGGACCTCTGGGAGCACTTTTCCCGCAAAAGGAACACGAAATTGCAAAACACCGCCACGGGGAACGATTTTTTCGACCGAAATTTGCCTTTGAGCGCGTGCGCTGCGAAAACAAGATCAGTACCCCACCAGTTTTTGCTGCTTATATTGAAGCTGACCACCTGGACTACCTGCTGACAAGAATCCAGATTTTTCTCTTTGCGCCCTTGGGAGCTACGGGGAAAAAACTGGATGACCTACTTTTCCAGCAGGACTTCGCAGCTGTTCTGGAAGTTATTTTTGGACACAACTAGCAAGATCTTCTGCAGCGGAGTACAGAGACACCTTCCTGGACCTTTTTGGACCAAAATCAAAGAAGATACAGACATTTTAAAAGTTAGGTAATTTTCAAAAAATCGTATACAAAAAACTAGATCTGTAAGGTAGCATTCTAAAAATATTGTAAAAAGCCTCACTTCAAGAGCTCTCTTTTGAGACCCCAACCGCATTTTTTGGCTGAGTAGTTCCGAAACTGCAGCCATTTGTATTAAAGACGGGAATTTTAGTCAGAAATTTGTGTTTTCGGTCAGGAGAGAGCTCACTGTGACGTCAGAGAAGCAGGTTTTTGGTTGATAGCGAGTTTTTGGATTTTATTGAGTTTTTAAAAATTAAAAATTAGTACATTGTTCCCCATCCTAAACCATATCCAGAAAATTTATCTTGGCCCCCCCTACTCCCCCCCCCTCCCCCGCAAATTCCAAAAAACGGGGTTTTTAGTTTTTATTGACCAGTAAGTGATACTGAACAATAAAAGCAAAAAATCTCGACTTCCCCCCCTTTTTCCCCCCCTTTCCCCCCCCCCCCCTCTCAAAACACGATTTTAGTGATCTCCTGGTCCTAAAGAACCCCCCCAAAATAATTTGAAATTTCAAATCTTAAAATTCACCTTCCCCCCCCCCTCAAAACCCTTGCTGGGACCCCCCCACACCCAAATTAGGACTGTCCTACCAACCCTCTAACATAACCCGTTGTAAAAACAGTAGAATCTAGGGATCGCTTTTTGCCATGCACCTCCTTTTCTGGCGAGTCGGTTAAGGCCCGAACACCGCCGGCCGAGTGACGTCAGCCGACCATTGCCGAGCGGCCATAGCGTTCACGCACACACACACAGCGTTCACACACAGCGCAGAACCAGTTGCCGCGTTCTATATTTAGCTTCGCGTGCACTGACGTCACGCGCCCGGTCGCTCGCTGGCCTTTTTAAATTGCTTTGGAATATTTGTGAGTTTTGCGGATCGCCCGCGAACTATAATCTCTGTATAAAACTGTAGTTTGTGATAAAAATTTAATTCTAATTAGGCATAGGTTAGGTTGTATGTTTGTGATTGTAAATGACAATAAATTGACATTATAATTAATTATTAATTAGGTCACCTGTACCTACTACATTTTAAGTCAAAACATTTAGACAAAATACCTTATACGGGTTTTGTTTGTATAGTTCGTAGTTAAATTGTACACGGGTTATTTATAACTTTCGTCGAAATAAGACTGAGACCTATTGTATTTAAAAATACCTATTGTATGTGTACGGCGTGTGTGCGTGCGCGGGAGCAGGCTGTTATCAGGCGGCGCGGAACGACTTGTTATCTTGTTATCGGACGACTTCCTGCCCCCGCGCTCGCGCCCTTTTTGGGCTCAACATTTTGGGCTCAACTTTTTGGGCTCAACTTTTTGGGTTTAAGTTATTGAGTTGAAGATAAATTACAACAATTACGATTTTGTCTATTTTATTATGAAAAACGCTCATATCCCATACATTTGTATGGAAATATTGTCAACTTGAAAAATCTAACCCGGCCTTAAAATCTACATTTATTATCCTAGAGGGATAAAATTGGTGTCAAACGACGGGTATTGAACGAAAATTTTAGGTGAGGCATATACGGAGTTCATAAAGGAATTAAAAGGCGAGAAAATTAAAAAAAACCCCAAAAAAAAAAAAATGTATGGGAGGTACCCCAAGGGGTGCCGATAGAACCCCAAAAGGGGGTATAGGAAGAAAGACCAGGTCAAATAACTCCCCGATACCGAGTTTGAAACCGATCTCCCGACGCGAGTACCCTTAACCTATTCCAATTTTTAAAGTTTTTGCCTACCGCTATGTATGATGTTGCTTAATCTACCTAGTTGATTATTTTTATTGTTGAATATATATAAGTATTAGGAGGTATTTCACCTTTTTGGGCTCAACTTTTTGGGCTCAACTTTTTGGGCTCAACTTTTTGGGCTCAACTTTTTGGGTTTAAGTTATTGAGTTGAAGATAAATTACAACAATTACGATTTTGTCTATTTTATTATGAAAAACGCTCATATCCCATACATTTGTATGGAAATATTGTCAACTTGAAAAAGCTAACCCGGCCTTAAAATCTACATTTGTTATCCTAGAGGGATAAAATTGGTGTCAAACGACGGGTATTGAACGAAAATACACTGAGTTCATAAAATAATTAAAAGGCGAGAAAATTAAAAAAAACCACAAAAAAAAAATGTATGGGAGGTACCCCAAGGGATGCCGATAGAGCCCCAAATGGGGTATAGGAAGAAAGACCAGGTCAAATAACCCCCCGATACCGAGTTTGAAACCGATCTCCCGACGCGAGTACCCTTAACCTATTCCAGTTTTTAAAGTTTGGCCTACCGGTAAGTATGATGTTGGTTAATCTACCTAGTTGAGTATTTTTATTTCTAATTATATATGAGTATTATGAGCTATTTCACCTTTTTGGGTTCTACTTTTTGGGTTCCACTTTTGGTTTCCACTTTTTGGGTTCCACTTTTGGTTTCCACTTTTTGGGTTCCACTTTTTGGGTTCCACTTTTTGGGCTCAACATTTTGGGCTCAACCTTTTGGGTTCAACATTTTGGGCTCGGCTTTTTGGGCTCAACATTTTGGGCAAAAAACCGCACATCAATAGGACATCAAACAACAGAGATACGGGTTCCTAAAGAACGGCGTACTGAGCTGTTTACTTATTTACGTAATTGTAAACCGAAAACGAGAATCTCCCCCTCTTGCGTCTCGCTCTCTTTTTTGGTGTCAGAAGAAGGATCTCGCCGTAAAAATCACAACAGCGAAACCCCCATCGCGATCGGACCACTCGTTCCAGAGATATCAACGTCTCAAATATCGACAAATCGAACAAAAAGTGGTCAGGTGCAAATCCATCAGTGGGGACAAGATCGCGCGTGAAGTTAAGCGCTGTTTTCCTTCTTTTGGCAATAACTCCGCACCTGTAAGCGCTACAGAAATTTTGACAGTGAGTAAATTGTTCCCCGGAGGGTGAGGAATAATAATTTGCAAACACCACCCCCCTAAACCCCCCAATCACCCCCAAATCTTAGTTTTCTCCTACCCCCACCAACAAAAAAATTTTCTTTTCACATACAGACGTTAACAAACACTAGGAAAACACGTTGGACCTACCCCCACCCCAAAATAAAATTGACCCCCATCCCCCCATTCAAAAAAAAATTTTAATCTTACTTACATACACGACAAACAGTAGCAGACCCCATTTTTAACCCTAACATAACTCATCCCCACCACCAAATTGTCATCCCCACTAAAAATACCCCCTTCCTTTTTTGATGCCAAGGGATAGAGTGAACGACGACAAACATTACGCTAAAACTCCCGTGAAATTCTGACTGGTAGTTATCGAAATATAGGACCGGGAAGTTTAGCGTAATAAGGGTGAGACTATCACGTATTCTGTGACAGACATAGTTACTGGCCGGTGGCGGTGGCGCCTACATTCCTCAGCCGGCGTTAAGCCCATTGTTCAACGATAGACCGTGGGAAAAAACAACGCGGGACGGGAACGGATTAGACAAAGCGTGCATATCTCAGCAATCCGTGCTCGTAGGAGCACGGTAATAGAAGTAGGAGTATAGGGTTTTCGGTCCCCTCCCCCCGTGTACCCCCGCTCTGCAATTCATACAGCTCCGCATCCGCAGTCGTAGCGAGTAGCGAGCTTTCGGTGTTCCACTGCTCCTGTCTGCGCCTACAACACAAAATTGTAAAAGTAGAGATAGGTAGAGCTTACTCTACACAAATATTTTTTCTAAATAACTACAAAATTGTAACAGATTGTGAGTAATTGACTACTAGTTGTAAATATAAAACTGTAAATTTTTCTCTTGTAAAACTTGTATAAACTGTCACTACTTGGAGATACGTTTTTATTATGAATAACTATATTGTAAGTAAATAAAATTGTAATTAAAAGTTTGAATAAAATTTTTAAAAAATGTTTGTATATGTTACGGTCGCTCAGAAGGGGTACAACTATAAATTATAACGTTCATTGATACAGTAATTATTCATTTATTCTCGCTTTATCAATTATTCACTTATTATCTAGTTACAAATATTCACAACACCGACCTTTATATCCAACAATGTCTCGTTCCAAAACAGGGTGATTCCGTCAAGATGGCCGCCCTTTTATAATAATTTAAGAGAGTGAAAGTAGCAACATGATGTTTTCCTTGTCAGTGTCAATCCACGTCGACTAGATGACAATGACAACCCAATGGTAATAATATCGTAATTTATCGGTAATATAGTGACTGTAACAGTCGGCCATCCTAACGAAACGAGTCCCTTCGTTTAGTATGTAGATAATTAGATACACCATACTATTACATTAATTATGTAGGTAAAACACAGAAATAACAAAATCAGGATCTAGGTTGTCTTATATAATTTTGCTATAGTTGAGATCTATGACAACTACTTCCTTCATTGTCATATCACTTACTGCGATGCACCAAACCAACTCCTGCCGGTTCAGATACACCCTCACTGCACTGGCCTGACAATAAATTTCATTTCATTTCATTTCATTTCATTTCATTTCATTTCATTTCATTTCATTTCATTTCATTTCATTTCATTTCATTTCATTTCATTTCATTTCATTTCATTTCAACTACATATGGCTGTGCGCAGTGACATCTATTTCCTTCAATGTCACTACGCACACCCTCACTGTAAATACATATAGCCATGCGCAGTAACAGTTACTTCCTTCGCTGTCACTACGCACCACTACAGTGCAACGAATCAATAATAACAGTCAATCGCATCTCATTATATCTTTCCAATTTATACAATTAATCATTATCAATAATTCATGATCAAGTTAAATTACAATCCGTTGGGTTAATATTGTTTGGATACGTTCGCTATAACTAACTAATGAGTATGTAAATACAGTTCAGTTTGTTAATCAATTATGATCACTATCCTTATTAGTAACTTGAATCTATTATCTCACTATAATTTGTCAATCAGTCATGATCACTTACGTTATTTCTAACTTAAAGCCAGTATTTCATTACAATTTGAGAATTTAATCAGGATCACTTACAACATGAAATATTTATAATTTAATCTTCGTCACTTC
Organism: Macaria notata; assembly: GCA_927399415.1. Lineage (NCBI taxonomy): Eukaryota > Metazoa > Arthropoda > Insecta > Lepidoptera > Geometridae > Macaria > Macaria notata. The sequence goes on along the minus strand of OV656745.1, from coordinate 12,162,809 downwards.
CGTTATCACTTGGAGAGCAAGCAGGGGCATTAAAATTGAGCCACGGAAATATTTTGTCTATGGCAATCACCGTTTCGTACCTAGCCCCTTTTCTCGTTAGAGGTGTATCTTCCACCAGGAATCTATCGTTAGGTAAGATTTTTTTGATTCTATAGGGTCCCTTACACTTCGCCTCTAGCTTCTTTGACTGGCCTGGCCCAGACACTACAGCCCTCGCAATTCGCACTAAATCACCCTCATCATATTTCCTACTCGTTTTCCTTTTCTTGTCGTATCTTGTTTTCATTTCTTCTTGATTTCGTTTTATTCTCTCTGTAGCGTCGGTCCTTATGTCTGCCATTGTTTCCTGAGGTGTGTTTATATCATCTATTACTTCATTGAGCACCCCAAGAGCCGGGTTGCCTGATGTTTTACCGAACAATAACTCCGCCGGGGTCCTTTTAGTCACCTCGTGAACGGAGGTGTTTATCCCTAACTGAATATCAGGGAGATAATCATCCCATGTATTTTTATTCTTATCATGAGTCATTGATCCCAGGGCCGATAATATAGTTCGGTTATACCGTTCAACTTGTCCATTGGCCCGCGGAGTAGCAACGGCGTTAAGAATATGTTTTGCACCTATCGACCTCACAAAAGTCTTAAATTTTTTACTGGTGAAGCTCGTGCCTCTGTCGGTTACAAGTCGTGTGGGCGAACCAAAGTAGCTAAAGATATTCCCAAGCGCCTTGATACTCTCCTTGGTTTTCGTGCTCCTCACTGGTGCCAAGCAAACATATTTTGTAAATGCATCCACCGTTACGAGTATATACAAAGAACCTCGTTTGCTTCGCGGGAATGGTCCAAGATGGTCTGCGTGGATCGTGTGGAAGGGTACTTCCACTTTAGGGATTGGGTGGAGCAATCCTTCCTTGGCGCCAGCTGGTAATTTGTGGTGTGCACATTCGAGGCATGCTGCTACATACTTCTTGATGAATTTGCGCATCTTCTGGAACCAAAACTTTGATCGTATTCGCTCTAATGTCTTGTTGAACCCGAAATGGCCGACATCATCATGATTGGCCTTCAGTAGCTGCCATCTTACATCTCTTGGAACGACCCATCTTGTGGCCCCATCCGGCAATATACGGAACACTCGTCCATTCTTGACAGTATATTCCTTGTAAAACCTGGACACTTTTTCTAACTCTGGGTCCTGTAAGACCTCTTTGATCCGTTTAATTTCGTCATCCGATGACTGTACAGTTGATATCCAGTCTTCTGATGTAACTGATAATATATCAAGTGTATGTATTTGTTCGGGTTTTCCTGGTATTGGTCCTCTGCTGAGCGCGTCTACATGAGACATCCTCTCACCAGGGCGGTATTCGATTTCGCAATCAAACTCTAGGAATTGAATCCACCACCTGGATATGCGAGGAATGAGATCCCGTTTGGTGAAAGTGGAGCGTAGAGCGTTACAATCCGTAATTATTTTGAACTTTATACCAAGCAAGTACGAACGGAATTTGTTCAGCGCGCAAATGACTGCGAGAGTTTCCAATTCAAAAGAATGTAGTTTCATCTCATCAGCCCGTGTCGAACGGCTAAAATAAGCTACTGGTCGCCAGGAATCAGAGCCTTTTCTTTGCAGTAAGATGCCTGCAAGACCGTACTTACTGGCATCCGTATGGAGTTGTGTTTCTGCGGAGTGATCGTACAGAGCCAGTATAGGTCTTTCGGAGAGGAGTCTTTTAATGTTCTCGAAGGATTCAGTTTCGACTTCAGTCCATTTCCAAGGTACATCTTTCTTCAAGAGATTGGTCATAGGTCTAACTATCAATGCAAATCCCTTCACAAATCTCCTGAAAAAACTGGCAAGTCCGAGAAACCTCCTTACTTCGTGCTGGTTTCGAGGAGTGGGAAATTTGGAGACTGCTTCCGTTTTAATCACTCCTGGTTTTATGCCAGATTCGTCTATTTCAAACCCTAGAAAGTCAATTTTTTTCTGGAAAAATTGACACTTTTCCATCTTCAGGGTTAAACCAGCGTCGCGTAAAAGTCCTAAGACTTCTTCAAGGCGCTCTTTTCCTTCCTGGAATGATTTGGATGGTATCAAAATATCATCCATATAAATCACCACGTAACTGACTTTCGCTTTGCTTAGGATCTTATGGATCGCTCTTTGGAAAACTGCGGGGGCGTTAGCTAAGCCAAAAGGCACGCGATTATACTCAAATTGTCCGTCGGGAGTTACGAACGCAGTCTTTTCCCGGGATTCTTCAGATATGGGGATTTGGTAATACCCTGAAGCCAAATCCAATGATGTAAATAAGGATTGGCCGGAGAGTTGTTCCAACAAGTCATCTATCCGCGGCAGTGGATAGTGGTCTCTTTTGGTGCGGCTATTCAACGCACGATAGTCCACACAAAGACGTTTTTCGCCTGTTTTTTTTTTTACTAGTACAATTGGACTGGCATACGGGGAGTTTGACTCTCGCACTATGCCGTGGTCGACCATGTCTTCTACCATCTCCTGAACCAATTTTCGTTCAGAATACGCCATACGGTAGGGCCTATAGACGACTGGAGAAGTGTCCTTGAGGTGGATATCCATTTCAGTTACGGTTGTGAACCCTAGATCGTGCAGGCCCGTAGAAAAACAATCCTTGTATTTTTCGAGTAAATCGAGACATTCACGCGTCTGTTTCGTTGACAGATGCTCACCATACTTAGGAGTAATGGGTGTAGAATGATCGCTATGATTAGTCACCCTCATCACAGCCTTACTAGTTCCTATGTATTTAGCTCGAGTCACAAGGCTATTCACTTTAAATTCTACGGGGTTCACGGCGACATTTTGAATTAGCACGTGACAGCGAGTGTCTTTGATCTGGTACTCCCCTGGTAAGAGATAATATTCATGGCCCGCGCTGCCTCTTACTGAGCCATTGACGTAAATGAAGCCATCACAATTAGTATCAGAATCAACAGGGATAGACTTCATCTCGCCTGGCTTGATGATAACATCACTTACAGTACGCAACAATAACTTCGAAGCCAGCTCCTGCTCTACTCGTTCAAACCTGACTTCTGATGGGGTTTTGATAATCTTGATTGTTGGCCGCTCCGTGAATGTATGGCCTAATAACACGGGGCAGTTTATCACATGGTCTTCCACTATCAGCATTTCGACATCCTTTTCCTGAATTCCTTGTACAGCTATGTCTGTCAATGCGCGACCTAACGGCAAGTACGGGACGTTGCCTAAGCCTCTCAAGTACGGTCCTTCGACGTGGTCCCACTCTAACCCGATCGTCTTGGCGTCGCTCTGTCTTATCAGTGTGGCTTCACTGCCTAAGTCTAACTGACATACAGTGGCGTGTTTTTGGATATCAGCAATGAGTTTGTATTTGCTATTCGTATCATCTGACATGGAGACTTCAAGGACTTGCCTGTCCTTGGGTGTTTCTTTTGTCTTAGTGCAATTTGAGGCCTCGTGACCCACACGGTTGCATGAAGAACATTTTAAAATGGGCTTGGGGCATTTGAAATACGGGTGTCCTATACCTTGGCAGTTAAAACATTTAATCGACCCCTTCCTATCACTATTACTGGAGGCGTTACCACCAGTTACCGCCTTTGTCAAGTCGTTTACAGATGGGACGTTTTGTCGTCTATCGCGAGTGAATTCCCTTCTGTAATCGACTTGACTACGGTTTTGGGTCTTGATAGTTTTAAAAAACTCTAAAACTTCTTCCGGTCTTTCAAACTTGGCAGCTTGTGCTCCTACTCGAATTCCCCTGTCATCAATCCCGTATAGTAAACAATCTACTGCTTGCTTCCCAAAGATTTTACACCTATTCAATAGATTAATTTTGGCAAAGTAGTACAATTCACAAGATTCTCCAGGTCTTACACGTCTATTAAGCATATCAGTCAGCAGTTCAGCATAGTTTTCAGTTGCTGGGAATGATTCTTTCAACATGACTTTCCATTCGCCCCATGTATGCTTAATAGACGGTAGGCCCTGATACCACAATTTAGCTAGACCCGTTAGTTTAGGTAGGGCATAGTGAATCGCTTGTCTGTCGCTCCAATTATAAATTTCTGCGCACTCGTCTACTTTATCGATCCACACGTTTACCGTTTGTTCTTTTAGCATCGGGTCAAATTCGGGTATTACGTTGTTAAAGTTCGAGGCAGAGAACGATTCGCGATCCCCTGACTTAGTCTTTAATGCATTTAAAAATTCTTCAAATAAGTCGGAAGCTACCCTGGGTCTCTTTGAAGTACACTCCTCGTCTCCAGGTAGGTGTCGCTTTGGTGTGACTAACGATCGATCGCGAGTACCACGTAAAGATGACTCGCGAGCTTGTACGTATCTTTTGTATGGCTCGGGTGATAGGGATTGGTTGTGAGCGCCACCGCGGTCAGTAGAGCGGTCGCGCTCTTTACGTATCTCATTTTCAAGTACCTTCAGCCTCTTCCTCTCCCGAGACAGCTCCCGTTCCCTCATCCACAGCGACCGCATGCTGCTGATGCTTCTGCTCCGACGGCGGCTGCGATGGCTGCGCTGGTCGCGGCTGCGACTGCGTGTACGCCGTCTCCGCGGCGTGTTGTCGTCATGGCTGCGCTGGTCGCTGCTGCGACTGCGTGTACGCCATCTTCGCGACGTGTTGTCGTCATGGCTGCGACTGCGTCGTGAGTCTCCGCGTCGGTCACGGCGGCGGCTCAAGCCTGTGCCTCGATCGCTCATGTTTCTGAAACTCGAACATGTCGCGTCAATACGTATTCCTATATCCATACGTAATACTACATCAAGGGGGGGGGAGGCAACGTCAGGGACAATTACATGGATATCATGTTGATTGGTCTTAAATTTTTTTTTTTTTTTTTTTTTTTTTTTATGTTAAAAGGTATAAATTTTTGTTTAAGTGATTTTTTTTGATGACAAAAATGTCCAAGTGCTTTTGAATAATATTAATATTTACGGCTTTACGACCTTTAGCATTCAATTTATTGTGGACGTCAAATTTATCAACATGTCAAACTCGTTTTATCTGTCATCTCTTCTTGCAATAAGAATGTCTGATAACTAACCACACTTATGGAGTTTCAATATTAATCTTAAATAATCAAAACAGCGACCTATAAAATTATCCATTAACATTCGAGTATGCGTCAGCTAAAATAATATTGTTTACATATTTCCTCCAACTAATCGTTTAACCGAAATGAATTAATTGCATATTTCTATCGTTCCAACACGTTTATGCAAAAAAAAAAAAAATTACTACAACAATATCTATGAGAGTGAATAAAAGTTTTCTCCAGAGTAGATATTTTAATCTGTTTGCATCCGGGTTAGCGTTGGTTAAAATTACGATTTTAAACCTCCTTCATGACTTCTTGTCAAATCCAAGTACAATGGATGGTATATTTTTGTGACGTAGGTAACCAATAATGATCCGTCTGTATCAGGCAAATCATGCTATTTGAAGTTAAATTTAGATTATGCTACACTCATGCATTAACTGTTCTACCAACCTAATGGTGTATTCCATCAAAATTTGATATTTTGGAGCAAATTTATTATTTCGATGGCGTGGTATTCATTTGCGAAATTGTAATTTCACAATTTATCCCACTTCTGAGCTGTTACGGTCGCTCAGAAGGGGTACAACTATAAATTATAACGTTCATTGATACAGTAATTATTCATTTATTCTCGCTTTATCAATTATTCACTTATTATCTAGTTACAAATATTCACAACACCGACCTTTATATCCAACAATGTCTCGTTCCAAAACAGGGTGATTCCGTCAAGATGGCCGCCCTTTTATAATAATTTAAGAGAGTGAAAGTAGCAACATGATGTTTTCCTTGTCAGTGTCAATCCACGTCGACTAGATGACAATGACAACCCAATGGTAATAATATCGTAATTTATCGGTAATATAGTGACTGTAACATATAATTGAAATAACTTCAGATCCACGGGTCGGATCAAATCCGGACCGGTCACCGCATATTTATGATAAGACAGAGCCTTTGGGTTAGGGTCAAGTTCCAACTTAAATTTTTGTAAAATATGTAAAAATTATCAGTTCTTGGAGATTTGTTTTTTATTATTAACTATATCGTAAGTGAATAAATTGCAATCAAAAATTTGTATAAAATTTTTGTAAAACTGAAATAACTTCCGATCCAAGGGTCGGACCAAATCCGGAACTAGAACCAAGATATTTGTAATAAGAAAGAGCCTTTTGATTAGGTTAAAAGCAAAAAAAGAGAAACATGAAAACGTTTGAGAACGAGGTGCAAATTCCTTTTTTTGTACCTTCATGGCGTACATTTGTTGGAACCGTTGCTTAACATCAGGCAAGTTGTAGTCAAGCGTGGGCCTATCTAATGTAAAAAAAAAAACCTGTTCTGTTAGCAATTCTAAGTATCTCCAAACAATTGTTTGTACCGTTCAGACCTTCGATCCTCTACAGCTGTATTACATATAATTACGTAGGCGCGAGTACTTAGGTATGTACCTACCGGGCGCGTGGCGCGGTGTGGTTATTGTGTAGGGAAAAGAAGGCTGCAAACTTTCATTACTGTAAAAGTCGAAATATCGAGTTCGAAGCCGCGGGCAAAAGCTAGCAATACATATTATATTGCACAACATAAAACACTATACATGGGTAGGTACATGTCTTAGTTATAAACTGTGTTGTTTAAGTTGATGTTCTGAACAATGAATGAATAGTTTTACGCTCGCTTCTACGGAACCCTCCAGCTGCGAGTCCATCTCGCACTTGCCCACTATAATTTGAATTTTTAATGATTAATTAAAGTATTCTATGAGACGGAATGCTATAATATAAATAGACGCGTGGTATACCAATAAAGTCATCAGATATCTGGCAATGCGCCTGTGTCCTATAGTCACACCACGCGTATATTCAAAGGCAACACCGTCAGTTTGTGTGTGGAGACGCTGGAGACAGCTCCCCCACCCCTCGCATGAAGCGGGACCAAACGGTACACATACGAGTACAAACCAATACAATGCCAACGTTCTATTTTAATTTATAAATCATCGAGGAAGCTGATCAAATTATTTTTTATTGGATAATGTATATAAATATGTATAATTAAATTTAACCTCGTTCCTAACGTAAATAAAAAACCGGCCAAGTGCAAGTCAGTCGCGCTCGATGGGTTCCGTACTATCATCTATTTTAAATATAAGTTTAGGTATTTATTTTTATAGTTTATATAGGTATTTCTAAATATATACTTCGGTACAAATGTTCAAGTTTCTACCTGTTTGTTATGATAGAGTTAAAAGTGCTTAAAAATTACGTTTGTAGTATGGGAGCCCCCTTTAATATTGGGAGCCCCCTTAATATTTACTTTATTGTTATTTAATTAATTATATTGAAAGGTAATATAAAAGTAAATTTTCTGTGAAGATTTTTTTTTTTTTTATTATCTCATATTTTAAGGCGCTTATGTCGCTGTGCGACTATGACAGCTCCATTGTATATTCTTATAACTAGACTACTTAATTAACTTACAAAACATTCTAAATAATGTTCTGGCTGCCTCGCTGTGTGACTATGACAGCTCCATTGTATATTCTTATAACTAGACTACTTAATTAACTTACAAAACATTCTAAACAATGTTCTGGCTGCCTCGCTGTGTGGCGCAGACAGAACATCATGTATAACGCCGACTTCTTGAAAGTTACAACCAAACTGAGTGAGCATGTGACGCCGAACACCTTCGGTCCGTGTGCACTCAACAAGTGCGTGATACACGTCCTCCACTAACCCACAAATGTCACACGTATTGGATTCTGCCAAACCCATCATGAAATTAAAATAATTAAGAGGCATATGTGCAGAACGAAGCCTGTTCGCCACAACTATCTCTTTTCTGTTTATTTTACAATTAGTAAACCATGGCGACCTCGGAAGTTCACGTTGTAATATCTTATACCATATGCCCTTCGTCCGAGAAATAGTATCATAATGTGACTTCCATTTTTCAAATACTTTATATTTATATTTAACTATCACCTGCGCGATATCCGGAATCAAATATATATGAGACCCATCAGTCCCAGCTTGCTTAGCTAGCCGATCCGCCTCGTCATTCCCTCGAACGTCTATGTGGGAAGGAATCCACTGCAATCTCAGATTACTGCCGCGCTTTTTAAGGAAGAGTACCTTCCTTAAAATATCATACGCTAGCGAGGATCCTCTAGGACTAGAGGCACATCGAGCGATATGCTGTGAGGCGCTTTTACTATCTGTGAAAATGACAACGTTCTTATAATCCAAAGTACCAATATGTGATAATGCTTCTGAGATTGCAAGTAACTCCACCGACATGATTGAGTGATCTCTGTGAAGATTTGAAGCGTCTACCTGTTACCGTTTTTAATATTGAGCATAAAAATATGAAGAAAAAAAACAAGTTTATTGTATGGGAGCCCCTTTAATATATATTTTATTGTTATATAATTAAGTATGTAGGTATTTATTTTTAAAGGTAAAAATAATGGTTCTTTCATAGCTTCCCGTCTTCTTCTCATATGTCTTTTACTAACTAAATGTTCCAAGCCTCTGATACTGTTAAACAAATCCTCAGGTTCCTTAAGATTTTCTCTATTTATTTTATCAGCTATATAGTTTGGTAACCCTGTAGCAATCAGGTCAATCAGAGTGGTATTGTCCATAGACACATTTAATACTAGTAATAGCTTTTGCTTTTTTAAAGCATATTCAATCAAAGTGACTTGTCGGTATTTATATAGCATTGCATATCTCACCGGTGACCAGCCTCTATCAGCATAAGTTCCACAAAAGCTATTTTGCCACGTTGACCACTCAGAATCAGCTGTATGTTCTATAAGCATAGCACTGTTCCAATCAAGAGAACCATCTTCCGAAAACGGCCGAAGTATCTCAATTTTTTTGTATCTTTTTCTACTGCAACCCGAGCACACTCAGCTTCAAATGCCTAAATATAAATTTTATCAATATCTTTAAAATAAACCCAATTCACAATCTGACTATGTACCTATGCGTTGTTCTCCGTAATAAAATGTAACCTTTGGAGGTTATGGTTTGGAGGTGAGCTACAACAGTGAGCGCGGCAAATTAAAAATTTAGCCGGTACTTTGAAGCAATGACGCTATTCCAGAGAAATATGCTGTTGTGGATAATACGAAGGCGCGCGGCGCAAGCCTGCTACATCATGATGATTGGCGTAATGCCGAGATATGGATGGCGCAAGCCACGACATGTTGTAAAGAATGCCCTGCGAGGTAAACAGTTCGAAGAGGTTAAAGAGGTTACATTCAAATAAGTATAGACCGAGTATGTATATTATACTTTGTTTAAATACAAGTAAATATTCTGTGAAGATTTGAAGCGTCTACCTGTTACCGTTTTTAATATTGAGCAAAAATACGAAAATAACCCGCTTATTTAATGTATTATAACCCCCATTTATAAATAACACGCTTATTTAATGTATTATATATATATGTATTATAACCCCCATTTATAAATAACACGCTTATTTAATGTATTATATATATATGTATTATAACCCCCATTTATAAATAACACGCTTATTTAATGTATTATATATATATGTATTATAACCCCCATTTATAAATAACACGCTTATTTAATGTATTATATATATATGTATTATAACCCCCATTTATAAATAACACGCTTATTTAATGTATTATATATATATGTATTATAACCCCCATTTATAAATAACACGCTTATTTAATGTATTATATATATATGTATTATAACCCCCATTTATAAATAACACGCTTATTTAATGTATTATATATATATGTATTATAACCCCCATTTATAAATAACTCGCTTATTTAATGTATTATATATATATGTATTATAACCCCCATTTATAAATAACTCGCTTATTTAATGTATTATATATATATGTATTATAACCCCCATTTATAAATAACACGCTTATTTAATGTATTATATATATATGTATTATAACCCCCATTTATAAATAACACGCTTATTTAATGTATTATATATATATGTATTATAACCCCCATTTATAAATAACACGCTTATTTAATGTATTATATATATATGTATTATAACCCCCATTTATAAATAACACGCTTATTTAATGTATTATATATATATGTATTATAACCCCCATTTATAAATAACACGCTTATTTAATGTATTATATATATATGTATTATAACCCCCATTTATAAATAACACGCTTATTTAATGTATTATATATATATGTATTATAACCCCCATTTATAAATAACACGCTTATTTAATGTATTATATATATATGTATTATAACCCCCATTTATAAATAACACGCTTATTTAATGTATTATATATATATGTATTATAACCCCCATTTATAAATAACTCGCTTATTTAATGTATTATATATATATGTATTATAACCCCCATTTATAAATAACTCGCTTATTTAATGTATTATATATATATGTATTATAACCCCCATTTATAAATAACACGCTTATTTAATGTATTATATATATATGTATTATAACCCCCATTTATAAATAACACGCTTATTTAATGTATTATATATATATGTATTATAACCCCCATTTATAAATAACACGCTTATTTAATGTATTATATATATATGTATTATAACCCCCATTTATAAATAACACGCTTATTTAATGTATTATATATATATGTATTATAACCCCCATTTATAAATAACACGCTTATTTAATGTATTATATATATATGTATTATAACCCCCATTTATAAATAACACGCTTATTTAATGTATTATATATATATGTATTATAACCCCCATTTATAAATAACACGCTTATTTAATGTATTATATATATATGTATTATAACCCCCATTTATAAATAACACGCTTATTTAATGTATTATATATATATGTATTATAACCCCCATTTATAAATAACACGCTTATTTAATGTATTATATATATATGTATTATAACCCCCATTTATAAATAACACGCTTATTTAATGTATTATATATATATGTATTATAACCCCCATTTATAAATAACACGCTTATTTAATGTATTATATATATATGTATTATAACCCCCATTTATAAATAACACGCTTATTTAATGTATTATATATATATGTATTATAACCCCCATTTATAAATAACTCGCTTATTTAATGTATTATATATATATGTATTATAACCCCCATTTATAAATAACACGCTTATTTAATGTATTATATATATATGTATTATAACCCCCATTTATAAATAACACGCTTATTTAATGTATTATATATATATGTATTATAACCCCCATTTATAAATAACACGCTTATTTAATGTATTATATATATATGTATTATAACCCCCATTTATAAATAACACGCTTATTTAATGTATTATATATATATGTATTATAACCCCCATTTATAAATAACACGCTTATTTAATGTATTATATATATATGTATTATAACCCCCATTTATAAATAACACGCTTATTTAATGTATTATATATATATGTATTATAACCCCCATTTATAAATAACTCGCTTATTTAATGTATTATATATATATGTATTATAACCCCCATTTATAAATAACTCGCTTATTTAATGTATTATATATATATGTATTATAACCCCCATTTATAAATAACACGCTTATTTAATGTATTATATATATATGTATTATAACCCCCATTTATAAATAACTCGCTTATTTAATGTATTATATATATATGTATTATAACCCCCATTTATAAATAACACGCTTATTTAATGTATTATATATGTGGGGACGGCGGAGCATCTTCGTTATCCATAATAGTAATTCTACCGGCTGGGCATGGATATTCGGGCATGGAGAAATAAAACGTAGCACTTCAACTTATTGATGGTATATTACAATTTGTTCGAGGTTAAACTATGAAATACAACTGTAGGAAGATTGTCTGATAACTAATTACACTAATTCGGTCGACACTCCAACCAACACGTAACGCCACAACGCGATGCGAACCGATTGCCGTCCCAAGTAAGAATCGCGGTCTCTCGCACGGCACTAGCGCTGGTTGTTGCGTCAGAGCAGGATCCCGAAGTTAGTCTCAAGTCAATATCAGCCGTTATTGACAGTGACACAAACATTATAACACATTTCGAACATTGTGACAGCTGACAGTGACATTGAAACCAACTCGCCTACTCTCCGAATCAAACATTAAGATCAACTTAAACACTCTTCGAATCAAACGCGCCGACACGGCCAGACTGACATTCGCACGTCCTCGTGCGATCCGATTTCTCTCGCAGCAGATGACCTGGAATAAAAGAAAAGACACAGCTGGGATCACTAATGTCATTTCGCTCGTCTATCCTGACAATTTCGAAAGATATCATTCAGTACACGCACATATTATCAGTATCTACATTTGGCTTCGAGAAATTGAGATCACGTCAAGATGTTGTTTCAACTAAGTTAATTATCACACAAAACTTCACTATTCGACCTCGTGCGAATATGACCGTACCGCTGCAGGGTGCCCCCACCACCAAGATCGCCACTCACAGGTAACGACAAGAGAGCAACGGACAGCCCTGCAGTTGCAGCTCCACTTCACGACATTATTTGACCTCATGCAAATAAGCCACCGCAGGGTGCCCCCACCACCAAGATCGCCACTCTCAGGTAACGACAAGGGAGCACCGGACAGCCCTGCAGTTGGAGCACCTCTCTACGACAATATTTGACATCATGCAAATATCGTAAAATCTCTCTCGATTCTACCCGAAGTCATCTCATATGACGTGACGTTATCTCATCTGACGTGAAACCAACTAACTCTTAAGCAATGGTGTTGAATGATACGTTACAAAGTCACATCTCAAAATTAAATCTCTAATTCACTTCCCAATGCTGAGAGGGTCGCCGAGGTGGCGCTCATTGTGTGCGAACTAGCAACCAAATCGTATCATCGTCTGATGAAACCTCCTCATTACTTTAACTTTGACCCGCCGTCTCGGCCTCCTCCTCCTCATCGTCAACATAATTAATCAAAAAGGTATCTACCTACTTCTATTAAGCCGTCAAGACCCCTAGGCACTATGCCCAGATTTTCGTGAACATCTTTATGAATCTGATTTTAACTATCTATCTATTCAAAACGTGGGTACCTGTGCTGTATTACTATGCCTTCTATTCTAATCCTTTCGCAGTACCCAGAAATTGATTGACTGTTTTACTATTCACTAATGAGTAACCAAAAGGAAACGAGCTCACCGGGAGTATGGTCAAAGTGTCTCGGGCAGACTATGTACGCTCCAAACCACGCCGACAGCATCCCTGCTCTGGCGGTGCTGATCAGCAAGAAGGCGGCACCACTTGTTACTGGCTGGGTGCGAGGAGTGACAACAGCATTCTGAAAACAGAAACGGATACGCGCCAGTACTGAAGCATCTAATATGGACCATTTAAACAGGGATGATTTCAGATCTAGTTTCATTTTAATTGCTCAGTACCTATCTCGAAACTCAACCCCTAACGGGCGCGACTCCCAGAAAAGCTGGACTGCTAACAGACCAATCTCAACGAATCCTGTCAAGATTTGATTTCATTAAAATATCTTGCGTAAAATAGGACAACACTCCTAACTTTTAAAATTATGACAACGCTATCTTAGATTGAATCTTGAATTTCAATTAAATTTCACAGTGCATAGCTGACCTCTTATGGGACATAAAACGACCTCACACTTATGTATCACTGCACAATCATTAAATAGCTACACACTAACAATCATCAAAAGATTGGCAATAATTTTTTTACAAAAAAATGGCTTTATCGTTACACAACATATTATATAGTGCTGTATGCTCGTAATGACTGGTATGGTTTTTCTCAACAACGCCTTTTAATCATTTATAACAAATTGCAACCAAATCTTACTTTGACAAAAGAGCATTCAACACCAGAAACGTAATGAATTTAAACAATATCACCTTTGATATCCGATGAAGTTGCACGCTGCACTCAGTCACCACTCGACCCTGGCTGCGCTCGCCCGGCTGCGTGCTACCACTGCTGCTTCATGTGCCGTGGCCGCCCGGCCGCGTGACACCACTGCTGCTCCATGTGCCGTGGTCGCCCGGCTGCATGCCACCACTGCTGCTCCATGGGCCGCGGCAGCTCGACCGCGTGCCACCACCGCTGCTCCATGTGCTGCCCGGAGCGCATGCCACTGCAGCGGCATCGCGCGTCACTGCCACGTGGCATGAGTCTGCTGCAGGCGCTGCTCTTGTACTCCCTCACGATGCGGTCCATATCTTGTAATCTTCTTGCTTCTCAATATTTTTGTCGTTTCTTTCGTAGTCTTTCTTCTACGACATTTCCAATTAGAAGATATGGAAATCCTTCCAAATCCGAACAGCAAATCTTGTCTTTCAATTCACAGTACACGTATTCGTAAATTTCAACGCAATTATGAAATCGCTTTATGGTCTCCTCTGCTCCGAATATTATCGTTGCCTCATTGATACGTTTCAGTAAAACTCAAATCCCAACAACTTTTTCATTTTTCACACGTTTTTGTTCATTGACACGAAGAATTGATAATGTTCGTGGTTCTGATTTTCACGTAGGCAGAACATGCAAGGCAAATGTGTTTCTCGGCGATCAATTATTTCTCCATTTTGCCATCATCCCACTTCTGATGTGGGGACGGCGGAGCATCTTCGTTATCCATAATAGTAATTCTACCGGCTGGGCATGGATATTCGGGCATGGAGAAATAAAACGTAGCACTTCAACTTATTGATGGTATATTACAATTTGTTCGAGGTTAAACTATGAAATACAACTGTAGGAAGATTGTCTGATAACTAATTACACTAATTCGGTCGACACTCCAACCAACACGTAACGCCACAACGCGATGCGAACCGATTGCCGTCCCAAGTAAGAATCGCGGTCTCTCGCACGGCACTAGCGCTGGTTGTTGCGTCAGAGCAGGATCCCGAAGTTAGTCTCAAGTCAATATCAGCCGTTATTGACAGTGACACAAACATTATAACACATTTCGAACATTGTGACAGCTGACAGTGACATTGAAACCAACTCGCCTACTCTCCGAATCAAACATTAAGATCAACTTAAACACTCTTCGAATCAAACGCGCCGACATATATATATGTATTATAACCCCCATTTATAAATAACTCGCTTATTTAATGTATTATATATATATGTATTATAACCCCCATTTATAAATAACTCGCTTATTTAATGTATTATATATATATGTATTATAACCCCCATTTATAAATAACACGCTTATTTAATGTATTATATATATATGTATTATAACCCCCATTTATAAATAACACGCTTATTTAATGTATTATATATATATGTATTATAACCCCCATTTATAAATAACACGCTTATTTAATGTATTATATATATATGTATTATAACCCCCATTTATAAATAACACGCTTATTTAATGTATTATATATATATGTATTATAACCCCCATTTATAAATAACACGCTTATTTAATGTATTATATATATATGTATTATAACCCCCATTTATAAATAACACGCTTATTTAATGTATTATATATATATGTATTATAACCCCCATTTATAAATAACACGCTTATTTAATGTATTATATATATATGTATTATAACCCCCATTTATAAATAACACGCTTATTTAATGTATTATATATATATGTATTATAACCCCCATTTATAAATAACTCGCTTATTTAATGTATTATATATATATGTATTATAACCCCCATTTATAAATAACTCGCTTATTTAATGTATTATATATATATGTATTATAACCCCCATTTATAAATAACACGCTTATTTAATGTATTATATATATATGTATTATAACCCCCATTTATAAATAACTCGCTTATTTAATGTATTATATATATATGTATTATAACCCCCATTTATAAATAACACGCTTATTTAATGTATTATATATATATGTATTATAACCCCCATTTATAAATAACTCGCTTATTTAATGTATTATATATATATGTATTATAACCCCCATTTATAAATAACTCGCTTATTTAATGTATTATATATATATGTATTATAACCCCCATTTATAAATAACACGCTTATTTAATGTATTATATATATATGTATTATAACCCCCATTTATAAATAACTCGCTTATTTAATGTATTATATATATATGTATTATAACCCCCATTTATAAATAACTCGCTTATTTAATGTATTATATATATATGTATTATAACCCCCATTTATAAATAACACGCTTATTTAATGTATTATATATATATGTATTATAACCCCCATTTATAAATAACACGCTTATTTAATGTATTATATATATATGTATTATAACCCCCATTTATAAATAACACGCTTATTTAATGTATTATATATATATGTATTATAACCCCCATTTATAAATAACTCGCTTATTTAATGTATTATATATATATGTATTATAACCCCCATTTATAAATAACTCGCTTATTTAATGTATTATATATATATGTATTATAACCCCCATTTATAAATAACACGCTTATTTAATGTATTATATATATATGTATTATAACCCCCATTTATAAATAACTCGCTTATTTAATGTATTATATATATATGTATTATAACCCCCATTTATAAATAACACGCTTATTTAATGTATTATATATATATGTATTATAACCCCCATTTATAAATAACTCGCTTATTTAATGTATTATATATATATGTATTATAACCCCCATTTATAAATAACTCGCTTATTTAATGTATTATATATATATGTATTATAACCCCCATTTATAAATAACACGCTTATTTAATGTATTATATATATATGTATTATAACCCCCATTTATAAATAACTCGCTTATTTAATGTATTATATATATATGTATTATAACCCCCATTTATAAATAACTCGCTTATTTAATGTATTATATATATATGTATTATAACCCCCATTTATAAATAACACGCTTATTTAATGTATTATATATATATGTATTATAACCCCCATTTATAAATAACACGCTTATTTAATGTATTATATATATATGTATTATAACCCCCATTTATAAATAACACGCTTATTTAATGTATTATATATATATGTATTATAACCCCCATTTATAAATAACACGCTTATTTAATGTATTATATATATATGTATTATAACCCCCATTTATAAATAACTCGCTTATTTAATGTATTATATATATATGTATTATAACCCCCATTTATAAATAACTCGCTTATTTAATGTATTATATATATATGTATTATAACCCCCATTTATAAATAACACGCTTATTTAATGTATTATATATATATGTATTATAACCCCCATTTATAAATAACTCGCTTATTTAATGTATTATATATATATGTATTATAACCCCCATTTATAAATAACACGCTTATTTAATGTATTATATATATATGTATTATAACCCCCATTTATAAATAACTCGCTTATTTAATGTATTATATATATATGTATTATAACCCCCATTTATAAATAACTCGCTTATTTAATGTATTATATATATATGTATTATAACCCCCATTTATAAATAACACGCTTATTTAATGTATTATATATATATGTATTATAACCCCCATTTATAAATAACTCGCTTATTTAATGTATTATATATATATGTATTATAACCCCCATTTATAAATAACTCGCTTATTTAATGTATTATATATATATGTATTATAACCCCCATTTATAAATAACACGCTTATTTAATGTATTATATATATATGTATTATAACCCCCATTTATAAATAACACGCTTATTTAATGTATTATATATATATGTATTATAACCCCCATTTATAAATAACACGCTTATTTAATGTATTATATATATATGTATTATAACCCCCATTTATAAATAACACGCTTATTTAATGTATTATATATATATGTATTATAACCCCCATTTATAAATAACACGCTTATTTAATGTATTATATATATATGTATTATAACCCCCATTTATAAATAACACGCTTATTTAATGTATTATATATATATGTATTATAACCCCCATTTATAAATAACACGCTTATTTAATGTATTATATATATATGTATTATAACCCCCATTTATAAATAACTCGCTTATTTAATGTATTATATATATATGTATTATAACCCCCATTTATAAATAACACGCTTATTTAATGTATTATATATATATGTATTATAACCCCCATTTATAAATAACTCGCTTATTTAATGTATTATATATATATGTATTATATACCCCCATTTATATTTTTTTTATTTATTCATCCAGATTTTTCATTCATACTTTTATACTATTTAGTCTTATACTATTTGTTGCTATAGCGGCAACGGAAATATATACATCATTTGTGAAAATTCAGCTTTCTGGCTATCACGGCTTTTGCGATGCAGTCTGGAGAGATACAGACAGCCGGACAGCGGAGCCTTAGTAACAGGGTCCCATGTTACCCTTTGGGTACGGAACCCTAAAAAGATCTTGTTTTTAATTATGCCTGTTTTTGTAGCTGTATATTTTCAAATGACGTCATTCAAAGTTTAGGCTCAACTAATTACCGTCACCAAAACAAAACATGAACATTTCTATAATTACATTAAAATAAAGTCTTATGTTATCACTATTTATATCCCTATAATATAAGCATACATACATCTAAGTATCCTAACTATTACTATTATTATTATTTTATTAACTATTTTCCATCCAATTTTGGAATTGCATTTTTACATGCATGACTATACTTTAAGAAAGAACTAAACTTACAAGTAAACACTTTATAGAAACTCACACATTAAAATATTACAATAAAATTTATTTTAAAAAAATCAAAAACCGACTTTAAGTAGAAAGTCAATAAAAAGTTAATAAATATTTTATTTTCATTTTTGCGACTTCAAAATTCAGAATTGGGAGTAAAGAATTTAACAAATTATTGAAACTGACAATCCTACAAGTATCCTCATTGAAATCCGTAATATTTGTTGTCGGCGCCTTTCTTAACTTAAATATCGAGTTTAGACTAACCGAAGTAGTACAGTTCAACAAACACACACCTGCATACATTTGTGTGAACATTAATGACATTAACAAAGACACATAAATTAAAGTTTTATTGGAAAATGAGCGAAAATAATCACGACCGGCAGGATTCGAACCTGCGTATTTCTGCTACCGTCAGAATGCCTTAACCACTAGGCTACGGTCTACTAACTGCCAGGCGCAAAAATCCACACTCATTTCCATACACTTCAGACTGAGCGGCTGATGGCGCCACTTGTGCTGTCAGAATATGTCTAACAAGCACTCATATCGATGTACTATGGACACCTGATATTCATTTTCCAATAAAAGTTTAATTTAAAAACAACCATAGTGCAGGTTAGCACTTAATAAATTAACTCATAAAGACACATCATTTCAAAAAGCCAATTTTACACCTAATTGGTAGCACACATTATTATAGAATCACAGCTATTTACGAGATGTGTTGTCCTGGTGTCAGCGTATCCTCCTGGGCCGCGGGTGGGGTCGTACCTGAGCGCCAGCGGCTGGACCAGGGCGCGCACCTGCAGCAGCACGAGCTGCTGGATGAGTGTCTCACCATCGTGGTGGCGGGCTTCGACACCACCGCGCTCACCGGCGCCTTCTGCATGCTGCTGCTCGCGGAGCACCCGCGCGTGCAGGACCGGGTGCAAGGCCGGCGCAAGCACTGCTCTAACGACAGCATGCTTAGATTGCAGGAGGTGTTCGGCAAGTCGGGCCGGCCCGCGGAGTACGGCGACCTGCTGCGCCTCGAGTACTGGAGGCGGTGCTGAAGGAGACGCTGCGCCTCTACCCGCCCGTGCCCATCATCACTCGCTCTCCGCAACATGACGTGAGCTAGCTCCTTTGTAGTGTGTACACCTGCTTAGTGGCCACACTGAGGGATGCACTGAGGTTTGATGTTCTTGCAGCGTCCGGGCTGACGCTGGTGGCGGGGGTGGGCGCGGTGATCAACATCTGGGGCGTGCAGCGCCACCCT
Organism: Macaria notata; assembly: GCA_927399415.1. Taxonomy (NCBI): domain Eukaryota; kingdom Metazoa; phylum Arthropoda; class Insecta; order Lepidoptera; family Geometridae; genus Macaria; species Macaria notata. The sequence continues at coordinate 12,142,642 of OV656745.1, read as the reverse complement.
CAGTACTGGGGCCCCGACCCCGACGCCTTCCGCCCCGAGCGCTTCCTGCACGCTTCCCCTCCGCACCCCGCCGCCTTCATGCCCTTCGGCTTCGGGCCCAGGAGCTGTGTCGGTAAGGAGCATACATCTTGTTTATCAAACAGAATCACTTGATTCGGAGCGCGTGTGGCGTGCAATATGGCGGCGTGCGCAGGTACCGCTACGGGCTGGTGGCGCTGCTGGGCGCCCTGGCGGTGCTGCTGCGCCGCTACCGCGTGCTGCCGGCGCGGGGTGCGGGGCGCGGGGCGCTGCCACAAGTCGCCTTCTCCATGCTGCTCAAACACACCGACAACTACCGCATCCGGATACAGAGGAGGCACTAGTCTCGCCAGGAACTGCGGCGTGGACCTGCTCCATGTGTGACTAGCGTGCGGCGGCAGGGAGCGATGTTTGCTTGGGGCATGTACTGGGACATGGTCGAAGGAAACAAACGAGGGACATGATACATGGCTTCTGCGGCAACCAGGTTTAGGATCAATGTACTTAGTAAAAACAATGAATTATTTACTGATTACATGTTTTATTTAAATTGCCCCCTACAGAGCTGCTGGCTTACTGTTACTGATTGAGTAACAAGTCATCGACGACATTTGATCAGATTAAGCGCCACAATTACTAGGTACCTAATAAGACCAGTAGAATAATATAAAAAATGCATGAATTAGCAAAAAATGCTACCAGAGATTGATTGCTGGATAAGTTGTGGATCAATGAACTCAAAACAGAATGATATCAATGCTACGTTTATTGGCCAACCCGTCCGTCGTCGTATCAGTGGAACCGTATTTGCTCACTTATAAGAAAATGCTTTATTTTCACTTGCGAATAAAAATGGCTCTCGATGAAGTATGTAGATTTTTATTTCAGATAGGTTATTTAATATGGCGTGTATAAGACCACATTTAATAAAAAAACAAAACTAACTTAAAAACAATAGCACGTCCAAGGCTCATTTCAAGCGTAAATGGACATTTAATTTTTATAACTTAAATGGAAAGGCACTAAGAAGTAAAGCTGACGAGATCAATTAACCTTAAATTGTATACTATCTAGACTTGTAAACTAGAGTTATAAATTGGTATGAATGGTACTTACATAAAACCATGCCCCGGCATACATTATAATCTACCTGTATTTTCCCCTGCATATGTTTTTTAGTTGTCATAGACTTTACTAACAATAAATATTATGAAATCTGAAATTACTTTTAGAAAATTTATAAAATATTGTTTTAATTTGATTAAAAACTAATCCATTAGCATTATTACTTATATTAACTTAGCTATAACTGAATTATCAATAGAAATCACAACTGACCTCACAAACAACATATACAAATGCTACATAATTATTTAAATACTAAGTTACAATCTATGAGTATCGTAATAACATTATATAAACAGTTTCAACTGTTACATTTACTCACTTAAAAAACTATTTAACTATCGTTTAAATGTCTTATCGATTAGATCGACATAATGATCATAACATTTTTTCCTTATATAAGTTGAATAAGTATTGTGTCACACGAATGATTTTTAAGTTTAAACTTACATAAAAGGTGTAAGCGTTTTTCAAATCTAATTAGTTAAATGAAACTTTGGAGATGTATGTATATAGTGTTCTTCCACTGTGCCGGCTTCAAACAACCAACTTGATAGTTTTTAGGTGTGTTCCTCCATATATCACCACACCTCTTCTCTTAATCAAAGTGGCCTATATGGCTATTATGATCTCACTAACACTGCACTCTGTGTCTTCAAGTTTTTCAAATTAAAGTTTTTGTTCATTCAAGTTTTCAATCAACACGTGTTTCGCCTCTCCACGGGGCATTTTCAGGACGGGTTGACTCCACGAATGTCGGTCAGAATTATCAAAAAAATTACACATTTATAGAAATATTTGCTTGATTTTCATCCACTCTTCTATCTTTATCATATTCCTCTGAGGAATCTTTAAAATAGTTGCCAAGTGTGGCTGTAACACTTCCTGAGCCTTTTAGAATTTTTGTCTTGTTTTTGTTAATTTGACTAATGTAAGGTAAGCGACGTCATGTTCTGATTGCTTTTATTTTGTTTTTTATAATCAATAATTACAGATCTCGTCCGTGTAGCTTTGGAATCTTAAATAATGAAAGATTCATACATTCGAGAGCAGAGTGACATCTTCACTTGTTATATGAGTATCACGGCTTTTATGTTGTAACTGTTGTGTTTGTTCTGAAGCTGTGAAGAATTCTATAGTCGGGGACGGACACACTGATTCGGTTCCCATGTCTGTTCAATGTCTGTCTTTTGACTGTGAAAAAGGAACAAAAATATACAAACCCACAAAATTCTGCCTACAAAGTATGAGTGTGGTGTGATAGTAGGTATTACGAGTAGGATAGAATATAATAAGTACACATACCTAATCATACAAATCGATTCAGTTCTCAAAAAGAATAACGGGAAGAATTAGGGCTTTGAAAACTTTGTACTGTAATAAATTACCATCTTTTTATGGTCATTACTATGGTAAATTGTGGTAATGAAAAGTATGGCAATGATTTTTCTTTACATTTTATAGACTATTTTTCGTTTATTTTAATTTAGTTTAGTTTAGACATTAACAATGAATATTTAAGTATATATAGAACAATAAAAAACTAACAATTATTATTTAAACATCACAAATGGTAATGAAAAAATAACGTACCAAATCCAAAATTCCACCACTAATTATATTTTTACAAAAAAATGGCACACGTCCAGCTTCTTTCCTGTTCACTGGTCGATTGAGGGGGGGTCGTAGGTAGGGAGAACCATGCGTTCAATAATATCTCGTACGTCTGAAGGCTGTTTATTTTAATTGCTTAAAGAATTTATGGTAATGAATATTTTTTTGTACAAATATATTTTGCAATACTATGAAAGTGAAAACTGATTATAATGACTGCTTTAATCGTTTCTTCCTAAATAAGTATTTCAACCATACGAGAGGATACAATGAATGTGGCACATGTAATGGATTAGTTATTGGCTTTAAAACTATACATTTAGGTTATGAACGATGATGGTAATGAGTTTTTGGTAAGTAAATGTTTTTTTATAAATTTAATATAACATTTATATTATAAATTTAGGATGCAAGTTATACCTTTATACATAATACAGCGTATAAAAATATTTGGATTTATTTAGCTGTTATTACATGTTTTTTTTTCTACAAACATGTGATTTGCACGAAATGGTAGAAGTACCCACTAGTACTGGTAGAAGATAGGATATTTCAATTAACGCTTTGTGTAAAAATTAATTATATTATTAGGTTTTAAGAAAATATTGCGCTTTAATCCACACAATGCGCAACTGATGCTTGCGCTATGTACATTTTTTCGAAAGACTGCAGGTACGCTGTGTGGTTAACTGAGCGAGGCCGCGGGAAGCCACGGGTGGGAGCCATTCAATGAATGATGGAGCAATACATCCCACTACTACAAGTAAGTAGTGTAGTGTAGCGAGGTGACAGGCATGAATGGAGGCTGCGGAGATAGCACACGCGCGGCGAGCGCGCACGTCGCTATCTGCGGGAACTATCTGATCTAATGCGCGATACAGCGCGCCCGGCCGCTGATAGCGCGCTCTTATTATAGCGCGCGCCGCACGCCGCCTCACTGTGCCGCCTGCTGGCCGCCTGCTGCCCGCCTGCTGCCCGCCTGCTGCCCGCCTGCTGCCAGCTGCAGACGCTGGCTGCCAACATGTATACCATCATACTGCTGATCGCGATTGCTCACGTGAGTTACTGTTTAGTTATTTTTATTTTATCATTGAAATCCCGACTGATGCACTAGCGGAGCCCCGTGGTTCTTACTCACTATTCACTCGTATCGAAAATGTAATGCAAAGGGTCTAATCAATCTCCAAACAAATCGACTACCCTCTTGTCATGATTTAGTGCGTGAACGATTATCAAGAAGTTTTAATATTTTTTTTCAATATTGTAGGTCTTTACTTATGAAATTGCCGTATTTTTCTTACATTTTAATCTGTTTGTAACTTTTACGTACAGCTATATTTTTTCCAAATACAATTTTTATTGTATCAATTGTTGAATTATGTACCTTTTAGACAAAAAAATGTATTACTAGTGCATATTACTTATAGGGAAGTCATTGAAAACACCTCTTTCAATGTGTCGTCGGTTTCACTACTTTAACTAGGTATATTTTTATCATATACTCTGTTTTTGAGAAATTGATATACGCAGTGCATAGCTTTTTTTCCATCTAACTATAGTTATCAATTGCATCTAAATCTGTTCAGACATTTCCATACAAACATTAAAAATGTTTGTATGTTGTTTGATCGCACGGCACAATAATTAGATTCGTCTGGTCTAGAAGCACATTACGTATAAAATGAAGTAATAAACGGTACGGTGTTTTTATACCTATCGTGTGTCAGCTTCTTTTCAATCTCTAGTAAATTGTATACATATACCATTAATTAACGTATTCAAAATTCGTTACCTTATCTCTAGTTCTTATTATAATTTTTACAGTTTTATGGCCGTTAGTGTTTTTTTTTAACATGTATTAGGCTTACGCTTGACTACAACTTGCCTGATGTTAAGCAACGTTATAGTCTACGATGTAGCGCGCTTGCCTAGAAGAAACCGGTTTACTCTCGACTTGAAGACTGACAAATTATAGTTCAAGGGGAATAGAGATTCGGGCAAGGAGTTCCACAGTTTGGCTGTTCGCACGATGAAAGTCGAAGCAAAACGCTTGGTGCGAGTCTTTGGAACCTCAACTGTATATCGGTGCCTCCTTGCCGTGCCTCTACTCGTGCGATGGTGAAATGGGGCTGCAGGAATTAAATTATGCAATTCCTCCGCACACTCTCCGAAATGCAACCTGTAAAAAACCGAAAGACTGGCCACCTTACGGCGGTGCTCAAGGCTTTGTAATTTTGAGCTACAGAGTAAGTCTTTCGCGATGAGATTTTTTTGCCCGCTTCTCAATTAACTCTAACGCCTCAAGCTGGTACTTGGCAGATCCATCCCAAAGGTGCGAACAATACTCCATACATGACCGAACTTGCGCTTGATACAAGGTCAGCAGCTGTTCTGGAGTGAAGTATCGTCGCACCTTCGAGAGGATTCCCAGCTTCTTGGCTGCGAGTTGAGCTTTAGACTCAATATAGGAGCCAAAGTTGAGGGTCGGAGTCAAAGTGACACCTAGCAACTCTAGATGGTCGGTGATGGGCACGGTTACATTACGGAAAGAGGGCGCCAGTAGGAATGCAGAGTAGGAATCCATTCCTCTTTTCAGAGAAAAGACACGCTTGTGTTTTCGAGGCATTAAACTTAACGAGATTGGCATTGCCCCACTCAGAGACTACCGTGAGGGAAAAGTTTAAGCGCTCGATCATGGCTTCCCTGCAAGACTGGATCTCGGTCGCACTAGCTCTAGCGGTGGACATATAGCTCTCTACAACAGTGCTGTCATCTGCATACCCAAAAGTACCGGGCTTCAGCAGATCATTAATGTGCAGCAGAAAAAGTGTTGCAGAAAGCACTGATCCCTGGGGAACTCCGGCATTAATCGCCATAAGATCAGACGAGCAGCCATCAACGACTACCCGAATAGATCTATCCCTCAGGAAATCTGATATCCATACGCAAAAACTAGTAGGTAGTCCAAACGATGAAAGCTTGTTTTAGTTAGGATAGGTACATATCGCTTTCACGTGTAGGTATACCTTTAAACTGTTATTGTATTAAGTCTCATTAGTCAGTAATACAACTAAACTGTTGACTAGGTACAAAGAACGCTGATATTACTACAATTAACATAGTTTGATGTTCCACAGAGTCACAGCAGCGCAGACAGATTTTCAACAGGCGTTTTCTTAACAACGAGGACTCCTCCTAGGAACTTCGGATTATCTTCTTTGATAAAGTAGTTGTAATAAGCGTTGTTTCCTTTAATACCACACGGTGATTGCTGTCCGACGAGCGTCAATATTGTTAAAAATCAAGCAAAAATAATTGATGTGTATATTAAGTCGGGGATTGAACCCGGAGCTTCTAGTCTATAGAAGCGACGCCGCGTCGTCGCGTCTTAATCCGCTGCGCCACACACACGTCTAAGCAGATGAAACGAGCCGTTGGTTGTTGCTCACAGCTGGAAAGCATGCAAACGATGCTTCAGGATTGGTCGAGTCGATTTCTTTGTTTAACACTCGCACTCGGTGTATTCACAAGTTGACGCGTCAAACGGAAGGTTTCTTGAACAAATCTTCTGATTGTGATCAACTCGCGAATTTTTCTCTAAATTTATGTACGACAGAGTTTTATTCACAGTTTCGCGCTTTGATTGATATAAATTGCACTCGTTTTGGTGAACTTTTTAAAACATAAAATGATTTTTACAACCGAGACGTTTAGTAACAGCGTGTGTTCCGTGGGATGGTCGCCACGGCACCCAAAGTCTTAGATATTAGATTAAAGTAGGTACTATTTAACTTAAAACACAAGGTCTGTAAGCCCATACGGGCAGCGGCTAGAGAACCTTATTGTCTTATATCTAACCTAGTTCCTAGATTATGCTATAAGAGTGTTGCCATCTATAATAACCTAGTTGCCTGACAATAAACTATTTCATTTCATTTCAGGCGCGCGCGCAGCCGCTGGAGGCGCGCTGCTGCCCGTGCCCGGGCGACGCGGGCGCCGGCGCGTGCGACGCGGCCGCCGCGCCCTCGCTGCTGCACCCCGCCCTGCTCGCGCCACTCACCAGGTACACACAACATAAATATCATAAATAAGTACATTAATATTAGTTTTATTTTTCATGTAGTCTCTTATTCTGCTATCGCTTTTCCCAAAGACAACCTAATGTCAACCTAACGTTCCTGACTGACTGACCGACATAGTGATCTATCAAGGCACGTCGCACAGCCCAAACCGCTGGTCGGATCGAGCTGGAATTTGATATGCAGGTAGATGTAACGACGTAGGCATCCGCTAAGAAAGGATTTTTGGAAATGCTACTTTTTAAGGGATGAAATAGGCTGCAAGTTATACTTCTTAATGCGAGCGACGCCGCGACTGCCGCGAGCACCCACTAGTTTATACATAAAACTCTGGTGGCGTTACTTTGTCTTTGGTCGTGCCGCCTCCCTAGAGTACATGTATGTACATACGTACCCAGACCTACCTCGCGCCGCCACTGTGACCAGTCATCAGCGAGATCTTCAGAGAAAAAAGAATTTTTTTAGCATTCAAAAATTGACTAAATAATAGTAAATAATTTTTCTTAACTTTATGTTTGTTTTTATTGTTGACAAAACAACACAAACGCGGCGACAATATCACATTTTTATGCCACTTCTATTGTTTTGTATTATTTAGACTTTTTGGAATCAACGACATTAATAATATTAAGTATTATTAATGTCGTTGCTTGGAATATACATTATATAAAAATAAAATAATCACTTTGCATTTGTATTGAATATAATTGTTTGTTAATTCAGAGTTTCAATTTTACTAACTGACCTTTGTATTGTATGTATATTTTTATTTCATGGTCTGTAAACTCAACATGATAGAAACTTGTAAATAAATGGCACATGATACAAAATGTAAATTTAACAGATCGAGCTACCGTATCCGGTAGCTCGATTTGTTAAATTTACAACCACGAGGTCAGTTTAGAAAAGTTGCACCTAATTTTATAGTGACTCGCTTGCTGGTGAAACTCTGATGTTAAGCAACGACCTAATGTGTAGGTATGTATGAGTGTGTGCTCGGAGCACTGAGCTCCGACTACGTGAGCCTTGAAAAACAATGTGTTGTGATCGCCCATACATTATACGAATAGCTTTTATTTATATATACGACAACGTTATATCCTGTTATTCGATGTGTAGGTTTTTATTTGCAGGTCCACCTCTCCAAAAGAAGATGGTAAAAATCTTTTAGAGCCCGAGGTGACCCTGGCGGCCTCCATGCTGGACACCTTGCACGAGGCCACCGAGGAAGAGTACCGAGACGCACTCGCGAGAGACGCCGCGAGAGACGCCGCGAGGGACACCGCTACACTGGACGCACTGGCCAGAGACGCGGCCACACTGGCGCGGGACGCCGAGCCGGAGGAGAGCGCGCGCAGTGTTGTGGTGGTGGCACCCGATGAGGAGCTCCTGCTGGCCGGCACACGACATGTACAGGAGCCGCGCTGCATTCAGCCGTCGGCCGCCACGCTCGCCACAGTGAGAGCAAACATGAACCCGCTGCAAGCTCTCTCCGGCACTTTGAAAGTGCCCAAACTTAAAAATAACGAGTTTCCTTACAACAACCTATTACAATTGGACAGCAATGTGGGAGCGAGTAATACCGGCGAGGTCATCGTGGATAAAGAAGGTGATCCGAGATCAGTTTTTGCACAAAACTCAAAGTTTAAGCCAAATAATATTATGAAGAGTTTTTCAGACGACCAAAGCGCTGATTTTAGATTTGGAAATACACAATCAACGGAAAAAGATGGAATCAATTTATCAAGTGTCAATTTATCATTGAAATCAGAACTTGGATCTCGACCAAAATCCGCAATCGGAACCCTGGACACCACACGGAAGAACTTACAAGTAGGGAGAGCAGACGTAAACAAAAAACAAATTATTGATTACGATAAACTTCCTTTAAATTTAAGAAATATCTTAAAATTAAGAGATGTAGAGATTATTCCAAAATCGATTCTTAATAAATCTGCGGTCAAGCCAAATATTGATTTATCACAGTTGCCAATACCGAAGTTTTTTAAGAAAAATGTATATCCTTTGAATGATGTCTATGAACAAGATGAATTGATCTCGAGTACAGATTCACTTAGATTATCTGACGAAGATGAACTACATGATAAAGAAATGGAAACTGGTGCAAGTGAATATATGTTTGATCAAATTGACACGCATAGAGAAGATGTAGATTGTAATGATGAAATAACTGAGCCTTCTATGAATTATGCTGCTGGTGATGATCTATTGCCAAACCAATCTCAAGATATTTATTCTAATGAAGAGGAGATAATCAATAGAGAAACGTTCAATGTAAATGACACTGAATTTTCTAGTGCCACTAACCTATTATCTGAACATGTTAATGATATCGATAATGCTTTTGATAAAGCTGCGTGTAATGACCTTTTGAACAACAAAGAAACGATATTGAATAAAGATTTCGTGACTGATGAAAAAAACAATGACTTATTTTCGAAATTAGAAATCTTGAAAAAACCAGTTTCGATGTCTATGCCTGATAATGCTGCAACGGATGCTAAACCCAGGCAAACCTTAAAATCTCAAGATTCTACAAATGTTTTAAATAACTCACCTGAAGATATAAATTCATTACCCGCCGTGGGTAACATATGGTTGGAACAAGAGAGAAAAGAAACAGATAACATTGAATCAGATATGGCGACAGATGCGTCTAACACGCTTAGTGACCATGTGACTGGAAATGACATTTCGATGAATGATTTACAGAATATGTCAAATACATTATTAAGTTCGAGTCCCAAAAACCTTAATGAAGTTCGAGATACTTTCAATTTAGATGGAACTAATAGGAAACTATCTGAAGTTGAGTCAACACCAAAAGATTTAATGCTAAATAGTACCGAGATTTCAAAAGAAATTAAATTTAATTCGTGTAAATCAAAGTCAGATAATACACTGAACCATATCAATAAAATCGAAAAATCTGCTACAGATGATTTGAATATGAAAGAAATGGATACAGGATCCAGTGATACAGTGATCAACACTTTACCAAGTATTCTAGATCCACTTCACCCTAACTTAAAATCTCCACTGTTAGATAACTTAGTTTTGCAGCCTACCAGTGATCCATTAAATTTGTTTAGAAAACCGTTGGATAATGTTTTAAATTTGAATACCAATTTGCCAAGTCTAGATAGCCTAAGGGACCGGTTGAGCAACATTTTTAAGACTAATGTTGATAGCTCTGAAGACTACACAGATCTAAGGTTTCTAGAAAACGTGGCTAAAAATGAATCTCCATTTGCTAAAATGGCTACAAGTGCCAGCACTCGAAGTACTCACAAAGAGTTACCTTTGTTAAGGCAGCTGGAAGAATTTAACAACAACGTCATCAACACTAAGCCAGCACTGGCGTCAGCAGATAGCTTGCTTAACTCTTACCGAGCCCACCTTCCTTCGCCAACTACTTTACAATTAAAGCCGCTTAAGATTGAACCGAACGTTAGTAATAAAGCGAAACTATCAAGTCCTACCAGTTATTTTAGAACTGATCGACCTAAATTGTCAACATCGAAACCATTGAGCCCAACAATTAATTCTTGGGACACGCTGAGCTCTTTAGACGAGTTCAGAAATTCCGTGCGTTCAAATACAAACAATATTGGTGATAAACTTGCCCGCCCACAACTACATCCAATCAAAGAAAACTTACGTATTCATGATATTGATAACATCGCTAAGAATGTAAAGTTAAATACCGAAAAAACTGTTAAAGGGATACAACGTAAAATGAAATCTGCTCTAAAAAGGCCGGCACTTCAAAATACCATCGCAACACCTCAAGATTTATTAGAAGACATGAACGATAAACTGCAAGGACTTCATTATGATCTGAACGATCGCCTCGCTTCTCTGCGCGAAAGCATCTTAGATTCAGCTCGAACTAAAAGTTTACTTGATCAGCCACGCAAAGCGGCCAATAGAAACGTCATGACAAATATACGAAAACCCAAACCAAAAAGTCAAGATATGATTTCACGACTTGTAACATCAGCCAGCGTGCCTGAGGCGGAAATGATCCAAACCAATGAGAACTTGAATCTAATTCAAACAAAAAACTATTTTAACAAGAAATGGGACAAATTTCGTGGAATACAGAGCTCTGCAAGCGAGTCACACCCCGCTAAAATAGATACGACTAGAATGAGAATAGAACCACTACACTCACAAGCACACTGGAGCTCTCCTTCAATAAGGCAGAATTCAGCAAATAGAGAGAACGACAGAGACGAAACAATGACGTCTTTTCGGCACAGAGAAAGAACTGATGACAGAAATACTGGAAAACCTCAATTTATATCGTCTAGCTCCTTGTTGAATTCTCGTCAGCCGATGGTGACAATATCATTAGGGTCGTCTCCCTCCCCGCCGCCTTCTCCCCGCCTGGCTCCCTCCGCTCCCGTGCCTTCATCTTTTGATGAAGATTACGAAGACTCTTTAGATAACTTCTCTTATGAAGAAGCTCCCTCCGAAGATGTATTTGCGCCGGTTTTCAGACACATGTCTAATGCGAAAGCATCGAAACTAAAAGACAGCGCTGATAAAATACGATTCAAGAACGATCTCGGCGGCCACAAAGAATTATTACGTAAATCTTTGTCAAATAAAACAGACCTAGCAGGAAGTTTAGCATCGTCCAACGGAGAGCCTCCCGAGAAGGCGAGACAACGGAGTGGAACATTAGAGAGCAGCGCCAGGTCCCGTGAAGGGACGAGAGCCGAGCAAGGGGACATGTTGCGGGCCGCCTCGAAAGACAAGCGGGTCGCTTCGGAGGACACACAGCTCGCTGCGGACGAACCTCTGAAAGAAAACGTGGCTTACAAGTGTCGCTTCATTTGTTCTAAAGATATAAAATGAGTTATGTACATAGGCATGTGACCCATTTTATTTTATGCTTTAACTGAAATAAATGTTGTAACTAAGGACATATTTACGTTGTTGTTATTGTTTTAATTCATTGTAAAATGTCCCAAATTAACGATTTTTTGCTTAATGAGATACATATTTTGATTAGTGATGGGATTGAGGATAACAATTCTTTTCTAAATTTCCTTTAATGTGACGAACGTTGTGACGAGACGTTGTGCATTGATGAATATTACCAGTTACTGAACGGTGCCATCGATGAGTCGAGTAGAGTACACTCGCTCGCGTAGGCTCCTTTTCAGTCACCTACTATCGTAGAACTGGCGCGTGAAAAACAAACTCATGCATATTTTGGATGGCACAAATTTTATGAGATATGATAAGGACATCTTGTGAAAATAGGAAAAAACTAAACTAAAACTTCTGAATTCCAGAAATAACATCAACTACCTACTCAAGTAGACCAGCAATTCCAATACATTAGAGCGTACGCCGATTGTTAGTTCCAATATAGATCACTAGCTGTCACTACTAGTATGCAATGGAGACATATATAAAAATAATTTGGTAAGTGTTGGTTAAAGAGAGAATCTTGCCTCGTTGCAGTACAGTGCAAAATTGTTAGATGGCGCTATTGAACAATATTCGGGACTTAGCTGTTTATAATGACATAATGACACGTTGCCAGCTCGTGCACCTATATTCTTTGTGAGACGTTGCCGCTCTTACCTATTCGTTTTTCGTTCGTGTCGTGGACTGATGTCTTGGCGATGTGCGTTTTATTTGATTGAAATATACAGTGCTGCCATTTTAGCGCTTTTCGCTAAATCTGGTTCTTTTTGGGATAGTTTAGAGCGCAAAACACATACCGAACTTTTTTTTTCATAGTAGTTATTTATGCTAATTACGACATGCTAAAACGAAAATTTGTAGTTGGTTGAAAATTATGTTATCGTTAAAATGTTGCGATATCAGAGCACAAAAAGAAAATCAACAAGAACTACCTACAAAATAAAGTTCGCTTTTCTTGTCGCTTTGCTTTTAGCACATTAGTGCGTTATCTACCTAATATTTTTAAATATAAGAATTATGCAAATCTAGCGCTTTTTTGAGGTCAGTTAGCGCGGAATGAGCTTTTCTTTCTGGCAACACTGGCTGGATATGAAAATTGTGTTGCGTGTGAGATCGTCGTAGTTTGTCCACACAAATAAAATCAAAAGTTGTGTAAATAAAATGTATATTAGATTGTTTATGGTCAGAAGCTCCGCAATTATTAAATATAAGTTGCAAGGAACATTTAAGATACATTATCCATCAGATGATTTTGGTAAAGATCCACTTTTACTGTAAAGATAAAACAAAAATGTCCGAAAACAAAATAGGCCACGCAAAATTGAAGATTTTAAAAAATAAATGATAATTCCATAATGTTGTGTTATTGTATTACCCCGCTTTTACAGTTTCCTGTAAACTGTACCTACATCTAAGTGTCTTTCCTACCCTATACCTAATAACCAAGTTATTTAGTACCCACCCATCAATCTCAGGTTGCCTATTATTTTTACAAACAGCAATGCCCAATTTTTTGCTAACATAGTAAATGCAAAACCATTTCGAGGAAAAGGACTAAACGTGATCATTTAGATGCTAAAAAGATGTAGACTTATTTTAGGCTGTTAAGAAAATATAATTTTCTTTTTATATTTAGGTCTAGCTAATTTCCCCTCTCATGATTATCATGTATTAGTAGCTAAAATAGGTTTAGGCATATTTTTTTAATCAGTTTTTTTAACCCGTAGCGTAGGTACATTCACTATGATAAATTACATATGGTCTAAAAAAATTATACCTTTTCTTGTTAAAAAGTTTGAACCAAACTTGGTATTATCACAGAATGGTATTATTTCATTCAGATTCCATAAAGTCAAGCATTAATTTCTTTACTTACAATCCTCTCGTGTTTTAATTGTCAAAGCCAACGAATAAAAAAATAATAGTATAAGCTGTCAATGTCATCAAAAAGATTTATTATTAACGGTAATTTTGTTTTATGCGTCATCTAGCGTATTATGGATGCGATAATTCGAATGCTATCTTTCATTCGACAGCAACGCCATCTCTCAATAGCCTGTGATAATTTTACTAAACTTGAAATTTATTATCCAAAAAAATACAATCGATTAAGACCAATATTACATATTAAAAAAATACTATAGGACTTTTAGGCTTAAATAACACAATAACATATTTTTTTTGTTGGTGTTCTAGTCCGGAATATATATTCCCGGGCTATTTAGCAGCGCCATCTACGAATAATACGTAATTCCAAGCTTTTTGCGTTGTACGCTCTAATGTATTGGAATTGCTGGTCTACTTGAGTATACTTAGTCTATGCTACTATAATGTTACTGCTACTAACTTCTGAGAGAAGTGTGTCAGGTGAGCTTCGAGAAAGCAATCAAAGAGTTTATTGGTGCCACACAACATACTAAACACTTAAAATAACATGTTTAAATAACTTTCAATAATATTCAATTAAATTGTTTATCATAGGGCAACAAATTGTTATGACTTCGTTAGGTTAATGAGTATGCACATGAATGTTTTGCGTCATCACGTATTATTGTTCACGTCACGTCAAGCTATTATCAAACTGATTGTAAACTAAAACTAAGTAGAGTTATACGGGGTTACACGCTACTAACGTATAACTTTAAGGGTAAAATCAGAATATCATTTTGAATATTTGATTTTTCCACACCTTTAGTACCTACGTCAATAGCGACCACTTTTGTCCTAAGTACAACTTTTAGATATTGAATTTAATGAAATAACGTTAGTCATCAGAATCCCTGTATACTATTTAGCCTCCATTTAGTGTTGTTTATATAAATCTGTAAAGAGTGCTATTAGATTTTTTTTATTTTTGTCAAGCCGGTAGGTAACCAAAGTAACATCTGGTTTACATAAGCCAAGTAGCTAGCGCATCGCATAGAGAATGTCAGTGGCTTCTACTAGCCTGCCCCGCGACTAGACATGACCCCGCTGGCGCTGAGCAGCCTGCAGTGCCTGCCAGCCACACCCAGCCAGTGCTACGAATCAACGTACACGGCACCGTATGCAGACAGCACGATGCGATGTGTCGATGAGTGGTTGCTCATTATTGCCTGCTCACTCGAAATAACTAATTATATTGTTAACGTTCGCCCGCACTATCTGAGTCTGTTTCCCGCTAACTGCTGGAACTTTGTGACTCTCAGTGGAAAGAAAAACACCAGATGGAGAAAGATCTACAGACTTGGTTCTGTATTCTGGGATACTGGTGGTGGTGTTATTGATTCTGTAGCATTGCACGTGACATTTTAGCATCAATAATTAAATCAACACGTTATTATGACTGTCTGACATACAGAATGGTTTTCCAGAAAGAGTCACTTTCCCCCATGTTCCATTTTATTTTTGTAAATTGGAAGGCCCGGTGATCTCAGAAAAAAACAATATTTGATAAATGTGGATAAAACCTTGGAGTACCCCCAACGGATCTCGGAACCTATTTTTTGCATGTGTTCCTCCATATACCACCGCCACACCTCTTCTCGTAACCAAAGTGGCCTCCGTTGCTCTTAAGATCATAACCACACCTTACCTTGTGTCTTCAAGTTTTGTAGTTTTTCTTCGGTTAGATATTTTCGTGGAAAGGCAAATGTCTGTCATTAGTCGCCGACAAAAACACTATACAAGGTGTAACAGAAGGGTGTGACAATATTAAAGAGTATACATATACATATATCATGTAAGGAGTCATATACCAAAATATGAAAAATTAAATCGCATATATTTTTTACCATACAAAAATTAGATAATATTTTTCACTTGATTTCATGGCAGCCCTAGCAAGTGATCACTGACCGAATGAAACCGAAATAAGCACACATTCTTTCATCCCGTTCTAGCATTAGTTATAACGCAACGTATTCTCTCTCTCTCGCGCTCTCAGAGAGACACCGCCGCGCCGTGTCATTTGATAGCGTCAAAAGTCAATGAACGCTCAAAATGATAAGATGTAGGGTTGCAAGTCTTAAAGTTTTAATGAAAGTTATACTTATGATTACTCGAAATCTATGACACTTAGAATTCTGAAACCTAGTGGGCTGTATTCTATATATACATAGGTATGTATAATATAAGTATTGTCACACCCTTCTGTTACACCTTGTATATTTCGCCAGAGTTGAATTTACAATGGATTTCCGCAAAGTAACGCCTGATTTAATATCTTATCTATGGCATGGCAAACAAAACGCCGGAGCAAGTGCTGCAGTGAGACCAAAAGGCAGTATTTGCGATTTCAAATAGCGAGACCACTGGCCGAGCTTCGCTATCACTTTGACCCTCAGAGAGTTCCCCAGTGGATCTCGGAACCTATGGTTTTTTTCTAATATCGCAGCTCCCCCCTTATATCACACCCCCCCTCGCGGGCCTCTCGGAGCCCACGCACAGAGCACCAACTAGTTTAATTATATAAATACTTACAGTATCTAAACGAACCACTATACCTAAGCGTTAGCCACTACATAATGTACGCTATAAGCGTTACGTCAACAATATGCCTTATGAATATTTAATTGAAGTAATGAAATTTCGGAATTAGCAAGTCTTATTTAATCGGACATTAGCGATTTAAATTATGAGCGGTCTAAGTGCTTAAATATGCACGAACGTATCGATTAGCACCATTTTAGTTTGCTGTGTCGGTGCGCGCAAATACTAACAGGTAAGCTTTGCCATCGTATACACAATAACACGCTTCCATGTGGTCTTGTAACTATCTACGAGTAGGTAACTATGTAATAAAGTCTAAGAATCATAATTACACCCAGTTTTAACCATCGTAAAGATTTGAAATTTTGCATTGACATGTAGTTCAGATGACAATACACTTAGAGCCGTCAACCTGATCTGATGATGAAGACGGAAGCGGAAGGTAGGCGTTGGTTCTTCATAACGGAATCACATATACAAACGGCGATTGGGCGTGTTGTAATAGTCTTGAGAGGGAGTGTCACTAGAGGTGTTTTTCATGGTTTGATAATGGAGCAGAGGAAGTTGGAAGGTGGTGACTGTATCAACAAAACGGAACTACATGTACTTAATGCGTTTAGGCTTGTTTTAATTGTTTTTAAAATGCAGTTTCACAGAAAAAGAATCGTAAAAAAACAATACCTAATGTAGGTATAAGTGAAAAAGCGTAAGGCTCACCATTATTAAATTAAATGTGTGTTGTAAGCACTGACCTCTATTACTACAAGTACGCGTAGTAATGGAGGTCAGTGGTTGTAAGAGTGTAAAATAGTAATATACAAACCCGAGCAAAATGCATCTTCAGAGACTATCAAAACTAACAAAGTTGAGCGATTTCGCTAAAAAATACATTATTTAGTGAAAGCCGACTGTATGTTTACTTTTGTTCGAGAGTATGGATGCATGCCTTGTATTTGCGTTGTGTTCCTCATTACTAAGGGCCGTGACTCCTCCGGAAATTTTTGCTTATCGAGGAAATTATCTTGGGCAAGTCGAGTACATCGCGGTGGGCGCCTAATCCTTCCACGGTCGACAGTTAGTAAGTTCTCGGATTTTGTGGTCCTCATTCATATTTATATATTTCCTCACGATGTTTTCCTTCACCGCTAAGCGACTGCAATTCTAAACATAACTGGAAAATAAATATAAATAAATTATTTTATAGGTGTAGGGTACAAACTAGGGTGCGTTGGAATGTAAAGCAGACTTACACAACGAAGCTACTCTGGCTTTTATGAATGTCCATACATATACACTACAGGTCCGGGCTAATGATACGTACATTGTATATACAGACTCGAGCCATGGCCCCGACCCCGCGGGAGTACCAGGAGCAGCGCGAGGCGAGCGAGACGCGCGAGGCGCCACCAGCCGGGCTGGGCGCGCGCGGGCTGGCGAGTGACTCCGTCGTGGTGTCAGGCATGTCAGGGCTGTTCCCTAACTGCTCCAGCGTTGACGACTTCGCCACGGTCCTTTACAACAAGGTGCACAATAATACTTTTAGCCAAGTTCCTCTCGGTAGGTATTCTGTTGAATCAGGCGGATCGTTCTACCTAATTGACTGATCTCGCCGTTAGACCGCCACAACTCCAAAAGGATAACATGGAATTATGGAATCATTTACACCACAATATTTTTATCAATATGTTTTGTATACTTAGATAAATCCCGTAACCAACGAAGACTTAGGATGGACTCTGAAGCACCCCGAGTCGACGGAATTCGTGGGCAAAATCCCGGAACTGAACCGCTTCGACTCGCAGTTCTTCATGGTGCACAAGCGACTCGGGGAGGCCATGGACCCCATGGCGCGCAAGGTGCTGGAGCACTCCTACCAGGCCATCTACGACGCTGGTCTCAGCCCCAAGCATCTCAGCGGGAAGAAAATCGGGGTGTACATTGCCACTGGCTTCTCAGATTCTGAAAAATATGGACTGATGGACAAACCCACCAAAAAAGGATACGGCATAACTGGGTTAGTACGACTGGCTTCCATTACAAATAAACAAGTCATTTATTTCAGACCTTTAGTCCATACACATTTCATATTCCAAAACATAATAACCATACAATACAATACAATACATTATACATACTTACAAAATGTACTTCCTTGTAAGCTTCTATTTCCAATAGCATTATGCAAATACAAATACAAACGAATATTTATTTATAACTCCATAGTTACAAGTCAGAATACATGTACCTACATGTATTGTTTACAATAGTAAACTTACCTAATAAAAATTTAAAAGTATTGTAGGTATATAAAGAAAAATTAATCATGAAATACAATGCAATAAAGATTATGTCAAAATGTATGCATACGTAAATAAACCTAAGGGGCTACTTGTTAATCTGCACCGGTATATAGTTTTGATATCATATAGGTACATGGTTGCAGGATCAGCAAGACAATGTTTGCAAACCGCGTGTCGTATTGGTTGAACGCCAAGGGTCCATCAATGAACGTAGACGACGCATGTTGTGGCTCCGTAGTGGCGCTGGAGGAGGCCGTGCGAGCCATGCGCAGCGGCAGCATCGAGGCAGCCATCGTGGGTGGCGTCAACACCTGCCTCGCGCCGCACTCACTCGTCCACTTCAACAGGTACATCCGACCGCGCCTTACCAGCCTCCTCAGCCCATAAACCTACACCTATGAGTTATTTTTTCATATAGTTTAAGAACAATTTAAGATTATCAGAGTTATGTATGTTACGATCGCTCAGAAGGGGTACAATTATAAATTATAACATTCATTGATACAGTAATCATTAATTTATTCTCGCTTTATTAATTATTCACTTATTATCTAGTTACAAATATTCACAACACTGACCTTTTATATAAGGGTCGGCACATGTCTCTAGCGCTGGCCGATACGTGGAGGGGATTGCTGCGCATGTGTAGGTACTGTCGCGCACACAATACATTATATGTAACTATTATTTTGGACTCCAATATTATCTTTTTGTTAAATAGAATTATGAAAAATAAATAAAAAATCAAAACTCAAATTTACAGTGTTGCTGTCCGAATGACTGAGTAAAGTATTTGTAACTTCGTGAATCTCAATATTGATTTGTTTCGGAGAATCAATTAATTAGATAGATACACTTTTTCAAAAAAATCACGTCATCAAACATTTTCCTTGCCTGACTTTTCAAAACAGTATTTGTTCTTCTAATCAAGGTTCTTGCTGCTGCTGTTGCTGGTTCGATTCCCGCATAACACAAGAAATTATGCATATTAATAATTTGTAATTAGGTATTTCTTTTGAGTCTGGTCGTTTCTATGTATAATAAGTATGTATTTACAAAAAAAGTATTTACGTATTATATCCGTTATGTAGTACCCATGATAAAAACGTAAGCTTAGTATGGGGCATGATGGCGCTGAGTGATATGTCTTGAAACATTTATTTGTTTTATGCATATTTACTTTAGTCACAAACAAACTTAAAAGTTTAAATTCAACAAATAAATTCATACGTAACAAAAATAGTTATTGAATAATAAAATTAATAACGCGACTGTACCACGGGATGTGCGCGGGGTGGCGTATGTACGCGGGGAACGGCAAGCGACTGGAGAGCCAATCAGCGCCCCGCACGCCCGCCCTTCATCCCGCTAGCCCCCCTCAGGTACCTTATTTTGTACTTCTGCGCAATAACGGTCACCGCTAGAATTAGTTGCCGACCCTTATATCCAACAACGCCTCGTTCCAAAGTGAGTGATTCCGTCTTTTTTTTTTTATTATGAAAGGACTATGCAGCTGGTTGCTAGTAGCTACCTTTGCTGCGTCACCGGACGATGGCTGGGCACTGATGGTGCCCGGGCCTATGTACTTGTTAGGGGCGACTGGCACAAGGGCGCCTCTGAGGCACGAACCTCGGCTTGGACCGTCGCCAGAAGGGGGAGACCGGGTTGCCCTGTTCATCCCTGAAGGGGAGTGAGCTAAGGCCCTATCAGTGGTTGTGTCTGGGTGATTATTTGGAGATAAACGAGTTGACCTGAGGGGTCGGGGTCTACCGCCTCGCCGGCGAGGACGGAATCGGGGACGTGCACTGGAACCTACACTGGGAGATGGGCGTTGGTAACCTGGACCAATGCCGAAGACGGAGAGCCTACTGGCTGAGACACCGCCTGCTGAGGTGGTGGAAGGAGGGGAGCCCAACGCTGCCGAGACCACGACGGCGATTGGGTCATCCGGATCGACCAGAACATGCTTCGGGCGACGACGGAGGGGCTGTGATTCCGTCAAGATGGTTGCCATTTTAATCATAATTCAAGAGAGTGAATGTAGCAATTTGATGTCTGCGCTGTCACTGTCACTCAACGTCGACTAGATGGCAATGACATCCCAATGATAATATATCATAATTTACCGGTAAATATAGTGACTGTAAACATGTACCTATGTATATGCATCTATGTTTGTGTTTGTTCTTGTGTTGATTCTGTATATGTCTGTAGATTGTTTAACTATCGCTGTTACAGAAAGCAAAAAAGGGGGAAAAAACACTCAACTGTGTGTGCCAGGAGCACAAGGCGATATTTGCTTATTTGCATATGCGATCTTTCTGCGTATGCAGATAAGATACTATATACATAGTATCACGTACAACACGTAGCATTAAGTATATAAGATGTTAGTCTTAATAAGAACACATTGATTCGCATACATATTGATAATATACAAGTCACAATATACTTTGATACATCCCAAGATGTAAGTGTTTAAATTATCTTATCACCCTTGCCAATCCGGCAAACTGTGCAATTTAAAACCACCGTACATATCGATATTTCACATAAAATTTCTCAGTTTGATGGCCTATCTTCCCACTTGACATTGGCAGAATTGCGAACTCATATATTTGCAAAAGCCATAACAAAAAAAAAATAGTGACTGTAACATGTATAAATATTAAATTTGAGAATTCATATAGATACTACCTGTATGACATAACATGGAATAGAAATGAGTCAGTTATAATGTGTATAATATGATTTATTTTATTTTATTGTTTATATTATTTTTGCGTAGTTGTAGTTGCGCATACGGACGAAGCTAAGAATGCTTGGCGCCTGGCCTGTCCGAACACCGATTTTAACACAACACCTCGTTCCGGATCGGCCGATCAGCGAACTAGCACGGAAATAACTTCTCGATACGTGTACTAGCTTCACGGATCGCGCCCGCATCCTTGCGGTCAGTGTGTGGGAATCCGGTCTTTGGTTGCAGGCCATGCCTTCTTTTAATAAAGGAAACCTTTTGACCCGATAGCTTCTCGACTCGCGGCTAGTTTGCGTTTGGGTGCGAGGAGCGGTGAACCGCATCGCTGCCGGTGTGGTACTGATGTCGACCAGCTCGGGCACCACGGCCTCTCATGTTCGAGGAGTGCTGGTAGAATTAGCTGCCACGCTTTTTTTTTTTTTTTTTTTTTATAAAAAAAAGTGGCAAAAAGGCAGACGATCTGCCTGATGGTAAGCAATCATCGTCGCCTATGGACACTTGCAACTCCAGAGGTGCTGCAGGACTTTGCCAGCTTAGAGAGGTGTTTGTGAATACCCTTTTTAAATCTCCCCATATTGTAGCTCCGTGGAAAGACCTCAGGGGGTAGATCGTTCCACATCTTGCAAGTTCGCGGAAGAAACGAGCGCATGAAACGGACTGTGTGGGAGCTCCAATTTTGCAAGATGTGAGGATGAGCTCTTTCACGGTGCCGAGCAGTCCGGTGATGAAAATGATTTGCCGGAATTAAATTAAAAAGCTCTTTAGAACACTCCCCAAAAAAGAGCCTATAAAAGATACAGAGGGATCCCACATCCCTACGGAGACTCAACGGCTCCAACTTTTTTGTCAGCTTGGGATCATGGACAATTCGGACGGCTCTCCGCTGCATAGAATCTAGGGGATCTAGTTGATATTTCGGTGCACCATTCCACAAGTGCGAACAGTACTCCACGTGAGGGCGCACTTGTGCTTTACGCTAGTCTGAACGCCATCATTCGCCGGCTTTTTCCTCTGTCAATGTTGCAGCTATGCTCGAACAGAGCGGCCTAGCACGTGATGATGGAAAAAGACCTGACGGTATGACTCTTGTGCCCTGGAAGTTGGGCCGGCCCCCTGTGTGGGACGCAATTTGCGTCGACACCTTGGCGCCGTCTCATATTTCCTTGACACGGTGTCAGGCTGGAGCGGCGGCTATTATTGCCAACACAAGCGACGCAAATATGTTAACCTCGGCCGAGGTAACATATTTAGATTCTCGATACTAAATAATATCGATAAGAAAAAAGGGGCACTTGGAAAATATTTAGAAAAGCCTAAAAGATAGTCTAAGCCCAGTGTCCAGCCCACTGCCAGAGGGCAGCGTGCCCTGCCGGCATATTATTGTTGTTTTCTATGTTCTACTTAGGTAATAATATTATTTTTATCCAAATTAGTTCAGTAAATTAGTTTATTAATTTTTCTAAACAACTTGATGTCACGAAATAAAACGGGCTTGTTTATTTTTAGCTATGGACGCGCAACTTATTAGTATTAAATATATTAAAATACATAAATCATAATGTTTAGTAACCTCACGACAGCGCGCCGTGCAGGCCAAGTCAAATGACATAGGTAGTCACTTCTTGACAGTAATGTCTCTTTTAAAATACTTATTGCTTATTATAATCAGTGAGCCTAAATAAAATAATATATTTATTTGGAAAACAAAATAAAATCAAATAATCAATTTATAGACTAGGTACAATATTTGTTTTAACCCGAACAAAACACAAGGGAATATTTATTGAAAAAATGAAGTTTCTGTAATTGAGCTTTGATACATGCATCAAAGCTCAATTACAGAATATTCTACTATCAATTACAGTGTAATTAACATATTCTAAGTATTGTTTTGGCTTACTTTAGAGTGCATTTACGTATAACAATACTTTGATTTACAGATGCATGAAATTGTCTCCAGATGGAAAAACAAAATCTTTTGATCAGAACGCTGATGGATGTGCTAAATCGGAAGCTATCAGCATACTTTTTATACAAAAAGCTAAAGACGCCGTACGGTACGTTACTTACATAAGTACTTTACGATTAATTTGCATATTAATGGGTAGAGGTCAAAATAATCGTACATGCCTTAAAAAAACGTATGTCGGCATACACAATTTTTCTGGTTCTCACATTAAAGATCTATTAGAAATAACTAATTTTAGTAATTTCAGCAAACTAATATATAAGAAAAAAGCCGATAAAAGATCTTATAATTTTCAGTTCCATACAAAATTTATATGTCGGCTACCCCTGGCACAAATTTAAAAACTGAAAATATCACATAAAATTACATTTATCGCTTCATTTATTTAATTAGGGAGAAAACCAATGTTTCCATTTTATGTTTTCCTGCATTAAAAGCGATATCTGCTATTAAAATCAAGAGAAATTTTTATTTATACCAATGTCGCCATCATCTTTCCTGTTAGTAACTCTATGTGAGTAACGGTCATTTTGGATACTTTTGTTACGAAATTCTACCCTATCGGACTTTAATTCTACTCTGGCAACATTTGTTTAGCATACCACGTGACAATCACATCGCCATCTTGTTGCATCATTTTGTTATTGTCAAAAGAGTCTCCGCACCGAAAAAAATATTTCAATTTTTTCCTGTGAGTTGTCTAAAAATCTGAAGCGATAGAGCCGATAAATTTATACAGTAGTTAAAGTACCTATCGGTGAATACAACACACGATACAGCTACTTCCAAGGTAAGTCTTTAATTTTTTTTTACCAATTTAGATGCTATAAAATGGATGTTTTTCGTTCCTGTGCGTAGCGTTACGAGACTAAGGATAAATTCACACTGTTAATAGTTACTCACAGGACTCGATTCCTGTGAGTAACGACTTGTATGAGTAACACGCGTAACAAATCAGGTTTTAAGTATCAACATTTTAAAGTATTTTTCATGTGTTTAGAGTTCGGTATCTCAGGAACCGTAAAAGGTAGCATGCAAAAAAAATTTAACATAAAAAAATACGATTTCTTTGATAGACCTCAATCTGAATACATCCTTATGTTCCTGTTAGTAACAGTTTCATAGCATGTGAGTTACGTTACTAACCGGATGTCCTGTGAGTTGCGGTCGATTATTTTGACCTCTACCTTAGGTACATGTTTTTAAAACAAATCGTCTAAGGCGTCTAAGCAACAATTCTAATTGCTAATCGTGGAAATCACAAAATGATTATGTTTGTAGAGCTTATGCGGAAGTAGTCCATGTAAAGAACGAGTTCATATCAAGGCTGAGTGGAGAGACTGGCCAGAGGTTCGGATTTGTTCGGGACCCCAATATGACCGCTGACTTTTTGAAGAGATTTTACGACGAAGCGGGTGTCTCACCAGATGAAGTAGAATACGTCGAAGCTTGTGGTTCAGGTATGAAACAAAGTAATCAACCGATGTGCAACTACGTAATATTATTATACGGCTAACGAAATTTAGTGTTAAAATACATCTTGCTATTGATTGCAGCTCTACCGGAGGCTGACAAAGCGGAGTTGCAATCTATCGAAAAAGTATTTTGTGAAAAAAGACAGGACCCGCTCTTAGTGGGTAGTGTCATATCCAACGTAGGATTCACAGATGCTGCGTCTGGTGCGACGGCGTTGACTAAGGTAAGGATATCCGACGTAGAACCGGTTCTGAGAGTGAATTGCTAATTTCCAGAGGCAGACCATGCGATATAAGCTCTCTGTTAGGGTTTGTGTGCCAAACTCTGTCAAGGCCTTAGAAAATATCTCTCATTGCAGGTGCTGCTGGGCTACCACACGGGCCGGCTGGCCGCCAACCTGCACTGCGCCAACCCCCGGCGGGACGTGGCGGCGCTGCAGGACGGCCGCATGCGCGTGCTGACGGAGCACGCGCCCTTCCGCCGCACCTACGCCGCCGTCAACTGCCTCTCCTTCACTGGTGTTAACTCGCATGTGTTACTACGAGGGTGCAATATGATCAAGGTTCGTGACAAACATTTTTTTTTCTGCTCTGTAAGGCATTTTTTTGTATTCTGTCGCGTCTCCGTCATTATACAGTAAGTGAACCTAGATGTGACCCAAAAGCTCAAATGAAACCTGAAACTAGGTATTATGTGCCGAAACCGGCCGAAACCCAGGCCGAACATACAGGCCCGCTTCCTCACTTTCTTATTATAACATAGGAGTGGGTTCGTCATCCTGATTTTTCACCTCTACTGTTCTCTGTCTAGACCGTCTTCTCCTGTCACATTGTACTCTCTCATGTCCCTGTGCATTGTGTACTCTTCTTTATGGTTGCTTTTATATACTACCAGTATACTTAACATTAAATATTCATTTCTTTTTAGTTACCTAAGCTATGCTGATGATGCAGAACATTTCTATTTCAGGACATGAACCGATACAAAACGTCCATGCCGAGACTAGTGACTGTGTCGGCGAGGCAGCACGAGTTCATCGCAGATATTTTTACTAGTCTCAAAAGACGGCCAATAGATGCTGAAGAACATGCCCTATTCCATAACATTCATTCCAATCATATATCAGGCCATATGGGTAGAGGATATATAATTTTAGGTAAGTGGTAAATAACTAATAAATAGTGGCCGTCGTCCCGTTGGTCGGCCGAGGTACCGCTGGAGTGACGTCGTCAGATCTACAGGTGCTTCAAGTTGCTGACTGGCGGGAGCGGCGTAACACCGGGACCGGTGGCGATCTCTTGTATTGCAGTATTGGAGCGGAGTAAGTAATTGAGTAGTAAATACGAACTAAGTAATTATTTAGATGTCACAAATAATGCACACGTATAAGTAACAGTGGACGCCCTTGGCTTTGCTCGCATTATTTTGGAATAAAATTGAGCCTATGTCACTTCCAGGACATGATTACTACCTACACACTTAAAATCATGATGATCCATTCAGTCGTTTTTGCGTGATTTGCGTTTAAATAATGAATTTAAACAAGTAGGTACTATACACTGTTGGAACGTGTTCTGCTATGTGCTCTCTCTTTCTTTCTCACTGTACATTATTTATTTTTCTTAATATCTTTGATGACACACTTTCACTTCTCTTATAGAGCTGAAGAGAATTATTTTATGAATTAAATCTAATTACGATATATTCCATAGAAGCCAACGAAGATAGACAAACGGTGAGTCTGTCAGAGAAGATCGAGCACGCAGACGAGTCGAGCCGGCCGCTGTGGTTCGTGTACAGCGGCATGGGGTCGCAGTGGGCCGGCATGGGCGCGCAGCTCATGCGGATACCCATCTTCGCCGCCGCAATACAACGGTAGGCATCTGACCGGCGGCACGAGTGCGAGCGCAGGACGGACACTACACGCTGCGTGTTGCAGGTGCGACAAGGTACTGCGGCCACGCGGCATCGACATCGTGCACGTCATCACCTCGCCGGACAAGCGCATCTTCGACAACGTGCTCAACTCGTTCGTGGGCATCGCGGCCGTGCAGATAGGCCTCACCGACGTGCTCACTGCGCTCGGCCTGCGTCCCGATAAAATTATAGGTATAGCTATACATACACAATAAGTACTACTTCTTCCTCTACTCAGGCTAATGCCTCCTCTTCACTATCAGCCATGATCGACACTCGTTGATCGTCTGTGATCGGCAGCGTAATCGTCACGATCATCGTAGAAGCATCCACACTCATGTTCGTGATCATTTATTGAACAGCAAGCGTTCAAGATTGACGTAGAAGTTTTAGCTGCGTCTACCATTACTTTAATTTCCGTGTACAATCATTTTATCAACGTAGTTGAACAAAAAGTTGCGAAAAAAACGTAAGAAGAGAAGATGGTGGTGTCTGAGCATTCATAATAAAAGAACAAAGTAAGTAAATATATATCTACCTATACAACTTAATTGGTGATCCTAGTGCCCAGTTATGATTTCCTACGGCTCGTTGTCCTCTGTCGAATGAATGATCGGCGATAGTGTGGGCACACGCACACAACTAGGTACAACCGATTCCCTTTGATTCGTGCCCGAAATCCGATAAGTCACCGATCGCGGCAATCGCGACGACGATTAGGAACGATGATGGGCGACTACAGGCGGGTAGCCCTTCTGCACTATTGTGATCGCTTATGATCGCCCATCATGGCCGATGCCGATAGTGGAGAGGAGGCATAATATATGCATTTTCATAAGTCGTTTGCCGATACATGCCGTAGCCTTAGGTATGGAATGCTTTGCCTCTTTCAAAACGTAAATCTAAATCCATCGACGTAAATTTTTCAGAATCAAGTCATTTACAATTATTTAAATATGGCAAATCCATAAATTAATTTATATGTTATGTATGTGAGTAGTGTAGTATTTATCAACGACATGTATTTATCATAATTTATCAAAATTAAATAAATTATATCTCCAGAATGCCTGGAGAGATATATGGGAGAAGTCTGCAATATTAACTGGAAAACATTATTATTCTATACAAAGTTACTTGCAAATTAAACCGTGGTTTTCTAAAATATTATTAGGAAAAAGGGCCACTTCATCCTTAATTAGATTACGTGTTGGACATGTTTGTAGTCCTGCACACCTTCAAAAATTTAGAATCGTAGACAATCCTTCATGCTCGTGTGGTGAACCGGTTGCTGATGTCAATCATCTACTACTCGAATGCCCTCAAATGCAAGGCTACATGGAATATTGTTAACGCAGAGATGGGTAAGTCCCAGCCTAGGCACTATATAGATTCAATTAATGACAACGGAATCACACTTAGTAATGGCACCGATATTGCAAACTCTTTCAATAATTTCTTTATAGATGTAACGTGCGAACCATCTCAGATAGGTATGGTTCATTTGCAATCTTCATGCAATGTCACCTCTTCAATTCCATCGGCATTGCAAAGTATATACTTGAGCCCTACTACACCTCGTGAAGTATCCAAAATTATTAAAAATCTTAATAATACGAAATCAACAGGTTACGACAATATTTCTACTACCCTACTTAAAGATATTTGTCAATTTATTAACGAACCGATTGCTTATATTATTAACCTCTCATTAGAGCAGGGATGTATGCCTGATAAATTAAAAATTTCAATTGTAAAACCTTTATTCAAAAAGGGGGCAAAAACAGAAAAAGATAATTATCGTCCCATATCTTTAGTTCCAGTTCTGTCAAAAATCTTTGAGCAGATAGTTTATACAAGACTTCTTTCTTACCTAGAGAGCTATGGGCTTTTGGCCAAGCAACAATACGGGTTTAGAAAAGGTAGATCAACAACTCTCGCTATCTATAATCTACTTGACTTGGTGCTATATAATATTAATAATAAAAAAAAACCTGTGGTTTATTTTTAGATCTCAGCAAAGCCTTTGATTTCGTAAACCATGAGATTTTGTTAAAAAAAACTAGACAAATATGGTGTCAGAGGCCCGGCTCATGAATGGTTAAAATCATACCTGAAAGATCGAAAACAGATAACTCGCATCACTCAATATGATAAAGTCTCGAATTGTGTTAGTGATTGTGATTCAAATGAACGAGTTATCTGCAATGGTGTCCCTCAGGGGAGTATATTGGGACCGTTGCTATTCCTAATCTATGTGAACGACCTCCCGAGCGGCATAGAACACAGTAGTGTTCTTTTTGCAGATGACACTACAATAATACTAAAATGTAAGAATATTCCAAATTTAATAAATGATACTGAAAATTGCCTCACAAAAATTATTCATTGGCTAGATATTAATAAACTTAAAATAAATCTTAACAAAACTAAACTTATTAATTTTCAGACATTACAGAGTACAAAAAATAACATTACCGTAAAATATGGAGATCACGTTTTAGAACAAGTAGATTATACAAAATTTTTAGGGATTAATATTGATGCCCACTTAAGGTGGGAGAATCATATCGATATGTTAACGAATAGGTTGCACAGTTTTTCTTTTGCACTTAGGAAGTTGCGACGGTGTGCTCCTATAAATACTGTCCTATCCGTATATCACGCCTATGTGGTATCAGTGATTCGGTACGGTATCATAGCATGGGGGAATGCAAGCGCTGTGAAAAAGGTTTTTATAGCACAGAAAAAATGTGTCAGGGCCATGTTCCTAATGAAATGGGCTGAGTCTTGCCAACCTATTTTCAAGTCTCGTTGTCTCTTAACTGTTCCGTGTATATACATTCTTGAAATTGCTAAATTCGTGCGGACTAATTCATCTCTGTTCCCTGTCTATTCTAGCCTGAGCAATCGTTTTGTCACTCAGGAGCAACTTAAAATGCCGGTGCCTTCGTTAGAGTTGTTTCGAAAAAACTGCATTTACATGGCGCCTCTCATTTACAATTCCATTCCTAATCATTTACTAGAATTACCCAACCGCAAATTTTACTCGGAGTTGAAAAAGTGGTTGATCAGTGAGAGTTTTTATACAGTAAAGGAGTTTCTGGACAAAACAGCTTGTAGATTTCATGTTTACCACGAAAAATAATAAAATTATAAGTAAAATTAGTATATTTAATGAATTTTAATCAAGTACCTTCTATATGAATTTAAGAAAAAATATTATATTTGCGTACCTTATGTAAGGTTGTAATGGTAAAACTTTTTATTAATTTAGATCTACTGTACCCATTTTACATGCGAATAAATGACATCTGAATCTGAATCTAACTGATGTAACCAATTTTTACGAAAGCTTAATAGAACTGGAGATTCCGTTTCCAACATTGATTTCTATCAGTACAGCGTACTTGTACTGATAGAAATCAATGGTTTCCAATAAATGTATCCTCCCTTTTAACATACAAAACAAAAGCATTATATGGCGCACTGTCAAAGTTAATCATAGATAACGACCTCAAATTGTAAATTTATTCCCTTCCTTTTAATGTAAATATAGTAGTTACGTGTTAAGCTAATTTGTTAGGTTGTATATATGTAAAAAAAGCTTTCTGATCACTTAATACTTACTTATAGTTAATTTCGCGTGCTTTTTTGGGGGATATGAAGTTTCCCCGTTTTTACTTGAGAACTGGCACAATACAAAGTTATAGCCAAAAAAAAAACTTGTTTATTTTAAGTTCAAATATTCCTTAACTGTGTAGGTATTTATTGTTATATTTAGAAATATTATGTACCTATGTATTTAAAAAAATCTTTATATTCGTTTTAGTAAACCTCTGACCCTTTTCATCTCAGCTAATCGCGTCCATCCAACTGTTAGCTGGAAGAAATCAGGCCGCCCATATGTACGGCATCATAAATGTATCCTTACATATACCTATTATTTTCATGTTAATGTGCAATAAAGATATTACTAATTATAGTATGCAGGTTACAAATAAAATCGAAAGAGAAGGTTAAAGTTGTACCGGACTCTTGAGTTAGCGTGATATACAATGACATGTGTTTGTATGATATGATGTGCAGGGCACAGCGTGGGGGAGATGGGGTGTGCGTACGCGGACGGCTGCCTCACGGCCGAGGAGATGGTGCTAGCGGCGTGCAGCCGCGGGAATGCCTCCAACGAAGTCAGCCTGATCCCCGGAGCCATGGCAGCTGTCGGCTTAGGATACGCCCAGGTACTGTTTCTGTTCAGGGAGGTTTTGGTTCTATACCACTTGCCTACACATACAAATGAAATAAAAGCTTCTACCCTGGAATGAAAATACATTTCTCAAATGTAGACTTGTGTTTCAGATGGCGAAGCTGTGTCCCCCGTCGATCGAGATAGCGTGCCACAACAGCAGCACGTCGTGCACTATATCGGGCCCCGTGGAGACGGTGCGAGCCTTCGTGGCCACTCTCACCGCCAACGGGGTGTTCGCCAAAGAGGTGCCTTCTGCTGGCATCGCTTATCATTCCCGCTACATAGCTAATGCTGGTAACCTATTTCGATACATCATTCTCTTTGATATATTATTTACCTTAAGCACAGAATATCAATTATCTGCCCCGTTTACAAGAATGGGGATGAAGACGATGTAGCTAATTATAGGCCAATATCGTTATTGCCTATATTCTCAAAAGTACTGGAAAAATTGATGAACGCGAGACTAAAAAAATACCTGGAAGAGAAAGATTTACTATAGGAAAATCAATATGGTTTCAGATCAGGTCGGAGTACGGAAGATGCTGTTTTGAAGGTAGTTGATCACATAAAAGAAACACTAGACAAAAGAAAAAAAAATGTAGGTATTTTTTTAGACTTTGCAAAAGCAAATCAAATCAAATCAAAATATATTTATTGCGGAATATAGGTCAAAACAGTTGGTAACATAATAGAACGCTATACCTACTCCTACCCACAGGGCGTGCAACTTACAAACAACAGAATGGAAATTAAATTAAAAATATAGATATTATGTAAGGATGTCACAATAACATTATAATTGCATTGTCAACTATAATAAAAACATTTCAAAATATAACATTTGGCTCAAAGATAGACATCAGAATAACGCAAAATATAGAATAAATTGATTAATCATTATCATTTACAAACATTTTCAAAGAATAGTATGCCTTGGCTGCCAGATATTTATTAAGTTCCTTTTTAAAACTCAGAACATCTTCACAATTGCGAATTTCTGCTGGTAATTTATTATAGATGGTTGGCGCGCCACCTAAGACACTTTTTCTCATTAGGGACGTTTTCATTTTACTTGGACAGGCTAATTTGTCTGTACGTCGTGTACCTAGTAGTGTAGGAAACAGATGGAAATTTTTCTTAACAAATAAAGCTGTTTCACTAATATATATGCACGGCAGAGTTAATAGACGTAGTTCTATAAAGTGTGGTTTGCAAGATTCTCTACGTCGGAGACCACAAATCGCTCTGATACACCTTTTTTGAGCTCGGAAAACAACCTCGACGTCAGTTGAATTTCCCCAGAAGATAAGGCCATATCGCAACGTGGACATAACATGACCATGATAAGCAGTTAGTAAAGTGTCCTGATCTGCAACTTGCCTTAGTTTATATAATGCAAAGGAAAACTGAATTATCTTCTTTGATACAATGTCTGTGTGAAGCTTCCAGTTCAATTTACTGTCAATATGTATACCTAAAAATTTTGTTGTACCAACTTCGTCAATTTTATGTCCAGAATAAGTGATGTCCAGATTTTCGTTCAGACTCTTAGACTGTCTTTGTCTACAGTTAATAACATTCGTTTTATCTAAGTTAACTTTTAAGTTATTCATATCAAGCCAATTTATGATAGATACTAATGTAGAATTAATGTCACGACAAAGACTGGCGATATTATTTTTATTTCTTATGCCATTTTTAAATAGTACTGTGCTGTCTAGCATTTGAAACCATCTCTATCCCCATCCTACTGGCAAAAATAGAATCAATCTGAGTACGTGGAACACCGCTAAAATGGTTCGAAAGTTATCTGGTAGAAATAAAACAACAAGTTAAAATAAATGACATTCTCAGTGACGAAAATAAAATAAAATTTGGAGTGCCTCAAGGGAGTATATTAGGAACAACACTATTCCTTATTTACATCAATCAGTTATGTAACATGAGACTCACACAATGTACAATAGTCACATATGCTGATGACACAGTTTTATTGTATTCTGGCAACACCCGGGAAAATGTTCAAGAGATCGCAAACGAAGGTTTGAAATATGTATCAAAGTGGCTAATCTACTAACTGTAAATATAAATAAAACTAAATACATATATATATAATACCTTTCACTATCAATGAGAGCACCCAGCCAAAAAATCTTTTGAAAATAATAATTCACAAAACTACATGCAATAACCATAGCGCATGCAAATGCGAATACCTTAGTCAGAGTACGGACATAAGATATTTAGGAATATATCTTGATAAAAATCTAAACTGGAAATCGCACATCAGAGTAGTGTCAGGCAGGGTCAGAAAACTTATATACACATTCAAGCAATTGCACCATGTGCTGAACTTCGACGCTATAAAAAAAATCTACCTTGCACTGGCTCAATCAATCATAGGATATTGCGTACCTACCCGTATGGGGATCAGCCGCAAACACGCACCTACTTAAACTGGAAATATCTCAACGTGCGCTACTTAAGGTACCTAATGTCTTTTAAGCAAAGAAGGTTTCCTACGAGTGAACTGTACAAATTATCCGAGGTTCTCACAGTAAGGCAACTGTTTATTAAAGCCATAATTGGCCGACAACACTCTATGACCACTACAAGTGTCCGTGAAGAGGCCGCAAGGAAACGCAGAAAAGACCGAATTCAGAAGACTGCACACTTTCGAACAAAGTTTGGGAGTCTATGTCTCAGCAAACTAGGATCAAGAATATACAATGACATAAGCAAGCATTTAGATATAAAGAACTTATCAAAATTCGAATGTGGAACGCAGGTAAGAAAATATCTACTAACCCTAAATTATGACGAGACAGAAAAGATGATAGAAACAAT
Organism: Macaria notata; assembly: GCA_927399415.1. NCBI lineage: Eukaryota > Metazoa > Arthropoda > Insecta > Lepidoptera > Geometridae > Macaria > Macaria notata. Next base: position 12,108,849 of record OV656745.1, on the reverse strand, counting down.
AATTTGACCGTACAAAAAAAAACACACACACACACACACTCGAACACACACCACTACAAATAATTTTGTATCCCAAGCGAACATTCAACTGATCTTCGTATTGTAAGAAACAAAATGCACACACACTCGCACGATCACATTTATATCTCACAATCTTTAAGCACACAATTAACACAAACTTTTATTCCCACTTATGCAACGATGCCTACTTCTTTTGTAAATACATAGTCTAAATAATGTTATTATAATATTATATTTGTATAATAATATAAGATAAATAAATAAAATAAAATGTACAAAAAACATTGCTGGGGAGGCTACTTTTCAAATGTTAGCAACACTGAAATGTCACATTTGTCAATTGTCAGAAATTCACAGCTATGTTATTGTTTTGTTTTGTTTTGATGAGAAATTAGTTAGCTAGTGTTTTAGATTTTAGTATTAAATTTTAGTTTTTATCACTTTAATGAATGTTCAAAAATGTATAAACAAAAGAGGAATATTTCGCGCGGGCGTAAACTGCCATCTCACGTCACAGGGTCCTCGATTCCTAGTGTGAGATGGCAGAGGATCCCAATGCACCAACATTATTACAGGTATGGCATGATTGTACCTATATATGAAATTAGTCTATAAGGGTGTAAGTTAAGTTTTTTTGAAATAAAGTAATTTGTATTGTGTTGTATTGTATAATACAGAGTACCTACAACAGAATCTTAACTGCTCAGTTTGTAATACGCAGCGTGCGGAGGGCATTTAAATGGACGCTCGTCAGTCTTGTGTCAAACGGCACATCACTCGCTTACTGATCGCGTCGCCAAAGTATAAAAAAATGTGTCGGTAACTACGTCTAGGTATACTTCAATAAAGAATTTAGATTTGAACGTCCTTAATTTAGTAAAAATGTTAGAAATAGGTAGGTACCTACCTAGGTATTTTTTTATAATAGGTATCATCATAGAAATAGGTAGGTAGGTTTTTTTTTATAATCACTGATAAAGTATGAATTTGTCAAAAATTATTCACTATTGATAAGTATAACACTAAAATAATATCTACAATTTTATTGTACTAAATCCACATTCATAATGGCAACCATGATAACTTTGAGAGAATCAAACCGTATGCAGTGAAATATGCACTATAAGTCCAAACGTGAAGATCAATTTGGCTTGCGCGGGGGTTATGAACATACATACGTTTCGAACGTACTTTGATTGTGTCGCGCGTTTTTGTTTGAAGTTACCTACCCCTGCTATAAGTGTTTATAAGACTTTATCTTTTTGAGGCTGATGAATTTCTTTATCTAACAAACTTAAATGAGAGGGGTGTTCAATGGTCTTTGTCAACGGCATTATCAATCTGACCAATATTTAACATTGATCATTGATTTCAGGGCCTCATTTGTTGAAACTTCTAAGAGACGTAATGCAGCAGACGAAAGCTCGCAGCGAACGTTGGGTGTCAACTTCAGTGCCAATTGAAAAATGGGATGAACCGGAGGCAAAGTACTGCTCGCCGGAGTATCTCACAAACAATCTATTGGTAAAAGCATTTATTATATAATTTATTTGTTCATTCTGTATTTACAACTATTTTAATTTTTTTTTACAATATAATATGTATGTATAAAAAATACAAATATCATAAAAAACTTAAAACTAGTGATGCCGCCGGCAATGGGGCAGGACCCAAGCTACCGTTGGTAGAGGCTACAAAGAAGGGAACCTCCGGTCAATACGCACCGTGTCAAGGATTACTGCCTTCTGTATCTGTCCCTTAACCCAACCTTCCAAAGAGAGCCTCTTAAGGTGTTGATCGAGGCTCTTCGCTATAAGACCGTTCACCGAAACGACTATCGGGACAATAATCGTCGAATCAACATCCCACATGGCAGTAATCTCATGTGCCAAGTCAAGGTACTTGCTGACTTTGTCCTTCTCGGCCTTCACGAGATTCTCGTCATGTGCTATGGTGATGTCAACAATAACTGTGCGCGCTGGGGCCGGTCCACTATCACGATATTAGGCTTGTTGCAAGCAATAGTCCTGTCCGTCATAATATCGGTCGGTCCCAGTAGAGCAATGCACGACCATTTTCGAGAACTGGCTCTGGTACCGGTTAAACTTTCCAAAGCCGCCATTCAAGGGGGGGGTTGGGGGGGAGGGGGAAGGGACGATGCCATCGAAAGGTGGCAGCGGCGGCTCGAAGAGCCTACCGCGGGTGTGCGGACGGTGGAGGCAATCCGCCCTGTCCTCGTGCAGTGGTTGACGAGGCAGCACGGGTCTCTCTCCTTCCGTGTCACGCAGCTCCTGACAGGCCATGGCTGTTTTGGCCGATTCCTGTTCGGGGTTGTGCAGAGGGAGGAGACACCAGCCTGTCACCATTGCGGGGACCCGGAGGACACGGCGGAGCACACCCTCGCGGAGTGCTCGGCGTGGGAGGAACAGAGGGCGCGGCTTGTGGCTGCCATAGACCGGAGGCTGTCGCTCCCGGCCGTTGCGAAAGCGATGGTCGAGAGCGACGTTGGTTGGGACGCGGTGCGAGACTTCTGCGAAGAAGTTCTCGCACTGAAGGAGGAGGCGGAGCGCGCGCGGGAGAGGCTTGCGGAGCCAAACTCCCTGCGCAGGAGGCGCGTTGGAGGACGGCGCTTGGCGCACGACCGCCGACCTCCGTAAAGGGGACTCCGGGCGGCAGGTCGGGGAACCTGTTGCCCTTAGGACTGTGTCCCCACAGGATGCACGACGTGTCCCGTGTTCCGACACGTCGTCCATTAGAGGGTCGAGCAAAAGCTCCCCGAGACGGGGCCTGATTCCGGGCCAGCATCGCCAGGGCTGCGGACGCATGCATCGCACTCTCGGGGCCCTGATCGCGATGCAGAGGTGGAACACCCCAGGTTTTTAGTGGGTATGCCGGCCTTCTGGCGGAGACTCCCACATAACCACTCGCCCTCCCCGGGGTCGAGTGGTACTTTTAAAAGGTTTTCCTGGGTCAAAAAAAAAAAAAAGGTTTAGCGTCCCGTAAAGTACACCCCAACCCGCTACGCTCGCTCACTCGACCCCGCCATCCCCTTCTATTCTAACCTAACCTCAAGCATGCATCGAAGAAGAAAGAAAATTACTTGACACTGGCAAATACGCGAAGAGTGTAACGCCAATACTAAAAAAAAAACAATGGCGTCACGTTTCGTTCATCAAGTTACAAGTTACACACAAAATATTATAACTACGTAAAAATTTGCGATCAAATAATAAATAAAATTACGTATTATATGTATTTTTCATCAATATATACGTAATTGTGACAAAAACTAAACATTACATACACATTAGCAAATAAATATAATAGTTTGATAAGTCGCACGCTTGTATGTAATAACAGTCCGTAAAACGAAACGCTAATGGCCGTCATAGTGTCAAGAAACTGTCAAAACGAAGGATTATTTTTCGATTTTAAAAAATTAATATCTCGTAAACTAAGCGTCTCCGCACTTAAATATTTAACGTGTAGCCTTTTCTAAATATTATCTACTTCTTAAAAAATTGTGGACCTCCAACGCGAGTGGCGGCTTTGGAAAGTTGAGCCATCCTGGCTACTAGGTTATGCCTGTGCAAATACTCGCCGTTACGTTAGATAGATGAGAACAACCGGAAATTATATACCTGAGTGACTCTCCGGGTCGGCGGCGTGCTCGACAAATGTCGACGGTACGGTCTTTCAGAATAAATATCCGATAATTGTTCGTCATCATAACTTCATCAGCAATTGCAAAAGTAAACAAACAAGCAAAACCTTCGGTTTCCCCAAAGAGGTCTCCGAAGCGTAGCCAGTTCACCGATACCAAGAGATTCACATCAAATCAATCAAAAACATCCGGCCCAGTAAGGGCCTGATAGAACCTCCCGTGCAGCTCTTTGCTTTTCCATATCTCCTTGCGATCCTCAACACTAAGTACCACCGGTCTGTGCCAGTTCTCATTCGCCAAGGAGAGCGGAGTGAGGCCTTTGTCGACAGCTACAACATTGCGATGTATCCCACACTCTCTCTCTCTCTCTTTAAGTCGTATTTCCTCATGACTGAGGGTCGTGACTCCCCCGCAGAATTAATTCGTTAGGGGAGTTTTCTTGGGCAGATACATCGTGGTGGGCGCCCAGGTCCTTCCACGGTCCTCATCCCACATCATTGTTAAGGAAATAATTTCTGAGATTGCACACCTCGCGGTTGTGAAGGGTCTTAGCGTTAAAAAAGCCACGACCCCCCACTTTCTGCGGGACGTACAATGTCATTACAGACGAGCGTGGGTGTAACTTGCGGTGCAAAGTAAGCTGTCGACGGACCTTCCTATCCAGGGCGTCCAGCTCAGTTTGAGTCCACTTCAGTATGCCAAAGGAGTTTATCAGTTGAGGCATCACCCAATTAACCGTTGAAGGCAGGCTACGCCGGACTTGCTGACTAATGGTCGTGTCAATGAGGAGGAGCTCCTAATATATATAAGTACCGCGGGACCCAACCCTACATCCATTCTGAGCAAAGGCTAAAATGTTGTTTCCGACTATATGCGCGTTAATTTTTGTGGTCAGAATTGATGGTAGGTAAGCATGTAATGGGTCTATAGTTCTTAGGATCCGCAGTACTACCGGACTTATGGAGCAGGACAGTAGTACCAGTAGTAAGAAAAGCAGGGGAGCTCAACGGCTTCTTGAAATTGCGTTGCCAGGCGATCATGAGAACATCGAATCCATTTAAGCCAGAAGTTATGTAAGCCGCACTTTTGCACAAGTTTTTAGTTGGTCAAAAGCACGTCGGGTCTACACCAGTTAAACCCCAACTGGCCTAGTAGAAACGCAGTGGGATACAAGTACATGTGTATGTATGTCTGTACCGGAACCTTGTCTGAACGATACTGGTAGCGACATCTCGTATCAGTAAAGAGAACTACAACGATTTCTCCTCATACATATATGTTGGTACATATATGTATGCTGTTATATCTGGCCATAGTATGCACGCGTTAGTTGGCTTCAGTGTTGCTAATGTAGGTAATCTTCGTATATGATGCAGAGCCCGGTGCTGTTCGAGGAGACGAGCGCGTTGATCCCCAGCAACGCCGTGCTGGTGGAGGTGGCCCCGCACGGCTTGCTGCAGGCCATCCTCAAGCGCGCGCTGCCTGACTCCGCCACCAACGTGCCGCTCACGCAGCGCGGACACGCCGACAACGTGCGCCACTTGCTCGACGCTGTCGGCAGGTGAGTACCGCCAGCGCCAGCCCCACTATCAGCAACACGTACAGTACACGCATGCTTAGTAATACTTTATGTTTACAGGCTTTACTTGGCTGGCTTCAACCCTCGTCTGCAAGAGATCTACCCCAAGGTGGACTTCCCAGTGTCTGCTGGAACTCCTCACTTGGCTCAGTTCGTTAAATGGTTCCACACGCAAACTTGGTAAGGATTCACTCAAAATATTTATTTCATCTGCAATAAATCTATATATGAACTATATCTCTCTCTTTGAGTCGTATTTCCTCATGACTGAGGGTCGTGACTCCCCCGCAGAATTAATTCGTTAGGGGAGTTTTCTTGGGCAGATACATCGTGGTGGGCGCCCAGGTCATTCCACGGAAGACACACATGTCCTCGGATATTGTGGTCCTCAAACATGTCGGTTTCCTCACGATGTTTTCCTTCACCGTTAAGCGAGTGCAAATCCACACATAACTTGAAAATACAAGTCATTGGTGTAGGGCGGATCAGAACCAGGGTGCGTCTGGATGAAAAGCAGACACTGGAACCGTTGAGCCACACTCGCTTTTTTATGAACTATATAAGATATTTTATAACTAGTAGACGCCCGTAGCTTCACTCGTTTATTTTGAGATAAAACGTAGCCTACCTAGGTATGTCACTTTTAAGACCTCATACTACCTACTCATATCTACCAAAAATCGTGATGATTCGTTTTTGCGCTGTGAGCGTTAAATAAACAGACAAACAGAGATACAGACAAACAGAGAAACAGTTGCAAACAAGTGCAAACCCGTAATAGTTACAAAAACCAGTTATACAGATACATACACATTTCTAGGCATTGTTGGAACGTGTTCTGCTATCAATTCGAAGTATCGCCTAACATTTTTTTTTACATCTTCAATGTTTAGACTTTCGACCCTCTGCAGCTTTAGTTAAGCAGAAAGGGTTGGAAACAGCAAATACATTAGACATTTTCCTTAAACGAATAGGTTTCGAGAACTTTCCCCACGCGAAGTTTCCTCAACAGAACTGTCGCGTGAGGATCGCAGCGAGCGGGGACTCGGTGGGCCAACAGCAATGCGTGGGTAGAGGAGATATTATGATGTCACCAGCTCAGCGGTACACCTCCAACGAGGGGTACTCTCGTCGTTTAGTGTCATTATTGTTTATAATAGGAATTTATTTTGAATACAAATAGACAAAAAAACCTACGCATTGTCAATCTCAAACATGGCAACCAGCTCGTGTCATTAATGCCGTGTGCGCTATCGAAATATCAACACGTGCTCCTGACCAGTCAGCTATGCTACTATACCTCTAAAATGTAACTTAGACCCACACTTGCCAAGTTTGTGTCCGCAATGCTAGTTAAAATACGTTGCCTCTGAATTAATAAAGCGGTCACGGCTGACATTAGACATTACGTGTAGTCTCTAATTGATAGTTTCCTCGGAATAAAGAGTCTCCTCTAATACTAGGTTTTCTTTGTTTTAGGGATGTAATAGATAGTGAATACTGTACAAGAACATCATCCACCCGTTCTGTTCCAATCAATATCTACGACGAGAGTCATAGCTACCTCGCAGGAAACGTGGTACAAGGTATTTGTTTTTACAAATGTTTAATAGGTATTTGAAAATTATGCCCTAAAATAAACATATTTTCACTGTACAATTTTATTTTCTTATGAAAATTTCCAGGTAAAATGCTTTATCCGTTTGCTGGAGCGTTGGTTGAAGTTTGGGATACTTTGGCAATGATTCTCGGCCTTCCTAAGAGAAAGGTGTCTGTTCAGTTCCATGATGTTCATTTCTACTCCCAGCCGATACTGTACGAGCAACAACAGCTTAATTTGGACATATCCTTGAACAGAGGCAATGGGCGGTTCGAGGTAAGATACAATGTCATGTAATTTTAAATCATGTTTTATGCAAGTAGGTACATATTATGAAGTACCTGCGATCATACATCTAACATTATTATAAACTAGCTGTGCCCGCGACTTCGTCCGCGTGGAATAATTATTTTGGGCATCATATTTATTTTTGCAAACAAACTCTTCAGCTTTATAATATTAGTATAGATGATGAGATTATTCTTTCATACATATTTTTTTGAGATCTTGAACCGTTTTCGCAGCGCACGCAACGGAAGCCCTCAAAGATGAATAATTTTCCCCGTTTTTTCCACATTTTCAATTTTTTCTTCGCTTCTATTAGTTGCAGTGTGATATTATATAGCCTATTCCTCGATAAATGGTCTATTCAACACATTTTTATTTTAGGTACTACAAGAAAATTCTAAAGTCGCTACTGGATTTGTTGAGATAATTTTGGATTCGGACATGGTCGTACATGACGTACCAAAAACTAAATACGACGTCTCTTCGGAAGAAATCTACGAATGTTTCAGAAGCCGGGGCTATTCTTACAAGTAGGTTTTGGATCATTAGGTACATAGCTCTAATTAATATGCCCGTCATAAACACTTCAATGTTTGAATGTGTGCGATCTGAACGATTTCAGGAATGCCTTCGAAAGCATCAAAAGCGCAGACGAGACCCTCAGTGGCGCCGAGGTGGAGTGGAAAGACAACTGGGTGACGTTCATCGAGGGCCTGTTCCAGCTGAGCATCCTGCGCTGCCAACACGAGGGCGTGTCGCAGGTCAGCCAGCTGCGGCACCTGCTGGTGGACGTGCAGCGGCACGCCGCCGCCCTGGGCGCCGCCGCACCAACACCACTCCTGCCAGCACAAGTCCACAAAAATTACGACTTCACTCGGTAAGTTTAGCTCTTGCATTCCAATTTACAAGTAGACAGCGAGCAGAAAAACAAAATTGCCAGTCTCGGATTTAATAAGCCTCCACTACTAAAACCTACCACGGCCGTCACTTCGACTTGGAAAGGGCGGGCTTCGCTAGAAGATAGATATTTCTTATAAGATATTATCTTCTTACTGCCCCGATTTTATGCGGTTTTCTCTCATATAGCTTAGATTTAGTTAGATACATAAATTTATTTATGCGATTTGCTCACTACTAACTAGAGGGCGCTTTAGTAAACATTTGTTAGCGCATAAATTTCAAACTACTGGGTCAGATTTGGGTGCTGCTTTCAACATTGAGTTTGTTATTGAATGGAGGCAGTGTGAATCTTTAGAATATTAAAAGTCGTATAAAAGTTCGCGTTTACTACGCTTGCGCTAAGTTCGCTTCGCTCGCTCGCCTTCGTCCTGCGCTCGCGTTACAATGCCCCACTGTGGTTAGCTATCACGACGTGCATGCTTCAACTTGGAAATAGCAAATTGAAACGCAACGCAACGCCGCGGGTCCAGCTAGTATATTAGTCATACGTTTCAGATGTGGAGGCGTCCTGATGCAGAATATCAAAGTTAGCAATTTGCCGCTCAGCACCCAGGCGTCCTTCGAGCTACTTACTGCAGCTTCCGTCATCAACACCGTGAGTGTGGACGAGTATACTCTACATATACCAGACGTAAGGAAGAGGAGGCTTATGTTCTGTAGAGCGTTCTTGCGTTGATGGTGATAATTCTCCGAATAACTGACAGAATGTATACCATGAAATTAATATTGAATAAGTATGCCTTGAAACTTTTTTCAACATAGTTTCATGACATTGATTTTGATTAAGGACCAATGACATTATTTCTTTATTAAGTATCAGGCATGCACATTATTATGTGGGCAACAAAAATTTAGTATAGGTACTACCTACTAATGTCGAGAAGAAGAATGAACAATTTTGATGTTGAACATTTTAACTGTTTAGGATAACGTAAAGTCCATTCGGAGGCTGTCAGCTGCGACTAACTACATCCTTCAAATCGGGACCGTGGGCGACCTGGAGTCGCTGCACTGGGAGGAGGCGCCGGCGGAGCCCCGCGCAGAGCTGCAAGTGCAGGTAACTCGCGCCACGGCCTCTAGTCTGCCGCTCAGGGCATCACATGACATCATATTGCTATAATTAGTGAGGCGGTCCACTGTCTCGCTGCAATACTGAGCTGTAAAAGAGGAACAAATAGACTAAACGTATCTTTGGACCGGAAGTAGGTATTAACTTCTTTATGTTTTTATAAAATGGTACAGTAAATTATGACATTATGACGTACAAATAACTGTATCTTCCTTACAGGTTGAATACGCTGGAATTAATATTCCAGACGTTAATAGAGCTATAGGGATCACTTGTTATCAAGAGACTGAAAAATACTACGGCATGGATTTTAGTGGTACTACTCAGAAGTAAGTAGATACAATTATATTTCCTTTACTTTTTTTTTTCAATATCCTATCTCGCTGCTATGGGCGGAGCCATAAGCAGTGCTGTTGATTGTGTGTAGGCTTTTCATGTTTGGAGTCCAGTGACCCCCATCCCTTCTTTGTTTAAATCGGCAATCTGGGGCCTCTTAAGCCGTCTTACTGACTCATTGTTTGAAAGATTTGTTGCAAGTACGTTTGTGTGCCTCTCTAATCTCATTTTGTATTTCCTTTACTAATGAAAAAAATACATGGGGAATTTCTAAATACCTATTTAGAAACTATTTAGAGCTGCTCACTCTTTCCCATCTGTAACCTTTGGATTGATATTTTACATAGTAAGTAGCAGCAATGGTTTAGTGTTCATAATTATGGCATGTTGTAACATGAGCGCGGTGCGCGTGGTTGCTTGCAGCGGGTGCCGCGTGATGGGGCTGGTGCGCAACGGCGCGTGCGCCACGAGGCTGGCGGCGCGGCCCGAGCTGGTGTGGCCCGTGCCGGACCACTGGACGCTGGAGGAGGCCGCCACCGTGCCGCTCGCCTACGCAGAGGCCTTCTACTATCTCGTGAGTTATTTGCCGACACCTCTACCCTGTAATAACGATCAGACGATTTTTAGTTTTGATTTTAAAGGAATGCGCATATGTAGGTGTTGAATTGCTTTAATGTTACTTGTCCACATGGAACACTCGGCATAGTGTTCCATATGGACAAGTAACATCATAGAGACGTTGTATGTAGTGCGTGAAGAACGAGCTGCAGCGGGGCTGGCGAGTGCTGGTGCACGGCGCGGCGGGCGCGCTGGGGCAGGCTGCCGTGGCGGTGGCGCTGGCGCATGGCGCTACAGTCTTCGCCACCGTCGCAGATAACAGCAAGAAGCGCTTCCTGCTCAAACTCTTCCCAGAACTCAACGGTACGCGCTGCCTTGTGTGTGTGCTAAGTGTGAACAAGATGCTGCTGCCGTATACTTCTATGTACAGCACACATACATGTTCCGTAACGGACGCGGCGACGGTTCGATATTTAATAGCATGATTTGTATATATTACTAATTCAAGCAGGCACAACGTTTTACGATTAATTATTACTATAATAACTAAATACACAACTGTTTTTGCATGTTTTACTAGCATAACCAAATCTACTAAAATCTACGGTTTCAGAGGATGCAATCGGAAATTCTCGCGATGATTCATTCGGAGATATGATTCTCAACGCTACCAATGGAGAGGGATGCAATATTATCATTAGCTGCGTGCGAGGGAATCTCAAAAATGTAAGCTTATTTACCTGGATTTCAAAATAGTTCATAAAGGCCAGGTATTGTTTCTTCGATCGCATATTATTATAAAGAAGATAAGGATTCCTTGCATGAACTATATACACACTGTAACTATATACCTAGTAACCTACTGTTGGGCAAACAATACCACCAGATTTGGCATCCGATTTCTAGATGTCATTTCTTTCTCGGCCAGTGTCTTAAGTGTGTAAACCAGGATGCTTTCTGGAAATCTGTCACTCTGTAATCTTTTTTCCACCCAGCAACAGTCTAAGCGATTGTATATTTTTATGCTTTTCAGATATCGTTGAAGTGCGCGTCATTTTCCGGCGTCACTGTCGACATGGTTCAAATACAAAACCGGGATAAGTTTGAGTACGGGATGTTTAATATGACCAAACAAAGATCGTATATTGCAGCAGATTTTTATTCAGTACTTGATTCAGAGAGAACAGCAGAACTTCGGGAAAGTATAATTCGATTTTATCTAAAGTTTATTTATTTATTTATTACCTGCAGCACTCTTAAATCATTTTTTTAACAATAGGAAATTGGAGTATGAGCTTGTATTATTCCATTACAGAAGTTGCAGTTGTTGGTGAGCGACGGCATCGCTCGCGGGTTCGTGCGTCCGCTGACGCACGTGTCGTTCGCCCCCGGGGACGCGGCGCGCGCCTTCCGCCTGCTGGCGGCGTCCCGCCACCGCGGCCGCGTGCTGCTGCGGCTCAGAGACGCCGCCGCGCCCGTCACACCCAGGTAAACACACTAGTACTCACGACCCGGTTAGTTCAATTTGACTTTAATAAATGGCGGTCAGTCATTCCTTTTTTGCACAAGTGAAGGAGCTATAAAAACGAGCAATAAGAGTACTTGTGGGAGGTAGATATAGAGAGTCTTGTAGAAACCATTTCAAAGAGTTGAAGATATTGACGTCAGTGTCGCAATATATATTAGAGACTGTAAAGTTTGTACTATGCGTGCCAAATAAGAATAGGATCGCGTTTGCTGAAACTTCACACGAAAACTGTCAAAATAGTAGTGCCAGCAAAAAAAGTGCATATTTTTTTTATTATTCATATTGTGCAATAATTTATTGTTCATACATAGGTACAGATTAAGATTAATTATTATTATTTAGTCATTATATTCATTTAAAAATACTATTCTTGAATTTTATTAATGAATAATATATAAAATATTAATTCTATAGGTATGAACATATATTACATAGTTAATGCTACTAATAATATTATGTATAATGTTTTTTCTTTAAAATCCTACTCATTTATAATTAACTAGTAGCGCTACACGGTTTCACCCGCGTTAATCCAGGATTAAAAATTTAATCCGGGATAAAAAGTACCCCACGTTTGTCAAGGTAAATGTAGGATTCCAATGGTGAAAGAATTTTTCAAATCGGTCTAGTAGTTTCGGAGCTTCTTCTTTTTCTTGAGGTGCCATCTCCTACCGGAGGTCGGCTATCATTAGGGCAATTTTTACTTTAGACACCGCTGCACGAAATAGGGATCTGGTGCTCAGCTTGAACCACGTCCTGAGATTCTTGAGCCATGAGGTTCTTCTTCTGCCAGGCGGTCTTCTGCCTTGGATTTTCCCTTGCATTATTAGCTGGAGCAGCTGGTACTTTTCGTTGCGCATTATGTGACCAAAATACTGCAGTTTGCGCCGTTTTACAGTATTTAAAACCTCTACTTTTTTGTTTACCAACTGCAACACCTTCTCGTTTGTGACTCTATCAGTCCACGATATTTTCAAAATTCTTCTGTATACCCACATTTCAAATGCTTGTAAGCGATCGCTCATTTTCTCGGTCAATGTCTATGATTCGACGCCGTACAAAAGAACAGAAAACACGTAGCATCGTGCCAAACGCACCCTTGTAGATATCTTGAGCGAGCGGTTGCAGAGTAGGTGACTTAGTTTCATGAAAGCGTTACGAGCTTGTTCTATCCGGCACTTGATCTCCACGCTGTGCTCACTTACGTCGTTCACAATACATCCTAAATATTTATATGAGTGTACTCATTAAAACTAAACTGTGTGTGAACTACTTCATTTCTTACCACCAATGCTGGCGTTGAAGAGAAAGATGACTTCCCGACAATCATGACTTTGGTCTTTTTTAGGTTTATATTGAGACCATATCTCGCACTAACGCTATCAACACGCTGAAGCAATGCTTGCAAGTCATCAAAATTAGAAGCTAGTAGAATGGTATCATCTGCATACCTAAGGTTGTTAATTGGATGACCATTGACTACAATACCTTCTTCTGCATTCTCTAAGGCTTCTCTAAATATTGCTTCTGCATATATATTAAATAGCAAAGGAGATAAAACACATCCTTGTCGTACGCCTCGCTTAATATCAATGAAATCAGAAAATACTTGGTCGACTCGTACTCTCGCCTGTTGTTGCCAATAGAGGTTCCTAATTATCGTCAGATCTTTTTGATCGAGACCTATGTTACATAGAACTTGTATTAGCTTTTCGTGTCGTACTCGATCAATTTCGGATTCGGAGCTTATTCAATTCAAACAAACAAATAATCAAATCTTCCCTCTTTACAATATTAGTGTAAAAAAATTAAAAAAAAATCTTATACATTTATTCAAAATCTACATCAGATTTGGCAAGATTTACCAAAAAAAAACGTTCATTAAAGATTCAAACGGAATAAAATGTATGTAATAATTTTTTTGCACACCTTACACTTTGGGTATTAAGTTGGCGCGTATTGCTGAACAAAATGGCGTCTTGACAGTCCTATTCTTATTTGGCACGCATAGTAAAAAGAAATCCACATTTGTTTAAACTTAAGACTTATAACTCAAATAGAACCAAGATAAACAGAGTATTGTTAGAACCTACTGTGCCTAGGCTGTGTATGACTAAGAAACTACCCACTATAATGGGAGAGAAACTGTTCAATAAACTCCCCGCACACATTCAGTCTTTGAATAATGATCAGCAATTTTGCAATAGCGTCAAACAATTATTGTTAGATCAGACACTATACAGTTTTAAAGAATACTTTGAAAATGACTACAGTCAACTAGATTCTAATCTTGCTTAGAAATTATGTAATTAACTACTAGGTAAGGAGTGTGATGCCAAATTGTCATTTTAGCCCCTATACAGCTAAAGTGACAGTAGGTACCTTGATTTATTTAAGTTGACATATTGTATGATTAGAAATTAGAATTTAGAATTTTATTTAGAATTTATTTATTTCTTACATAAAAGATAACTTAACTGACAGAGTTTTAATTTTTTTATTACAATTGACCTTAATGTATAGTTACCAGTGGCTACTGCACTAGCCTAGATTACATACCTATTATTATGTTTGACATGATTTTAATAACTAAAATTTTCATTATTTTATTAATAAAACTAGACATTGTAACTTCTAAAATGTTATTAAAACTAAATGCTATAAATTCAATTTTGACGAGATATTGTAATTTGTGTGGCATATTCTGTGATATTAGTACTTATACCTATGTATGTTACAACTTTACATTATCAATAAAGATTCTTTATCTTTTTTATCTTTATGTTTATATTGTACTAACATAATGGAATGGTTTCGGCTGCCATTATAAAACTATCATGAACGAGCCGGGCTCGACGCCCGCGCGTGTCGTTTGCTGCGATCTTGTATGACTGTTATCTCTGATCTCGTATTATTTATTTTACTCACTTTATGATTCAAATGCAACAACAACTGCAATAATACAATTTCAACGATTATGTTATACTAGTGGGTGCTCGCTTTTCGCTTGCATTGTAAAACTTGCATCCCCTATTTCACTCCGTTAAAAGTGGCATTTCCAAAAATCCTTCTTAGCGGATGCCTACATCATAACATTTACCTTCATTCCAAATTTCAGCCCGATCTGTCCAGTGTATTGGGCTATGCGTTGATAGATCACAATCGCTGTCAGTCAGTCACCTTTGAGATTTATATATTTAGAATAGGGCACATACACATGTAGACTTCTAATAATGGGTACTTTATACAGTTTTAAATTGTTATAAAAATATGCGTGATTGTTGTATGCAATGTGTGCCTACCTTATATGTATATTGAGTAACATATATTATTGTTATCTAGGTACAAATTTAAACTGTCTTGTTGTATTGCAAGCAAATTATATACAAACCTCTTATATTCATTGTTTAGGGCACATATCTTATAAAATATAGGTAAATATATGAAACTTTTAAGTATTGGGTGAAACTTTGATCGATCTTGATTGATTTCATAGTGAGTATTCTAAATCTAAATTATGTATAGGTATGTTAAATGGAGTCTAAACTTCTAGAGTATAAGTACTCACACTATAGTAGTTCGAAAAGTGAAATTTATTTTTGACAGCACCAATAAAACGTAACTTCACTTTTAAATAATAATAATAAATAAATATTTCGGGACATTGCACACAGCGCCATCTAGCCCCACACTAAGCAAACGCTTGTGTCGTGGGTACTAGATAACGGATATAATACTTATATACTTTTCTTTTGTAAATACATACTTATTATACATACAAACAACCAGACTCAACACAAGAAATTATAAATTATAAATGCGAGGTTTTTAAAACTATACAACTGCCTAAGTTTGTTTCTTGTTCCTAAATAGTAGTATGTAGGTATTCTGTGATATACTTAGTCATCTATGACAAATTGAGTTCATAAGTGCAGTACCTAGATTTTCCGCAGTTACTTCTGGATCGAATCGCAACGCTATAACTGTCAAACTAGATCTGTCAAAAAGAATATAAATACAAAAAAATAATTACAATTAATGTTTTCTTTCTTTTTTTCTTTTAAATAAACTTGCGACGAAGTACTATAGCTTTCCGTTAATGATAAGTTTTAAATGTTGAATGCATTGCGATTGCATGGATGTTAACAATTTCTTATATATTTATCATTCTAATAGAAAATAAAGATATTTGAGTATTGAAATAACATTTTTTTCGTTTCTTTCAGAATTGTCTGTTCACCGGACGCTATAAGCTACGTGATTTGGGACGGCAGTTTGTTCGGCCTCCAGTTTGTGGACCGTCTTATAGAGCGCGGAGCTAAATACATATGCATTTACACGCATAGTACAACATCGCACCTGCTTAAGTTAAGGTGAGGATGACTCAGCAATAATATAATTATACTAGACAAGACAGCAGAACCAGGAACAAACTGACAAAACGGTGATGATAATAATAAATAAAACACCAGATTAAAATCAGCCACAGCTTCACCATTCCTAGGATTATACAGTTGTCTTGTTTTGTAAATTCCGGAGTTTATTACAATACAATGAACATTTACCAGGTTGTGGAAGAATCAGGGCGTACACGTGGAATTAGTAGAGGGCTTCGAGGAGCTGCTGGAGGGCGACGTGGTGGCGGTGCTGGCGGCGCTGAACCGGCGCGCGCGGCCCGTGCACGGCGTGTTCGCGTGCCTGGCGGGCGCGCTGCCCGACGCGCGCGCCGCGCGCCTGCTCGACCTGCTCGACGACGCCACCAGGAGGCTGCAGCCCGACCAGCCGGCCTTCAAGTACGTAGTCTCCATCTCCACTCACTCCTTCACCTCCTGGGCCATCACGCCTGCTATGGAGTCTTCAAATAGGTACTATTGTACCTATTTCGAAGATTGCACGAATAAACATATCATAACACAGTGTTTATGTTGTATTTCAAAATAAGGAAAAAACTACGCGTTTATTATTTTTCATGAGCCGATAAACAGATACACATATGAGTTTGTAAGTATTTCACAACGAAAATTATGGAAAAAAAATAGGCACCTACATTATCACACGATATACTACTTGAACACGATACATATTCAACATCATGTTTTCTGCAGTAACAGACACAAATAAATATTGAATGTCATTATATTCCAGGTACTTTGGAGTGATGACCGTGGACAGCAAGGTGGGGGTGGAGGTCTGCGAGTCGCGCGCCAGGGAGGGCTGCGCGGCCACTGCGCTCATATTCTCAGTGGGTGCTCAAGTATTTCTAAATGACTTCGTCGAACCGCTCTGACGACGGATTTCTTCAAATACGTGTTGTAGCACAGGTTGTGTAGTAGCACAGGTTGTGTTGTAGCACAGGTTGTGTTGTAGCACATGTTGTGTTGTAGCACAGGTTGTGTAGTAGCACAGGTTGTGTTGTAGAACAGGTTGTGTTGTAGCACAGGTTGTGTTGTAGCACAGGTTGTGTTGTAGCACAGGTTGTGTTGTAGCACAGATTGTGTTGTAGCACAGGTTGTGTAGTATTTCAGATTGCGTGATTAATCAGTTTTGGTATTTCAGCTATGTATGTGATTTATATATTGCTTGAAATGATAGGTGCACGACAGGTTCATGCGATAGAAGAGCTTGCGTATAATAGAAGTACGTCGGCATATCGTTATTGAACTGTTAGGTTTTTTATATGTAACATAGAAGCTAAATAATTTTGTTGCACTTAACGACACAAAAAAAATGTATCGCGTGTACCATTATTTTAGGCCACAGCTTTGAGCTCGGAGAACGCTCGGCCCGCCGTGGACGCCGCGGAGCGCGCGCTGTGCACGCAGCACGCCGTGCTCTACGCGCAACCAATGTTCCAGGACAACCTGTCGCTTCACAAACTATTCCCAATCTTAGCTGGTTAGTTCACTTTTTAAATAGCAATTGATTTGCGTTTGATTACATATCGCCTAATGTTAGCTATGCTAAATATTTAAAATAGACTTATTTTATTTCTCTCGGAAATACAGCTTTAGCGTCAGATAGCTATTTCATTGCCACATTAAAAACATTAATTCTTGAGTTTTCGATTGTAATTTAATACGTGATTTGCAATGACCTGACCCGCAGGCCCCCAGCACGGGGACGTGACTCTGCAGGAGCTGGGCCTGAGCCAGGGCCTGCCCGCGCTGCAGTACTACCTGCAGAGCGTGCTCAACCTGTCGCTGGACGACAGAGACCTCCTGCATCTCTCCAAGAAGCAGTAAGCTACTAACCGTACTGTGCTGCCTACGAACAATACTAACTATGAAATACAATTGGTTTATTTTGCATAATTTTGTTTAACAAAGAAGATCTTGGAGTGCAAGGCTTTGGACTAACCATACCTCTCTTTATTTTCTTAAATTTTATTTAGGTACTAATTTAAAACCTATTTTTTAATAGTTTTGCCTGATTTTTGCATATTCGTACGTATATAATCTTCTTTTGAGTCGTATTTCCTCATGACTGAGGGTCGTGACTCCCCCGCAGAACTAATTCGTTAGGGGAGTTTCCTTGGGCAGATACATCGTGGTGGGCGCCCAGGTCTTTCCACGGAAGACGCATGTCCTCGGATATAGTGGTCCTCAAACATGTCGGTTTGCTCACGATGTTTTCCTTCACCGTTAAGCGAGTGCAAATCCACACATAACTTGAAAATACAAGTCATTGGTGTAGGGCTGGATTCGAACCAGGGTGCGTCTAGTTGAAAAGCAGACACTGGAACCGCTGAGCCACACTCGCTTACGTACTCGCTACGTATATAAAATAATTTATAAAAAAAAGAATATAATTTATGCAACCAGAAAATAAAAATAACTGATGATGGCACAGTATCAGGTCTAGACAACAAACAGACAAATACACAAGCATTTTATAAACCCTCTCACGGCACATAACTATATAACGGCATACTTAGTAGCGTACCTGTTGCAGGTTATTGGAGATAACAAACAAATTGGAGAGTAAATTCGAAGAAAAGAGTGGTTTGGGCGTGTTCTACAGCTTAAAGCAGCACGACGAGCTGCGCGCGTCCAGCGACATCGTGCCCATGCACACGCTGGCCGTCAACATCGACACGGTGGGGCACACGGCGAGCGACCGGCCCGTGCTGCGGACGGAGCGGATAACAAGTAACATTAAATATGTGGTCAACAGATGGTGGGCGGCATGGATGCGAGCGCGGCGCACCTGTTCGTGGTGCCGGGGCTGGAGGGGCAGCACGGGCGGTTCCGCACGCTGTGCGCGCGCCTCAAGCTGCCCGCGCTCGTGCTGCAGCCCGGCCTCGACCGGCCCTACGAGGCGCCCGCGCACCTCGCCGCCCGCTACTCCAAGGTACTTGCTTCAACCTCCAGCTCCTGACTTGTCCGACTACATCCTAAACACATAATGTTCTGCTCAGCCGTGTGTGCGTGGTGCGCATCACCTGTGCTGAATTAAGTATGAAGAATGTGATTATTTAATTATTTAATTTGACTTGTAAATTTCCATAATTTATCAATAAACATCTGTATTTTCTATGTTCAGATTTTTGACTACCTTCAACTTTTTTTTAAATTTTGTATACAGATGACCATGGTGTGATTATTATTTTCAGATAATGATTGAAAAGTTCAATCTGAAATCAAACTTCTACATCTTGGGCTATGAGTTCGGAATCGATGTGGCCTTGGAGATGGCGGCGTTGCTAGAACAACAAGGTGAGGATTTCTATGCATGTCTAGTCTACATAGGTGTTCTATCGTGGCCATTGTCGCGGAGCTGCAGTGCATCCGGTATTTTTTTTTTTGACGCACGCATTGACAGCTTTAATGCTATACAGCGCAAGAGGATTGCTTCTTTTATGTCCAGAGTTGACATTTGTAAAAACAGTATAATTAAGAGTCTGTCTGACCGCATGCACATGACTGCAACATACCGGCAATGGTTGGATATTGTCACGTAATCTGTATTTCTACATAATTTAATTTATGCCTTTATATTGTACCTTTGTGTGTGAACCTTTCTATGGACCTGCTGTCTGAAATAAACACCTCTTATTATTATTATCTTTATTTCACTTCACAGACTCCCGGGCCTTACGCCCGGTATTTTTAAGGCATCAGTGGGGCCGGAGCCAACACTGAGAGGCCTTTTACAATATTATACTTAAAATTAAGTAAAAAATACAGATAGAGGATGTTAGGTATATAAAGTAACTATTGCAGACATGGTATTAATGTTACAGGCTATTGTGTTGAGTTGTTCATAGACTTAATTAAACTGGTTTATTGTACGAGGAACGGCACCCGCCAGTTATGCCTCATTCATAAAAAATATAGCGGGTGATGACTTGCCACTCACTAAATGGGCCCTCCACAGAAGGCAGCCTAAGATGACGCCGGAAGGGCAACATTGGTGTGAGTGGCTTAGGGTGTCGAGAGGTGTGCTGCGCGTTCTCTGAGCGGTACTAGCGGCGTTATGCCCTTTAACACTTCCACCCTGGAGCTTAGGTACCGAGCTCTTGCGTCTGCCACTCCCGGACGGCCAATCAAGGCAAGCCGGGAGGCAGGGGGTCTCATTTAGCCCCCAGGGAATCGGGGTCCGCGAGTTATTATTATTATTATTATGATCTATTTGATTTTTTTGTGTCATTTTAGGTCTTTTGTGGGTGCTACGTGATTACTCCGTTGTTCTATGAACCGATTTCAATCTTTCTTTTTTTCTCCTAACACAAGTAGGTGCACACTTGCTACAACTACGGCTTGGTGCGAGTCAGTTTCACGCATGGTGGTTCACCTGGAGAGATTTTTAAAAGCATTAAACGATGATGTATTTTGCAGGTCTGACGGGCACGGTGTACTGCGTGGGTGACGGGCCAGAGGAGCTGCGCGCGCAGCTGGAGCGCGAGCTGGCCGCCTTCCCCTCGGAGGGGGCGCTGGACGAGGCACTGGTGCGCCACATCTGTGGCCTGCTGGCGCGCGCGCCGCTCGCTGACTTGGACGCTGCGCTGCGCGCCTGCAACACCTGGCCCGAGCGAGTGGCGGCCGCCGTGCGCGCGCTGCGAGGCCACTCCTCGCACACCGTCCAGTACGTTCGCGCCTTGCTGGAGGCGGCGCGCGCCCGCTTGACCACCGCCCGGCGCTCGCCGGCCGCGCCGCGCGCGCTGCGCTCGCGCCTGGTGCTGCTGCGCGCGGCGAGCGGCGCGCCAGCGCGCGCGCAGAGCTCGCTGGCGCGCTACTCGCTGCAGCCGCTGGTGGTGCACGAGCTGGCCGCGCCGCTGGCGCACGCCGCGCGAGACCAGCTGACGCCGGTGGTGGTCAACAAGTACCTCGACTCTCAGTTGCTGGAGGAGTACGAGGCCAGCAACACGTGCGATACCTATGTTGTTACGGATGTATGATATTCACTATTGTATGATTGAACTCAGACAACAACGCGTCCATATTAAACTATCATTGTATACTTATACATAATTTTTATTCATTACCCCTCTAATAATAATAATGCACAATTAGTGCACCGTCTGGAAGGAAGCACAGCTCCAGCCAGCATACCCGATTACATTACTCTAACAGAAAACCTATATACTTACATCTTATCTTTTCTGTATTCTACAGTCTGTACAAAGCCCCGCAAAACAACAAGCGGGGCAGGCAACGACATTAACAATATTAATGTAGTTGGGGGTAGGTAAGTTATTTAAAAAAAAATTTCTAGAAGATTATATTGACAGTTTAAAATGCAAATTAACGCAAATGGAAGACATTGTCTGAATGCAAGCCATTGCGCACTTACCGCCATCTAGTGCAAAATTGGAAGTGCTTACGAAAAATGTCGCTAAACTTGAACTAAAATGATAGTTCACAGTATTTTCATTTCATCCCTCTCTTGTACTATATATTAATTACATGGACAGTTCGCATTGGAATTATGTAAAATTATAAAGATGACAGAAAATTATTGAATTTGAAAAGAGGAAAGTATCCGTCACAAGATTATATAGGTATGTAGTTTAGAGAGTGAAAGTTGGTTTAAGTTTTCGAATTGTTTGAAGATTCCCCAGATGCACTGACGTCCTGGTGCTAACTAGAATCGTCCCGATATTTTACTCGACATGAGTCATCGGTAGGTACTATACAATAAAACTGTTGCGCATCGGTGTCTGTACAACAATTAGCCATCGTAGCAATCAATATGTGTATTTGCATCGTAAATTGTATCAGGTCGAGAGGTTGTTGCCTTTTATCAACGACATTTCGTTGTAAACAAGTACTAGGTAACTAGTTTAGTTATGCATCCAGACGCTAACTTTGCCTCCGCCTTTATTTTGTATAAGTCTAGTGTCAATAATAATAATAATATATGTCTTTATTGCACACCAACATGAAAGAAATACATGAAAGGATAAATTTATGATGACGTACATATGGGCGGCCTTATCGCCTTAAGCGATTTCTTCCAGGCAACCTTTGGATGGACACGATTAGCTGAGAAGAAAAGGGTCAGAGGTGTACTAAAACAAATCTAAAGAATTTATAAATACATACAAAAAAACCTAACTACAACAACAAATACCTGTCAATGAGATATTAATATATGTGTGTATTTTGTAAGCATTTATCATAAAATTGTAAGTTAAGTTTGCATAAAGGGGGCTTTAAGTGCTCGTAATTTTCTTCTATTTATTAAGTAGGTATTATATTAGGTGTGTTTTAACTTAGTGCCTGTTTTGCAAACTATTAATAAATAAATAAATTAGTTTAATTTGTATTAAATGTAATAAAATTAAGAGAAGGGCGACGCCATTAGGTACCTACACCAGATCTTGCGTAACCTCAAATTTGGTTTGCCCGGTTCGTATTACTAACGCCTCAATTAGGCGATATAGCAAAAGTTCCGTGACTATTTGCTTTGTTGTTAAAAAAATAGTATTTTTTAAAATTAATAAAATAAATTAGTCTCAATATAATAAAATGGTTAGTAAATTGAGTAAACGACAAAAAAATGTGTAAGGATTTATTACAGCCTCTGAATGATAAACTCATCGGATGTAGGTGTAACAAACATTTCTATCTTCGAATTTGAGCAGAAGTTCCCGATCGAGGTACTTGTTGACGATGGCGGGCACGCGCAGGTCTCGCGCGGCGTGCGCCAGCGGCGCGGCCAGCTCGTGCACCACCAGCGGCTGCAGCGAGTAGCGCGCCAGCGAGCTCTGCGCGCGCGCTGGCGCGCCGCTCGCCGCGCGCAGCAGCACCAGGCGCGAGCGCAGCGCGCGCGGCGCGGCCGGCGGGCTGCGCGCGGCGGTCAGGCGCGCGTGCGCCGCCTCCAGGAGCGCGCGCACGTACTGCGCGGTGTGCGGCGCGGCGGAGCGCAGCGCGCGCACGGCGGCGGCGGCGCGCTGCGGCCAGGTGTTGCAGGCGCTCAGCGCGGCGTCCAGGCCGGCGGGCGGCACGCGCGCCAGCAGCTGGCACAGGTGGCGCAGCAGCCCCTCCTGCAGCGCCCCCTCCGAGGGGAAGGCGGCCAGCTCGCGCTCCAGCTGCGCGCGCAGCTCCTCTGGCCCGTCACCCACGCAGTACACCGTGCCCGTCAGACCTGCTCGCATGTGAAAGATTTTTCCTTTATTTATTTGTAAAAGTTTACTTAATATTTACCTAGAACTTCACAAGGAACCTCCATCGTCCTTTTTAAAACCACTATGTTTGACCTATCCTATCGCGTCGAAATATATATTATAACGACCATCAATTGAATAGGTTATTTAAATAATAGTTAATGTTTTTTGTATTATATTTTTGTGTAGGTATGTCTATTTTACAGTGGTACCTAGTAGGTTTCATTTTTGTCACTAATGTTAAGTTAGCTAGGTTCATCGTTTAAGGAAGCGTACATATCGTTATATATTTGTGTATTTAGTTATAAGTCTTAATTTGTAGTACAATTCTGTTGATGAACTAAATAAAAAAAAAAACAAGAAGTTCGTCATCAGAAAAAGAATCGTTAAAATAGACTCGGTTCAAATGATTTTATCACAAATGTATGTCAACGTTTGTCATGTTGAAATTAATCTATTATAAATGAGTATTTCTCACCGTGATTCTCCAAGATGGCCGCCAGCTCCAGCGCCACTTCGATGCCGAACTCGTACCCCAGCAGGTAGAAGTGCTCCTTCAGCCGAAACTGGTCGAGGAGTATCTGTGCAAGGACACAAGGAGAGTGAGACACGTGCAAGTGGCGCGGGGTGGGGTGGGTGCGGTAGGGGGAGGTACCTTGGAGTAGCGGGCGGCGAGGTGCGCGGGCGCCTCGTAGGGCCGGTCGAGGCCGGGCTGCAGCACGAGCGCGGGCAGCTTGAGGCGCGCGCACAGCGTGCGGAACCGCCCGTGCTGCCCCTCCAGCCCCGGCACCACGAACAGGTACACCGAGTCAGCGTCGATGTTTCCAGCCATCTAGTAACAATTGAATGTGTCTTAATTTACTTTACTCGCAATACATGTATCTGGAACGTGTGTTAACCGTGTGCCAGGAGCATAAGGTTAATCTTCTTATCTGCATATGCGGTCTATCTGCATATGCAGATAAGGTACTATTTACATAGTATCACGTACCGCACGTAGCATTAAGTATTTAAGTTGAGATGTGAGCCTCAATAAGAACATTATACACATTCATAAGAGACAAGTCACAATATACTTTGATACATCTCAATATGTAAGTGTTTAAATTATCTTCCCACTCAGCAAGGTAATGTTGCTGCTACGTTGGCAAACGTTGCATTTGCTACGTTGTAAGTTACAAAATGCAAGTTGCAATGTTCATGCAAGGTTACAAAAACGTTGCAGCAAGCTTGAAAGTACCCGCAATCCAAGGAATTTTTGCAACATTGCATTTGAAAGTTACAGCAAAGTAGAGCAACTTTCAAATCTTGCTATCTGATACCTAGCAAAATAAAGTTGCCGTAAGTTGCAGATACACGGTCTATGGTAACGTTGCAGAAATGTCTGAGCAAGCCCGGGCTCCGGCGCCAGCCATACGGCCTCACGGAACCCGGGGGTGGCACTGGGTTGATTGTGAGCTTCAGAGGCGTCGTGGTGTCATCTTCTTCGCCCTGGGTTCAGGCGCCAGCCGAACGGCCGCTCAGAGGCCAGGGTGGGGGATGATGTGGTATTGCATTCGTTTTTGCTCCGGTGCGAGGTGAGGCCTACAGCAACACGGAGCGCAAAAAAAAAAAAAAAAAAAAAAAAAAGAGGGGTGTGTGGACAAAACAAAAATAACAAAAATCAACAGCACACCTCCACAAAACACACGAACACAAACATAGAAAGGTTGGGACTGAGCGGGAAGGTGATTTGTCTATCCACGCGAAAGGGAAAGGGTAGAGACAGCGGGAAGATTGGTCTCTATACCGCTCTGGGCTCCAGACCTCCGGGCTAGGTCGTGTTGGAGCCCAGGGGAAAAGTAAATAAAAAAGGGGGGGAAAGTAGAAGTAAGAAGGCACGATCTTTTCATACTGGGCTCATGTCCACCAGCAGGTTTGCGGCTGTGACAGAGTCCAGGGGTCAGGCTGTCGGGTCGGTCTGGTTGAGTTGGTTGGACCCCTGTGTTAGCCTGGCGGCCAGGCGAGGCCCAATGCACATCTGCAACAAGTCTTATTATTTGGGAGACTTGGGGAGTGAGGTATAAGGTTGGTGTGTGGTAGGGAAAAAGGAATAAATGGGGTAAATGGGGGAAATGGGGAGATTGGTTGTTCTCCTCGTCTGTGCCTGAGCCCTGGCGCCAGCCAGGCGGCCGCTCAGGGCCCAGTTGGTCCAGTATTTCGATCCGACGCGACCCTTGACCCGTCTTCCTCCTCGGAGCTGACGAGGAGTTCCCGCTGCAGGGTGCGCCAGGATCGTGATGCGTCAGGTGGGCGGGCATGTAATGGAGCGATGCCGCGCAGGTGTGGGTGCGGTCCGTTGTCGGCGCGGTCAAACATGACGCGCGACAAACGGACCACGAACTGCTCGATCGACTCCATCTTCGTGTCGCGGGCTATGACGTCGTTACGGACGTACCGTCCAGCTCTGGTGATCATCCGTAATGTGGTGTTTTGTACTCGCTGCATCTGTGTCTTCACGGTTTCGGACAACAGCGAGTACCAGGACGGTGCTGCGTACGTCAGCCGAGTCCTGACGTACATCTTGAATATACCGAGCTTGGTCTTCAGTGGGAGGGAGGACTGGAGGACCGGTCTGAGGAGCGCACGTGCCGCTTTGGCCTGGCCAATAGCGTTCTCGGCATGCGCGCGCATCTTCACCTTGTCGTCGATGGTCACTCCCAGGAACTTGACCGACTGGTCCCACGGTATCTTCTGGCCTCTGAGTTCAAGTAGCTGCGGCATTTTCTTTTTGTTCGGGCGGCCTGTGACAATGGCGGTCGTCTTCCCGACGTTGACCGCTATCCGCCACTTGTCCAGCCACTCCGGTAGGATGTCTAGGGCCCTCTGGACCCTGCGTCGCCCGGTCTTGGCATTTCTCGTTGTTGCGAAGAAGGCACAGTCGTCCGCAAACAACGAGAGCTTGATGGGAGCGGTCCCTTCAAACTCCGGCTCGGGCAACGGGATGTCGTCTGTGAAGAGGGCGTAGAGAGTGGGAGAAAGGCAGCTTCCCTGGGGCACTCCTGCTGCGATGTTTCTTCGTCCGGAGTCCGCTTGCTCTACAGTCACGAAGAAGTCGCGGTTTGCGAGGAAGGAGGCCACCAGGTGTACAAGCATCTTTGGGAGGCCTGTGGTGGTAAGTTTATAGAGGAGGCCTTCGTGCCAGACCCTATCGAAGGCCTTCTCTACGTCCAGGAATACGGCAACAGTCTTCATACCCTGGTTCAGCCCGTTGGCCATCTCGTGCAGGATCCTGGTCAACTGCAGAGTGGTGGAGTGGCGCGATCGGAAGCCGTACTGCTCATCTCTTGGTTGGAGGTGCGGTCTCATTCTGGTGAGCAGCAGTCGCTCACACAGCTTGGCCATATGCGGGAGCAGCGTGATGGGCCTATAACTGGCAGGTGATCGTCGGTCCTTTCCAGGTTTGTGCAAGACGGTCACCTTGCCAGTTATAGGGAAGTGCGTTTGTGGGAAGTGTCCGGTCCGCAGCACGCCGTTGAAGAGCCGAGTCAGACACACGAGCGCACGCTTAGGCATCCTCTTGTAAGCGGCGCTCGGTATACCGTCATAACCCGGCGCCTTCTTGGGATTCAAGCGTATGGCTGCCCGGATCACTTCCGCTGGAGAGAAGAAGAAGTCTCCCTCCAGGGGCGGGGGTGGTGTGTTCAGGTAGGCCGTCACCTCCTGCTCTACCTGGATATGATGTTCTCGAACTCCTCGGTCCGCCTCAGCGGGAACTGGATGCGGCTGGAATTGTTCCGCGAGGTGGTCTGCCAGGAGTTCGGCTCTGACTTGCGGAGTGTAGTGGCGCTGACCATCCTTGTCTGTCAGCGGACACACTGTGACTTTGGCCTTGGTAAGGTGCCTGTTTAGGGAGTAGAGAGAGGTCTTGTCCTCCTCGCAGTGGGACAAGTGGTCCTCCCACACGGCCCCTCTTTCACACGGCACCTTTTCGGCTAGCTCCGTGGTGGTCTTGTTCAGCCGCGCCTTGGTCCTCGGGCAGCGGGAAGTGGCCCACAGCTTTATCAGCGCAGCCTTTTTCTTCTTCAGGGATTGGAGGTGGGGCGGCAACGGGTCCCGGATGGCGGTGGCTGGTTCTTCCGTTGTCGCTCTGTCTTTGGCTTGCTTGATGGCTGAGGTGAGCTCCTGCGCGCAGTGGTCCACGTCGTCTGGCGTTGCTAGTGGGCCCACCTCAAGCTTCTCCAGTTCCCCAAGGAACCGGGTCCAGTCCACCTTTCTTCTTGGTCTTCCGGGTACTGCGCTGATCGACCCCCCCACGGTAATCAGGATGGGGCAGTGATTCTCATTTAGGGCGTAAATTGTCTCGACGAATGTTGGCACGTCTATCCCCTTGTGGATGGCGATGTCCAGCACATCAGCTCTGTGCCCAACATTCGTCGGTATATGCGTGGGAGAGTCGGGGCCCAACACTGTTGCGTCTAGCGCCTGGGCCGCTCTTGACAGCTCTTCGCCGCTTCTTTGCGTGCTGTGCGATCCCCAGGCGATGTGCTTGCAGTTTAAATCGGCTGCAAGCAGTGTTGGGTGTGGGCCTTGGAAAATGGTCTGTAAGTCCTTCGCGCAAAATTTGGTTTTACCTAATTTACCTAATGGGGGTCTATAGCCGGCGTATACGTTTGTTTCCCGTCCGGCTATTTGTAGACGGACCCCCAGAGTGCGTGTCTGTTCGTAGTCCAGGAGGGGCAGAGTGTCGTGGACAACATCTCTTCTCACCAGGACCGCCACTCCTCTGTAGGCGGTCCCTTTAGGTGAGATTTCGTCCCTCCTGTAGCACTCGTAATTCTTGATGCGGAAGGATAAATTAGGCTTGAGTTTGGTCTCGCCCAGGAGTATGACATGTATGTCCTGGTCCCGGGCGAGCTGCTCCAGGGAGGTGTATTTTTCTCGTACCCCCCCTGCGTTCCAGTATAGTATCCTTGTGGGCCTACTATTCATACTGGAACGCTTGGAGGGCGGCCATTGCACGCACCACCTGTTGCTGCAGCTCCTGGGCTGCGCCGGCGATGGCTTGAAGGGACTCCAGCAGGGTGCGCACCAACTCGGCGTTGGGCCTTGCTGAAGTCGAAGCTTGTTCGGGCAGCTGCTGTTGCTGCTCGGGCTGAAGTTGAGGCTGGGCGATGCGGAGGCGAGCTAGTTGCTCCGCTGGTCGCTGTGGCTGGGTCTGGGCTTCGGAGGTACTACGGGGGACCGGCATGGGCATGGCCCTCCTGAAGAAGGCGGGCATAAGGTCTGCTGGTTCCTGTGTCGGCTGGAGTGGCGTGGGAGTGATCTCCTCTAATTCCTCGGCGCGGGCCCCCCTCCTGCGGGGGTCCCTAGGGTGTAGTTAGTCAACAAAACTGAAACAATTAACAAATTGCAACAATGTTCGGACTTATTATTTTTTCTAACTATGGATAGCAATCAATTATTACAGGATATAGACGAATTAGAAGTTACAAGCAGTAACTATTGCTTTGTACCTGAAATGTGCAAAATGTTCCTTAATCTAGACAACGAAACAAAAGACTTAACCATCCTTACACAGAATATACGTAGTATACGCGCTAATATGAAATATCTTGAAACATTCTTGTCACGCCTGAGTTTTTTACCGAGTGTTATAATACTTACTGAGAGCTGGACGGATAGTTCTTTTTCAGGATTTGCCTTGGATAACTACCACTGTCATTTTACAAAAAAATCATCAAATAGGAACGACGGAATTGAAGTCTATACAAAAATAGGAATGGAAGTTAGCATTACTGAACCTCCTTATAATGACGCAAACTGTTTAATAATTAAAATCCTTAATTATTACAACATAATAGCTATATACAGATCGCCATCGAAATATAATATCACAAATTTTAAAACATCGTTGGATAAAATATTGCGCTCGGTCACTGGAACAAATTGTATCATTACGGGAGACATGAACATAAATATATTACCTACACCTATTGACACTCGTGCTGAAGACTACTTAGAACTAGTCACAAGCTATGGTTATGTACCAGCACACCAATTTATTACTCATGACAAGCGATGTTTGGATCACACATTTATATGCACCAAGTTTCCCACGTCCGCTGTTGTATGTTCGGTGGCGGTGCCGCCCTGGCTCCTGCCCGGGCGGGCGGTGATGGCGGGCGCAGTCGCTGCACTTCTGGTGCTCGTGGCTGAGGCTGGGGGGGGGCGCTGGTCACCAGGTATCCTGATGTTGCGCCTTCTCGCCTCGCGCCTGAACACCGGGCACGTCCGGCTGTTGCTCGTGTGGGCCCCCTGGCAGTTGGCGCACTTTAGGGGGGCCTCTGCAGGTCGGGGACATTCGCTGCCAAAGTGCGGCCCCGCGCACTTGACACATCTTTGTGGCCGGTGGCAGTTTGCTGACGAGTGGCCAAACTGCTGGCACCGGTGGCATTGGGGGACCACTGTCTTCCCTCTCCATGCCTCAAGGACCACCCTCGGCATGTTGAGGAGGTCGGTGGTCCTGTACAGCCTGTCTAAATCAGCCGCTGGCATGTGGTCCAGCTGGATGTGGTACACACATATCTGGGCCCCTCTTCTCGTCGGCAAGGCACGCGCGAACCTTGCCGGAAAGCCTCTCTCGATGAGTGCTTCCACTATCAGCCCTCCTTCAGTTCCTTGAGGGAGGCCCCACAGAGCCACTTTGTGGGGCCTCTCGACTTCGAGGGCGTAGCAGTACCAAGCTAGTGTTGGTACGGTAGCCTGTAACTCGGTCAGGTATCTTTGTATGATCCGGTATTCATCCGCGGATCTGGGCCGGAATCGTATTCCCCTGTTTAGGGGGCGCGCGTTCGGTATGTGCCCTACACGTGACCTTAGAATACCCAAATGGGTGGGCCAGTCTTGCATCTCCTCAACTATAATCGGGGGGTAGTTTCTCTCCCCCTCCCCACTTGGCCCTGAGTTCGCCCCTGTCTGGGCGTTGGGCGGGCGGGCGGTCCCATTCGCACTGGGTGGGCGGACCGCTGCGAGTTGTATTGCGGGCGAGGTGGCCCCGCTGCGGGGGGTGGTAGTCCCCGGGCTGCGGCTGGGCGGTACCGGTAGTATGGTACTCGTTGGTGGTGGCGTGCGCTGCCGCTCTTGCGGAGTTGTCATTAAGGTAGCCGCGTAGCTCCTCGTTGGGGACGCGGGTTGCGAGTGGGACAGTGGGGCAGCTGACCCCTCTGACATAATGTCGTTGTATGAGGTCTGGTCTGTCATACTGGAGCTTAGTGTAGGGGCATGAACTTGAGCTACAGTAATGATATTGGTCTCCGGATTAAATGTGCGCGTTGATGACGCGTGGGACTGATTTAGGGAGGAGGCCGAGTGTTCCTCCTCCTCCGAAGTGGTATCGGAGTCACCCGATACCCTCCTGGCTAGTAGTGCCCTAGCGGGGCTCTCACCTCCCCCCCGAGCGGGGGTTGGCGGTGGTGAGTTAGAGGGATAAGAACTAACCATGAATTTCTTATCCTCGTTGGAGGGGGACACCTCTTCGTTGTCCTCCTCCGCTCGTCTGTCATCACGGGTGCGCCTCCTACCGCCCGCCGCGGGTTGCGGGGCTGATGCCTCCTCCTCCTGGCTCACAGTCCTGGTGAGGTGTATCCTTCCCGCCGCCCCGGCGGCGCGTGAGTGAGGCGCACTGCTTGACTCCCCAGAGATGGCCCTCTCGGTTTCCGGGAGGGACGCCCTCCATCTCTCGGTGACCAACTGTCTCGCGCTGCGCGGACGGGTCTCCTCGGACCCATCGCGGCTTGCGCTGGAACCAGGTTGGTCCTGGCTGGACATGTATGTATGGATGAAGCGGGGTACACCACAACACTGCACGTTTGCTCAGCAAACCGCTAGGTTGTAGGCTTGAGCCGCTTATACTGAGTTAGCACTGAATTTAAAATTACACTAGATAATAATAAAAACAACACTAACACTAATTGCTAATTTACTTAGCAATGGTTTATAAAATGTGTCACTGTCACTATATTTCACTGCTTATCGAGGCGCGGAGTACACAAGCCGAGCGGTCGGCGAACGGCGACGGGCGCGACGCGACGGGGCGTGCAACTCGACGCGCAAACGAAAAACCCGAAAAAAAAAAACCGAATTTATTCGACTCGAAACAACAATGAAAAACGGCAATGTGCTGCTAAAAATGTTTCCGCGAGGGCGAAAAGATATTAACAGCTGTAGTCAACGTGGAGACGCGACGCGGGAAGTACTTCGACGACACGGAGAGGGCGAACCTACTACGACGGGACGGAATTGACTGCGCGGCGCGACGATCCAGCGGTGACTAAATGCCTCCGAGGCAACCTTAAAAACTGACAAATATGCATAAAATTCTACTTTGCGTGATTTAAACGAACATGTGGCGCCATCTAGTTTTGATGGGCCGAACTAAACTGACTTTTAATTTAAACAGAGGTCTTTTCTTAGAGGGTTTGTTAGAGATATAGATGTTTTTGTTTCTGTGCACTAAGAGCGTCACTTTTTTAATGTATTTTGGCGTACTGTAAGAATGCCTGTGTTTGCGTAAAGGTCGCACGTCGGGTACCGGTAGGGTCTTTTAAACATAACTTTTAGTACAGCTCGTTGTGCCCTCTCCACTTGTATCATGGCGGTCAAAAATAAATAATATTATCATGGAGCATAGACTTTATCGTATTAGTTACTATTTTCTGCAGTTTTAAACGTGATGTTTGACTAGTTTGACAGATATGACTTAAACAATAACTTTAACCAGCCATCCGCGGCCGGTTGTGGTTATGGTTAAAGTTATGACGTTTTTTAACAATTGTTTAATGATGCAACTCAAATTTTGCCAAACCGTAACTTTGACAAGTTTGTTAAAGCTAAAGTAGCATGGTGCAACCCAGCCTTAGTAAGTGTTAGTGTCACTTGAGCTGGGTTGACGGAGGTTAAATGTTTTGTGGCCGCAACTTAGATTGTATAACTTTACCTGTACTTCTTACTTGCGCTTACTTTATTTAGGAATTAATCATGTTTTTCATTTCATCTGCATGGGTTATTAACGTTGCATAAATGTTACGATTGCAACCTACCATACTTTAAACAAGCAAAGGTAAAAAACAGAACAAATGTCACTTTCAGTACTTTAACAGTGAAAGATTGCGACTATGTTTATTTTATAATGTTTCGAATGTAACGTTTTCGCAAGGTTTACTTTTTAACATTTCATCTGCATAGGTCATTAATGTTGCAGACATGTTACGATTGCAACATACCATACTTTACACATGTAAAGTTAGGACAACACAAAAAATTACACTTTCAGTACCTTAACTGTGAAAGATTGCGACTATGTTTATTTGATAATGTTTCAAATGTAACGTTGTCGCAAGGTTTACTTTTTAACATTTCATCAGTATGGGTTATTGATGTTGCACAAATGTTACGATTGCAACCTACCATACTTTAGATATGTAATGTTATGACAAGACATCAATGGTTACTTTCAGTACTTTACCTGTGGTACGTTGTCATAACATGAGTTTAGCAAAGTTGCGTTTGTAAGCTTACTACTGATACCAGCAATGTTACATTTTAGTTTTGCAGCCATGTTTTTGGGTTAGCTTTATATAAGTTTTACATCGCAACGTTTCATTTTCAGGTATTTTTTATGTTACTGTAATGTTTCGATTGCAACCATTCTAAATTTACACGTGCAAAGTAATTGTAACATTGCAATTATCACATTCTGTAATTTACAAGTGGCAGATTGCGTCCATGTAAATTTTCTAATGTTGCAAATGTAAAGTTGATACAACATTTAAATGCCTATGTTTCAAATGTAAACTCTATATAAACTGACGAAACGTTGCCTCTGAATAGTTCAGAAACTTTCAAATTGAAGAATTTACCTTGGAAATTTAAGTTATATGTATGTATATACAAGTTACAGTGGCAAATTACAGATGTAGTCTAGATACACGTTGCTGCAATATGACTGTGAGGTTCATGTTTAGTGGGTTATCACCCTTGCGCACCGGCAAAGTGGTGACCCCGACGTGATAAGTGAAAGTGGCAACGAGTTTATCAAGAAAATGATTTCTTCCCCCTGCAAGTCGGGTTGCGGCGGATCCTTGGAAGTAGCAGCCGGCACCGCCACTTTATCCTGCATTCTGGAGTCCAGGAGAGAACCACCGTTATGGTTTATACAGTTGAAGGCAATCTTGGGCACCACAGAAGCAAGGCGACGAATAGATATTAAATACAATACAGTCATAAAGGCTTTTAGAAGAAGAGATCCACAGCAGCAGTCACGGGAAACCTGGACATCAACAAAATGGGCCAAATTACCGACAAGATCATGGAATATATAAAATTTACCGAAGTCTCAGCACTTCGAGAAAACAGCAACAAAGATGATGACAGCGAATCGACTACCGTTCTAGCACAATAAGCAGAAATGTGTTTGGAATTGTGTGCTCTTCAGCATAACCGATGGAACTTTTGACGCAGCAATTATTGGCGTTATCCAAGTTCACGGTCAACAAATATCAGGGAAACTAGCCGCAGCACGAGCTAGGGCTAAACTCTGTGCTATAAACCCCGTAACGCCGCCTCATTGTAACCGACCGAAAAAGTGGTATGAGGTTCTGGATTGATACGTTAGCAACTAAATCTGTCCTTTGGAAGCAGAGTATCAAGAGTCGCGCATGTGTGCAGGAAGAGAGTATCAAGAGTCGCGCATGTATACAGGAAGAGAGTATCAAGAGTCGCGCATGTGTGCAGGAAGAGAGTATCAAGAGTCGCGCATGTGTGCAGGAAGAGAGTATCAAGAGTCGCGCATGTGTGCAGGAAGAGAGTATCAAGAGTCGCGCATGTGTGCAGGAAGAGAGTATCAAGAGTCGCGCATGTGTGCAGGAAGAGAGTATCAAGAGTCGCGCATGTGTGCAGGAAGAGAGTATCAAGAGTCGCGCATGTATACAGGAAGAGAGTATCAAGAGTCGCGCATGTGTGCAGGAAGAGAGTATCAAGAGTCGCGCATGTATACAGGAAGAGAGTATCAAGAGTCGCGCATGTGTGCAGGAAGAGAGTATCAAGAGTCGCGCATGTGTGCAGGAAGAGAGGGCTTCATTATTTATTTATTTATTACTGCAGGTGTCAAAGATTATAATCATACACAAGATATTCAACTGAAACAGCCTGTATTTCTTGAACTACAAATAGTCAACTTAACTTAACATTAGTTAGAATGTGTCGCCAATACAATAGTATCCTAGCGAACCACCATCAGTCACTGGATGTATTTAATTCTGTGTTATCCACATTCAAGCGTAATGTTCTAGCTATTTTAATGCAAAGCTATGCATGATCACTAATTGTAAGATAAAATTTAGTCTGTAATTATGTTGTCCTTGTTTATCGTTGTTGTTTGTTAGACAGAGAATACAGTACCAGTTAGGTACTGTATTCTCTGTCTAACACAGGTTTTTGAAAATAATAATCAAATTCATATTGTTCAAGCTGTGTACACTCACCTGAGGAATTTGTTCTGGTTCAAAACCAGTTTTGAATGTGTATTTGGCTTATATATGAACTCATTCTGTTATGTGTACCGTTATAAATAAATAAATAAATAACTTTCGGCCGTGCGCTTCGAGTGTTAGGTTCGAATTACGCCGCGCACCACGAAGTCGCATTCGGATTAGAATGCCCTGTATGTTCATGTGAGTACATACCGTATCCAGATCCCACGTGAGCGTGCTCAGCGGGAGCACGTCGGTCGTCGC
Source organism: Macaria notata (assembly GCA_927399415.1). Taxonomy (NCBI): domain Eukaryota; kingdom Metazoa; phylum Arthropoda; class Insecta; order Lepidoptera; family Geometridae; genus Macaria; species Macaria notata. Next base: position 12,073,864 of record OV656745.1, on the reverse strand, counting down.
TAGCAGCTCGTCCTCCTCCTCTACTTCATAAAATATGCCAAATCCTTTAACTGGTTGCAGTTTGTGCTCACTCGCGTTCAACTCGATTTGTAGCAATCTGTAATAGTTAAAGATGTCAATTTATTTATATTTCGCTATCGTTGTTGTGATAAGTTTGTCGTTTGCTCACTTGTTCGTGCTGAGTGTGGCGATGTAGTGGTCGTGCAGCGCCACCTGGTGCACGGCGTGCAGGTAGCTGCGCACGGCCGGCACCAGCGCGGGGGGGAGTGCGGCGGGGGGCGCGCGCGACACTGCGCCGTTGTTATTCACTGGAACAGGGATCAAGCTTGCAAAAATATATGGATGCGTACCAGCATTATGCTGGCATGGTGATTAGTTGATGTTGATGTTTAGATCCTTCCACGGTTTTTTTTTACAATATCTGTGTATTTTTTTGTTTTCTTTTTATTCGTGTTGTTCTGTTTAGTTACTGTGTATACTGCAGCAAGTTACCGTCAGAGTCCAGTATGACGGAGGCGAGTGAGTGCGTCGCCCCCCGCGCCCCCCGCGCGGTGGTGACTGGATGCGGCGCACTCAGCGCGCGCTCCACCGCACACACTGCGCCCGCGCACCACTCCTGCTACACACACACACACACACATTAATGAGGGGACACACATTCATATTGCTGCAAGTTTCATCTTAGACAATAAGGATACAAATTTATTTCATTTCATCGCAGAGCATATAAGATTTTGAGTGAATAAGTATTAATACTATAAATATTTTACAGTTCTGCTACTTCAGATCAGAGCGAACACAAATCGATCTCACCTCTTTTTCATCTGATATATTAAAATTAATCGCTGTAGCTGGAAGTCCACTCTCGTGTCTAGCCAGGCAACACTCTTGCCCGTAGTTATTGTTCAAAGATATTACAACAAAATATCTGAAAAATATGAGAAAGGCAATTACTGCAACGCAATAAAAAGACATACCTAAAGCAAACATGAAATGGCATGAAGTAAACATAAATAACGCAAGCATCCAGCGCTGGTGGTTGAATTAGAACAGAACTCCCTATGAGTAGTGTGTGGTGCGTGGTGGTGTCCTCACTTCAAATGTGGCAGCTGCCTGGCGGCGGCGTCCAGGCCCCGCAGCAGGCGCGCCCCGGCGCCGGCCCCGCCCCCGCCACCGCACACGTACACCCCCTCGAGGCGCGCCGCCGCTTCCACCACGGCACGCGCTCGCTCCGCGCCCTCGCGGATTATTTCCACTTCTACGCCTTTTTCTCTCCACAGGCTGAAAACATAAAGTGCAACTCCAACAATCAAGTTTTATATACTTATTCTTAAATGTGACCTCGAGATTATTTTGACTTAACTCAAGGTCACTTGACCAAATTGGTATTATTTTGGTATTCACCTCCCTCGTAGTCAAACTATATTGTAAGGTTAACCGCGAGGTATTATGTTTGACAGTTATGTACATGCCACTCAGTGAAGAGATTTCTCAAGTGAAGGTCCTATAAAAGGTTTAAAAATACCCATTAGTTTGGTAACGTGTACGTAAGAACTTAAGAAGCAACTAAAGCTGTTATATGAGGCGAGGGGACAGGCACACTTTCAAGATTAGGGGTGCGGACAAGCTCGTGCTCATCAAGCACTCCCTCGAGAAGTCAGCCAAGCTGACCCACATAGCAGGGCCGGAGGTGTACAACAGACTCCCAGACTGTGTGACAAGTACAATAAGCATTACCAGCTTCAAACATAGACTAAAAGATCGGCTTCTCAAGCAGACCTTCTACTCATATGAAATGTTTTTACAAGTTGATGGCAAAATCCGAATAAGATGATTTAATGTGCAATTTGTATTATATTATAAATTCACATATTATTATGTAGTTACTTAGATGTATATGTCGGCGTGTTTGATTCGAAGAGTGTTTAAGTTGTTGTTAATGTTTGATTCGGAGAGTAGGCGAGTTAGTTTCAATGTCACTGTCAGCTGTCACAATGTTCGAAATATGTTATAATGTTTATGTCACTGTCAATAACGGCTGACATTGACTTGAGACTAACTTCGGAGCCCTGCTCTGACGCAACAACCAGCGCTAGTGCCGTGCGAGAGACCGCCATTCTTACTTGGGACGGCAATCGGTTCGCATCGCGTTGTGGCGTTACGTGTTGGTTGGAGTGTCGACCGAATTAGTGTAATTAGTTATCAGACAATCTTCCTACAGTTGTATTTCATAGTTTAACCTCCAACAAATTGTAATATACCATCAATAAGTTGAAGTGCTACGTTTTATTTCTCCATGCCCAAATACCCATGCCCAGCCGGTAGAATTACTATTATGGATAATGAAGATGCTCCGCTGTCCCCACATCAGAAGTGGGATGATGGCAAAATGGAGAAATAATTGATCGCCGAGAAACACAATGGGAGCCATGCATGTTCTGCCTACGTGAAAATCAGACCTACGAACATTATCAATTCTTCGTGTCAATGAAAAAAAACGTGTGAAAAATGAAAAAGTTGTTGGGATTTGAGTTTTACTGAAACGTATCAATGCGGCAACGATAATATTCGGAGCAGAGGAGACCATAAAGCGATTTCATAATTGCGTTGAAATTTACGAATACGTGTACTGTGAATTGAAAGACAAGATTTGCTGTTCGGATTTGGAAGGATTTCCATATCTTCTAATTGGAAATGTCGTAGAAGAAAGACTACGAAAGAAACGACAAAAATATTGAGAAGCAAGAAGATTACAAGATATGGACCGCATCTTGAGGGAGTACAAGAGCAGCGCCTGCAGCAAACTCATGCCACGTGGCAGTGACGCGCGATGCCGCTGCAGTGGCGTGCGCTCCGGGCGACCACGGCACATGGAGCAGCAGTGGTGTTACGCGGCCGGGCGGCCACGGCACATGAAGCAGCAGTGGTAGCACGCGGCCGGGCGAGCGCAGCCAGGGTCGAGTGGTGACTGAGTGCAGCGTGCAACTTCATCGGATATCAAAGGTGATATTGTTTAAATTCATTACGTTTCTGGTGTTGAATGCTCTTTTGTCGAAGTAAGATTTGGTTGCAATTTGTTATAAATGATTAAAAGGCGTTATTGAGAAAAACCATACCAGTTAATACGAGCATACAGCACTATAAATGTTGCGGTACGATTAAGTATTGTATTTTTTTGTAGAAAATTTATTGCCAATCTGCTGATAACTGTTAGTGCGTAGCTATTTTATGATTGTGCAGTGCTAAATAAGTGTGAGTTCATTTTATGCCACATAATAGGTCAGCTGTGCACTGTGAAATTTAATTGAAATTCAAGATTCAATCAAAATTAACATTGTCATAGTTTTAACTTAGTAGTCTTTTCCTATTGTACGCAAGATATTTCAGTAAAATCAGGTCTTGACAGGATTCGTTGAGATTTTTCTGTTAACAGTCCAGCTTTTCTGGGAGTAGTGTCCGTTAGAGATTGAATTTCAAGATATATACTGTGCAAATAAAATGAAACTGAATCTGAAATCATCCCTGTTTAAATGGCCCATATTAGATGCCTCAGTACTGGCGCGTATCCGTTTCTGTTTTCAGGATGCTGTTGTCACTGCTCGCACCCAGCCAGTAGCAAGTGATGCCGCCTTCTTGCTGATCAGCACCGCCAGAGCAGGGATGCTGTCGGCGTGGTTTGGAGCGTACATAGTCTGCCCGAGACACTTTGACCATACTCCCGGTGAGCTCGTTTCCTTTTGGTTACTCATTAGTGAATAGTAAAACAGTCAATCAATTTCTGGGTACTGCGAAAGGATTAGAATAGAAGGCATAGTAATACAGCACAGGTACCCACGTTTTGAAAAGATAGATAGTTAAAATCAGATTCATAAAGATGTTCACGAAAATCTGGGCATAGTGCCCAGGAGTCTTGACGGCTTAATAGAAGTAGGTAGATACCTTTTGATTAATTATGTTGACGATGAGGAGGAGGAGGCCGAGACGGCGGGTCAAAGTTAAAGTAATGAGGAGGTTTCATCAGACGATGATACGATTTGGTTGCTAGTTCGCACACAATGAGCGCCACCTCGGCGACCCTCTCAGCATTGGGAAGTGAATTAGAGATTTAATTTTGAGATGTGACTTTGTTACGTATCATTCAACACCATTGCTTAAGAGTTAGTTGGTTTCACGTCAGATGATATAACGTCACGTCGTATGAGATGCCGTCGGGTAGAAGCTAGAGATTTGGCGATATTTGCATGATGTCAAATATTGTCGTAGAGAGGTGCTCCGACTGCAGGGCTGTCCGGTGCTCCCTTGTCGTTACCTGAGAGTGGCGATCTTGGTGGTGGGGGCACCCTGCGGTGGCTTATTTGCATGAGGTCAAATAATGTCGTGAAGTGGAGCTGCAACTGCAGGGCTGTCCGCTGCTCTCTTGTCGTTACCTGTGAGTGGCGATCTTGGTGGTGGGGGCACCCTGCAGTGGCTTGTTTGGCGGAGTTGAATAATGTCGTGGTGTAGAGCTCCAGCTGCAGGGCTGTTCGGTGCGTCCTTGTCGTTACCTGTGAGTGGCGATCTTGGTAGTGGGGGCACCCTGCAGCGGTATGATAATATTCGCACGATGTCGAATAGTGTCTTGGGGTGGAGCTGCAGCTGCAGGGCTGTCCGGTGCTTCCTTGTCGTTGCCGGTGAGTGGCGATCTTGGTGGTGGGGGCACCCTGCAGCGGTACGGTCATATTCGCACGAGGTCGAATAGTGAAGTTTTGTGTGATAATTAACTTAGTTGAAACAACATCTTGACGTGATCTCAATTTCTCGTAGCCAAATGTAGATACTGATAATATGTGCGTGTACTGAATGATATCTTTCGAAATTGTCAGGATAGACGAGCGAAATGACATTTGTGATCCCAGTTGTGTCTTTTCTTTAATTCCAGGTCATCTGCTGCTAGAGAAAACGGATCGCACGAGGACGTGCGAATGTCAGTCTGGCCGTGTCGGCGTGTTTGATTCGAAGAGTGTTTAAGTTGTTGTTAATGTTTGATTCGGAGAGTAGGCGAGTTAGTTTCAATGTCACTGTCAGCTGTCACAATGTTCGAAATATGTTATAATGTTTATGTCACTGTCAATAACGGCTGACATTGACTTGAGACTAACTTCGGAGCCCTGCTCTGACGCAACAACCAGCGCTAGTGCCGTGCGAGAGACCGCCATTCTTACTTGGGACGGCAATCGGTTCGCATCGCGTTGTGGCGTTACGTGTTGGTTGGAGTGTCGACCGAATTAGTGTAATTAGTTATCAGACAATCTTCCTACAGTTGTATTTCATAGTTTAACCTCCAACAAATTGTAATATACCATCAATAAGTTGAAGTGCTACGTTTTATTTCTCCATGCCCAAATACCCATGCCCAGCCGGTAGAATTACTATTATGGATAATGAAGATGCTCCGCTGTCCCCACATATACATACCATGAGTTATATTCATATTGTTTTGGAATTTGACGTGTAAAGTCTGTTTATAAATAAATGGCTGAACTATAACGTGACACGGCGAGACGTCTAGTCGGAAAAAAACTCAAAGTAGCGTTTAAGAAAATAATTGTTAGAGTAAATGGTTTGTTTAAATGAGTAGTAGAAAGTACCATGATTTAAGTTGTAGTTTAGCAGCCGGGTCGAGGCACCAGACGAGCAGCGAGCTGGCGCCGCGCGCCACCAGCCGCTCCGCGAGCTGCCGGGCGAGCTGTGTGCCGAGCGAGCCGCCACACACCAGCAAGCTGGTGCCCGACGCACTGCACACCATCCTGCAGATTGTACACACTAACTGCTTTTATTCATTTAAATCCAATCCAATCAAATTCAACATAGTGTACGTGTATGAACTATAAAAGTACAAGTCCGAACAGGAAAAAAATATTGATCAGATATGCCCATAAGTAGGGTCAGTTTAATAAGCAAATTTAACTGCGATGTTTCAAGCAGTATTTTAATATGTACCTGGGTGTGACGGGCTCGGCGGCGTCTCTGAGCCGCAGCAGCACGCGGCCGCGGTGGCGGGACGCCGCCAGCAGGCGGAAGGCGCGCGCCGCGTCCCCGGGGGCGAACGACACGTGCGTCAGCGGCCGCACGAACCCGCGAGCGATGCCGTCGCTCACCAACAACTGCAACTTCTGTAACATGAGTTGTTTCTCACTATCCCCACTAATGCAACCTCATGCAATGAGCGCAGCGGTACTCCCCTGGAGCTCGGTGGCACTCCCCGCCTCCAGCACGGTGCTGAAGTCGGCCGCGATGTAAGAGCGCTGGCGAGTCATGTTGTACATGCCGTACTCGAATATATCTCGCTGCTGGATCTGCACCAAGTCGATGGTAACGCCCGAAAATGCAGCACATTTTAGGGATGCCTGGAAGAAATAAAAAATATCGAAACAAATAAGAAAAAGCTCATTAAAACATTTATGTCTGGTGCATTGCCTTACATGGAAGTGAATTTTGGATCACGACCCAAAGCGACAGAAAAAGGCCTAGTGTCTTTGGAAATGTGGTACTGGAAGCGGATGGAGAAGATACTGAAGAAGGTACTGGGCATGTTCCAAGAACAAAAAACAATACTGACCCCAATAGAGAACAGAAGAGGAAAGATGTTTGGCCACATGAAATGCCATGACAGTTTTATGAGAAACATCACTGAGGGGAGTTAGAGGCACGACTCAGAACCTAGGACCCAGACCCAGAAGATCATACATAGACCAAATAAAAGAGAAAGTTGGTGTCATGTCGTACAAGGAAGTCAAGAAGGTCAAGGTTGCATGATACCGTAAAGAATGGCGCATACTCAACCGACAAGAGCCATGCTTTTAAAATTTGAATAAATTTATGGAAGAAATGATTTTGTACTTGATGTTCTTCATTGTTACATACACAGTTCTTTCAGTTAAGAAAGTAATCAGCTTTAAACTATAAAAAAATACTAACATGTTTGAGTTCATTTTGCACGCAGCTGATAATGATATTACAACCGTCTCCCCCAGTAGCGCTCAGGACCATATCTGCGAATGTTTCATCTCGGGAGTTTCCAATCTCGTGCTCTAAAAATGTATAATTCGTTAGTTGGATCTGTTTATGGCCTTTATGATGAAGAAAGTGACAGTGAATCTCATACCGTTGAGTTCTGGGAAGAGTTTGAGCAGGAAGCGCTTCTTGCTGTTATCTGCGACGGTGGCGAAGACTGTAGCGCCATGCGCCAGCGCCACCGCCACGGCAGCCTGCCCCAGCGCGCCCGCCGCGCCGTGCACCAGCACGCGATGCTCGCGCCGCACGTGTGCGCGCACGCACAGGTAGTAGAAGGCCTGCGTGTAAGCCAGCGGCACGGTGGCCGCGTCCGCCAGCGTCCAGTGCGCCGGCACCGGCCACACCAGCTCGGGCCGCGCCGCCACGCGCGCTGCGCACGCGCCGCCCGCCACCAGCCCCATCACGCGGCACCCGCTGTGGACACAACATGTCATTATGTGGACAACATGTTATACTCTTACACCCAAAATAACAAGCTGGTTTACCTTTTAGTCCTGCCACTGAAGTCCATGCCATAGTAATTGGCGCCCTCGTCATAAGGAATGACTCCGGTCGCCCTTCTAACGTCTGAAATATTTATGCCGGCATATTCGACCATAACTTCAATGCCATTATCGTAATTAGGCATCGGTACTTCCTCCCAGTGTAGAGATTTTAAATCACAAAAGTTTTCGATCCGAAGAGCAAAATTCTTTTCAGCAGGAGATGTTCTTTTTGGTGCAGGAGTTTTCTGTGTATAAACGACAAGGTTGTATCATCATTTCAAGCCCAAACGAACAGGTTCTTTGATCTAACATTTAATTATACGAATTAATCTAAAATCACTCACATCAGCCGATACCGGCGTAGATAACTTAAATGTATGTCTATATATAAACGGCAAACTCCGGAACTGGAGCCCTTGCATAAAGACCCCGCCGCACCTGCAAGCGCACAAACACAACGTGAGTGTATCGCTCCGAGCTAGCTGCAATGTGTCCTGGGCGCCACCTACCTGGTCTTGTGCTGGACAGGGTCTCGCTGTGCGCGCAAGAGACAGGCGCCGCCGGTGGCAGGGGGCGCCACCAGTGCGGCGTGCCGGACCACGTTGATGCTGAGGTCCCGCACGAAGCACGCCTGCGGTACGCCACCGCGCGCGCAGCTCAGCGCGTTGACTTGGAAAAGCCCGTCCAGGAAGGTCACCCAGCTGTCCTTCCAGACCACTCGAGCGGCGTCCAGGGTCTCGTTCAATGAGTGGACGCTCCTGAACTCTGCCCTGGAACCAAAGACACGTCACACAAGTGGCTCTATGTGCGTTTTATTTTAAGCCTACCTAGCTGTCTTATATAAGTGCATAATATTAGAACTAGTCATAGCGGTAAGTCAAATACCAAGGAACTTCATCTCACTCATTCTCTTAGGAAACCGCACTATTTTGTTTTGTATGCTAGATTTTATACGAATAGCATATACCTACCTCAAACTCGTTAAAGTTTATTTTGTATAGTATGTATGTTACATTGTATAAGTAATTGGGCAAGAAAGTGAGACATAGCTAAAGGGATGTTATCCTGATTCAACAGCTTGCCAATTTAAAAAATAACCGGGGACGGGGAGATGGGAATCCCCGGCGCGGTCGGCAGCCGCGGTATGCGCACGGACCCGGCGGGCGGCTAAACTAAACGCTTCGAAACGCGTCGCATGTTGTGGACGTATTATGTTAGTGTAGACCGTATACACATAATTTAGTACCTAAATATGGCTTTCGTTAGTTTACAAAATGAGATCGATGAATCATTCATCAGTTGATTTCTTTATTATTATATTTATATATATATATATTATATTTACTTCGCCGTCACTTTGACTGTACCTAAGCCTTAGAATTTTTTCCAGTGACAAAATAGAGTTTACAAATTAAATACTTACTCCATAGTATAACCTCTACTGGCGAGTTCTGCATATATCTCATCAGCTTGTATCGGGTAATTGTGCTCTCCTGACTCCTTAACTTGCCTAAGGTTTGATTCTTTGACCATCACAATATACCCTGTGGCAACATGTGAGTTTCCGTCCATAACCTGAACAGTAAAATATTTATTTGTAACCATCACAAGTATATAGGTGTATGTGTATGTTATTTGAAATGTTGATATTGCCCCACCACCTCGTTGTTGTTTAGTTGGTTCTTTATCTGTAATCGAAAGTCGACGCATGAAGCATGTGAGTAGTATAGTATACCTCGAACCGGCCCGTCCCGCGGTGCAGAGCCACATGAAGGGCCAAGCGGCGCTGCTCGTGCAGCACGGGCGTGGCATGCAGCAGCACGTCATGCAGGCGCACCGACACGTGGCCACGCTGCGCGCCCAGCGAGGCGGCCAGCGTGTCCCACACCGCCACCAGGGTCGCCGCCGCCGGGAACACTGCGCGCCCTGATACACACACACATGTACTTGCAGCACACACGTAATATACACACACACCGGGGAGCACACTCACCTTGCACCACGTGTCCAGCGAGGTACTTGTACTCCTCGTCATGAATGCTGATCAATTTTCTGCATAATGCTGCTCTTTTTATATTGATAGCACCCAGGGACGGTACAATCCTGCAATACAAGCACTTCACTGCAAAAATAATTCTAACATAAATTGGCATTATGTTATTAGGTGCTGTTTGTATAAAAGCAAGTTACCATGACTCGGAATGGTTCCACCTGACCAGCTGCGCGAGGTGGGGAGTTCCCGAAGACACGGGGAAATCTACTTTTGGATAGATGGCTTGAATCTGAGGATTGAATCCTGCAATGTACAATCTGAAAAATAAATGTTTTATATTGGTTTTTTTAATGAATTCGTGACAGTTCACATCGCTTTATATGTAGGAGTAGAGTAGGTATATAATTCTGAAGAGCGACGTTTTGTTTAGCATAGTTCTGGTTGTCAACTCACTTGCCAACAGCGTCGAGCAAGTGGCGCACGTTGTCGGCATGTCCGCGCTGCGTGAGCGGCACGTTGGTGGCGGAGTCAGGCAGCGCGCGCTTAAGGATGGCCTGCAGCAAGCCGTGCGGGGCCACCTCCACCAGCACGGCGTTGCTGGGGATCAACGCGCTCGTCTCCTCGAACAGCACCGGGCTCTGCATCATAATATATAGTATTTGATTTGACGGATCCCATCATGCATAACGTACACTACGGCTGCGTGGGCGATCGTACCAGGAGGTTGTTGGTGAGGTACTCAGCAGAGCAGTGCGAGGCGCAGGGTAGGTGGGCCGCGGCGGGGGCTACTGACGTCGACAGCCACTGCGCTGAGCGTCGCCTCCCGTGCGGGAGTACCTCGCGCAGCAGTTTCAGTAGGAGCGGGCCTGCAGGTCAGGCGTTACTGATGTATTGTTAAATCAAACTACGTGCGCAGTCTTAACTCATTACTATTTGTCAAACAGTTCGGAATAAAGTGGTTGAGTACTGACCTGCTTGAGCACTGTACCGTGAGTGGTAGGCGATATTAGCGCAGGCTACCTCCCTGGCGAACACTCCGCGCGCCTTCAACACCGACACGAAGTGACGCACGTCCTCAGCTGGGCCAGAGATGGTGCTCGACGTGGCACTGTTGTGACACGCTATGTCGATGGACTCCGGACATATTTTAGAAAGCTGCAAAAAAGTAGTAACAAGAAAATAACATAGTCTATTGGAATGGTTTGTTGATAAATTTACTAGACAAAAAGATGCAATACTGACTTCCTTGTATCCCATCCCGATGGCAGCCATGGCGCCGTGTATGAGAGTAGCTTCATTGGAGGCCTGTCCGCGGCAGTATGCCGCCAGGATCATTTCCTCCGCCGTGAGGCAGCCGTCTGCGTACGCACACCCCATCTCACCCACGCTGTGGCCTGAACATCATGTCATAATAAACACATGTCATCATATAATTCAATGTCATGCTAACTAAAGAATTTGTAGATTACGTTTTTATGAACAATCTTTAGTTATTCTTTGGAGTTGAAATAGGGCTCTTAAATCAAATCCAATCAAATTAGCTTTGGTGATATCAATTATAACTAGAATGCGTCACTGATAAGTAAGGAAAGGATCCTTCATACCTATGATGTTGTCGGGACGCAGGCCGAGCGCAGTGAGCACGTCGGTGAGGCCTATCTGCACGGCCGCGATGCCCACGAACGAGTTGAGCACGTTGTCGAAGATGCGCTTGTCCGGCGAGGTGACGACGTGCACGATGTCGATGCCGCGTGGCTGCAGTACCTTGTCGCACCTGCAACACGCAGCGTGTAGTGTCCGTCCTGCGCTCGCACTCGTGCCGCGGGTCAGATGCCTACCGTTGTATGGCGGCGGCGAAGATGGGTATCCGCATGAGCTGCGCGCCCATGCCGGCCCACTGCGACCCCATGCCGCTGTACACGAACCACAGCGGCCGGCTCGACTCGTCCGCGTGCTCTCTGCACTCACTCAGGCATAACGTCTTCTGCTCTTTGTCAGTGTCTGCCGTAATTAATAAATATTTTTTTAGAATTAAATGTTTGTGTTTTATATGTATCAAAAGTACTTTTTGATTAAATTGAAATCTCACCCAATATTAGATATCCTCTCCCTAAATGACCAGGTATATTGTTTGAATGGATATTTTGTAATAGTGCCAGTTCTTCTGCGTCGATCGATCGAGATTTTATATCATCAAAAACGTCTCGCAAATATTCCATTTGTCTCGCTGATACCATGATTAACCGAGGGATGGGTGAAAAATACTTCTTTAAATCCTACAAAATAATTCAACACATGAGACTGACCAAATATTGGATATCAAAATAAAAGTCTCCTTTCTAGAGAAAATACCTTCGGTTGTGCGAACGCGCGCAGCAGCACGTGCGAGTTGACGCCAGTGAAGGAGAGGCAGTTGATGGCTGAGTAAGCGTCACGGAATGGCGCGTGCTCCGTTAGCACTCGCATGCGGCCGTCTTGCAGCGCCGCCACGTCCCGCCGGGGGGCGGCGCAGTGCAGGTTGGCGGCCAGCCGGCCCGTGTGGTAGCCCAGCAGCACCTGCACATGCACAGGACACTCGTGAGTCTTACTGTGTCCGGGGGCCCCGGCCCCAGCTCGAGGGCCACTTACCTTGGTGAGTGCGGTGGCGCCGGAGGCTGCGTCCGTGAATCCTATGTTGGAGATGACGCTTCCCACCAGTAGTGGCTCGCGGCGCCCTCCCGCGCAGAATACGCGCTCCAGAGACTCCAGCTCCGCCTTGTCGGCCTCAGGAGTCGCTGCAAAATATAATGTTGAAATCCTGTAAGATAAGTGCAATCTGTTGCCAAATATCATTCAAACAAGCAAAGCTACCACTTAATGTAGTAGTGTAGAATAATAATACGCTCTCCAAACCTGAGCCACAAGCCTCCACGTAGCGTACTCGGTCGGGTGACACGCCTGCTTCGTCGTAAAATTCGTTCAAAAACTGTGCAGACACAGCTGGGTCCCGTAGGAATCCAAACACCGGCCCCGTGTCTCCTTGCACCAGTGATGTGAACGCACTCCGCACGTGCACTACTTCCGCGTAAGCTCTGCAACAAGCAATACGCAGGTTACCTGCACATATAAAAATACCCTCCCTTCTGGCTCCATGGAGCCCGCTCACAGCAATAACTAGTAATTTGATCTAATGTCCTTTGACATCCGAGAATGTTTGCGGACGTCCACCTCGATATAATTATGAGTTGTTAAATGATTGACTAACCATAAGCATAAAAAATATTTCAAAAATAGAAGCCGATAATGTTTATTTTACAAATGGGAAAGGACCTTTGCCGGGGAGGTGAAACTTGGAACAAAATGCAAATCTATACTAATATTATAAAGCTGAAGAGTTTGTTTGTTTGAACGCGCTAATCTGGTGCGAATTGAAAAAATAATTTTGTGTTGGATAGACCAGTTATCAAGGAAGGCTTTAGGTTTATAACATCACGCTGCAACTAATAGGAGCGAAGAAACAATAGAAAATGAGGAAAAAACGGGGAAAATTATTCATCTTTGAGGGCTTCCGTTGCATGCGCTGCGAAAACGGTTCAAGATATCAAAAAAATGTGTATGAAAGAATTATTTCTCTTGAAATAATCTAACAAAATGTCCGCAACAGTATATGTCTATGTTTTAAGGTTAACTCACTAGAACCGTTTTTATGTTAATAACTATTCCACGCGAACGAAGTCGCGCGCATCAGCTAGTATTTAATATAGTGCTGCTAATCTAAATTTCTTAACCGGAAACATGTCACTTTAGTAAAAAAAAATATACTTACTAAGTTATGGCCAAAGAAGAAATAAAAAAGTCAACATGCAATCAACAGTAACACTGATTGACGTTTGAAAAAAATAAATTTTGAAAATTCCGTAGAGGGAGTATAGGAAAATTCAGTTGAAAAACCAAGCTCTTGTGCGAATTTGTTTGTGTTTTATTTTGTGATTTGTTCATATTAGAGGCCGCTTCAATTTGACTGGCATTAAAAGTACACGTCTAGATGGCTCTCTATTCCTGGTATATTATATTAGTTACTCTGTGGATCTTTGCCGTCTAAACAGGATGGCCTCAGTTTTCGAAGCTTTGAGTTTCCATTTGTTGAAAAAACTCAATCGATAGGGTATGTGTGAGGATATCAGGAATGATCATTTAATATCAGGTAACGCCCAAGTATAGAGTCTTGCGGCATCCCTGCTGCGACTGGTTTTGGCTGAGAGGTAAAATTTTCAACATGAACCCTGACCCAACGGTCCAACAGGTATGTGAAGTAAGGTCTCGTGCCAAACGCTACTATAAGCCTTTTCAATATCAAGTATTCCTGTGCAATTTTTAAGGTTAAGGTTATGAGATACAGCGTCTTAAAACTAGCCAACAGCGGAATTCGATTTGTTCTGGAATTTGCCAAGAGAGTTCCCCGAGTAATTCTATGGGGAAGTCATGACCCCCAGTAATGAGGAATACAACTGAAGTAGGAGAAAGAGTTTACCTGAGGGCGTCCTTTGCTTTTTGAATAAATAAGACACTGATAGCATCTGACTTAGCACAACCAGCAGCATTCTGGTCAAACGACTTCGTGGTGCCATCTGACGATAATCGTGTGCATCTGAAATAATATAAGCATATACATAATAATGTTTCATGAAAAGAAATTATCAATTCGTTTCATATAAATATATACGATGCGATGCTGCCGCTGCGCAGTGTAGTGTAGGTACCTGTTGTAGTGCACGAGCGTGTGCGGCGCGAGGCAGGTGTTGACGCCACCCACGATAGCTGCCTCGATGCTGCCGCTGCGCATGGCTAGCACGGCCTCCTCCAGCGCCGCTACGGAGCCACAACACGCGTCGTCGATCGACATGGACGGACCTTTGGCGTTTAACCAGTATGACACGCGGTTGGCAAACATAGTCTTGCTACTCCTGCAAATATTTAAATCATGTACTTTTTAAAGTTATCGATCGTCTCTCTCTCTATAGAGTATAAATATAAAAAGAAAAGATTCAGTTATGTTGACAATAGCATACGGTAACAGCCGGCACATCATAAGCACATGAATATGTTTAGACAGGCAGCTTGCATCAACAAGCAAATTTAACAAAACATCACATTGTAAGTCATTTTTTATACGAACCCAGTAATACCGTATCCCGTTCTGCACGAAATGCTGAAAAATCCTAATTTATCGGAATCGGAGAACCCTGCAGCGATATAGACCCCGACTTTCTTCCCGTTGAGTGTTTTAGGGCAGACGCCAGCATCGTAGATGGCCTGGCAGGAGTGCTCCAGCACCTTGCGCGCCATGGGGTCCATGGCCTCGGCCAGGTGGCGGTGCACCATGAAGAACTGCGAGTCGAAGCGGTCCAGCCCCGGCGCCTTGCCCACGTGGCGCGGTGCCTCCGGGTGCAGCATGCTCCAGCGCTCCTCCACGCTCGACACCGGGTTCTCCTGCACCACACAATATAGTTATTTCAAAAAATTATGAGGAAACTGCAATGATGTCGTAAGAGAGCTATTGTTGCATGTTTCCTGGAGACTGAGCGACGGTACTTGCCTTGTTGTAGAGTATGTGAGCGAGCTCGGACACGCTGGCGGCGGCGGGGAACAGCCCCGACACGCCCGACACCACGATGGCCTCGCCCGCGCACACATCTTGCGCAACTGGACACATTCTCTGCCAACACATGTCATGTTTGATCATATTTTACGAACCAATACAAATACTATTTTGAGAAAATGGTAATGAACTTATCAAGTTTGTGACATTACGACGGTACTTAGGAGAGATTGTAATTAATACATTAAAAATGCTACTTATAATTCATATACATAAATATTTATTGACGTTATGATATTTCTTTGTCGACTGGTATTAATCTGTAATTATATGTCTTGTAACATCACACTAGGAGATACACTTCCAATTATATGTCATTGATTATTATGTAGGTACTTGTCATGTATTCATTACTCATTTACAAATACTTATTATTTTAATGATATTATGTTTGTGTAGAGTTCAACTCACGTGTTGTTAGTGATCGTTCTTTCCTGACAGTGCGCGTTTTTTACAGTCGAAGGGTTTTATCAAGTATTCTGAAGGGCTTCATAAATATACTGCAGTAGGTTGTATACTGTTACTTCGTATCCATGAATATTCATCGGCTTGATGACTGCAGTAGGTTGTATACTGTTACTTCGTATCCATGAATATTCATCGGCTTGATGTTGCATTCAATGTGTTGTAATTAGTTAGCATAATGTGATGTTTATTGATACTGAACTACAAGTAAACAACAATCACGTCATGTGCAATATTGCTAATGCCGATAATGCAGGTAAATAGCACTCTCACCCGGTGACAATATTGCTAATGCCGATAATGCAGGTAAATAGCACTCTCACCCGGTGACAATATTGCTAATGCCGATAATGCAGGTAAATAGCACTCTCACCCGGTGACAATATTGCTAATGCCGATAATGCAGGTAAATAGCACTCTCACCCGGTGACAATATTGCTAATGCCGATAATGCAGGTAAATAGCACTCTCACCCGGTGACAATATTGCTAATGCCGATAATGCAGGTAAATAGCACTCTCACCCGGTGACAATATTGCTAATGCCGATAATGCAGGTAAATAGCACTCTCACCCGGTGACAATATTGCTAATGCCGATAATGCAGGTAAATAGCACTCTCACCCGGTGACAATATTGCTAATGCCGATAATGCAGGTAAATAGCACTCTCACCCGGTGACAATATTGCTAATGCCGATAATGCAGGTAAATAGCACTCTCACCCGGTGACAATATTGCTAATGCCGATAATGCAGGTAAATAGCACTCTCACCCGGTGACAATATTGCTAATGCCGATAATGCAGGTAAATAGCACTCTCACCCGGTGACAATATTGCTAATGCCGATAATGCAGGTAAATAGCACTCTCACCCGGTGACAATATTGCTAATGCCGATAATGCAGGTAAATATAGCACTCTCACCCGGTAACAATATTGCTAATGCCGATAATGCAGGTAAATATAGCACTCCAGCACTTTCATACGGGCAGTCCAGTTTTTAACAGGATCCCGTTTTCTGCAGGATCCCGTTTGATGGCGAATGTGTTTATATGCTAGCGTTCACACGAGCATCCCGCATGCGGGATCCTGCAAAAAACCGATCCGGTCGAATTGTGCCGTTCGGTTTTGTCACTAGAAACTGGATCCGAAGTCCAGTAAAAAACGGGATCCCGTTTAATCACACATAATATTATATATCAATAGCAGTGTTCATACGGCTTCCTGCGTGCGGTTTTTTGCTGGACACTGTTTTTTTGCGGGATAGTGGAGTGGTGGCAGCCCCCGCCCCGCGCCCGCCGCGCCACCCGCGCGTGTTTTTTTAAATCTTCATTCACCCTTTTTAAAAGGTTGACGACCTTTTAAAAAGGGTGAATGAATGTGGTCATAGTCATTCTAAAATAATTGAAAATTTTGACTCATCTCTTCTCAAATCGCTCATAAGATTCCGAAAAATACCCAAATTCAAACGTTGTGCCAAAATAGGATGAACTCATAATCTTCTATTTCACTGTCGACGCCGATAATACCAATAGAAAATTAAGAGAGTGTAAGTCACATTACTGGGTGTGCGGTTTCATTAAAACATTATGTATAAGAGTCACCTTTTATTCTCACTCATTATGTGCAAGACAAGACATTTTTATACAATTACACAACCAGCTAACCTCCGATCTCTATCATTGCCATGGCAGCTCTTTTAGTTTGCGCTGTGGCCGTGGCGTGGCTGGGGGCGCATGCTCAAGGCGCGCCAAATCCAAAAATGGGTATCGCCACATCACCCCCCCAGGCAGAGAATTACCCCATCCGAGATAACATTCTTAATACAAACATAGTTATAAAAGTTTCAAGTTACACAAGTTATCGGTACACAAGAATAACAAAAAGGTATACAATTATTTGCACAAGATCTAAACTAAGACATGTTACAGTACAAGTAAAAGAAACGGATAGGGTACACAATATGCAATATCAAAATCATAATTAACTAAGTACACAAATAGGATATTTACACCTTATAATATATTGACCAAATACAAGAAAACAATGTTACATAATATAACTTTACCACATAATTATCAACTAAATTGAGGATAGCTGAGGAATGAGCTACAAGTCCAGTCGGTCTCTAAAATGGACTTTACGACCTGAGCGTGTCTGTACGGGTTGCTTACTGGTTTGGTCCGATGAAGAGTTTGAATGTGTGGTTGTTTTGGCAGTAGGCACAGTTGGGACAGCGGGGGTCGAGCTGGTTACAGACGATGGTGGAGAGTTGTCCAGAATGTATGCAGGTTTGACCCTATCTAAACTGACCTGGGTGTCCTTATTGCCTATAGTAATTGTGATTGTTTTTCCTGTCCTTGAAACGACCTTGTATGGTCCCGCGTATGGCGGTTTCAGGGATGGCCTGACTGTGTCGTCTCTCAAGAAAACGTGTGTAGCGTTAGCGAGATCCTTCGCGACGAAGACAGGGCGTTGGCCATGGCGTGAGGCAGGAGTAGGCCTTAGTTGCGCCATATAACGTCGGAGTTGAGTAGCGAAGCTTTGTACGTCTTCGGTGCGATCCTCGTTAGGACTAGACGGAGCTATGAACTCCCCGGGTAAGCGGATTGGCTCACCATACACAAGGTCCGCCGGCGAACATTGCAGGTCTTCCTTCAGGGAAGCGCGCATGCCGAGCAGGACGACGGGTAGAGACTCGTGCCAGGTTGTTTCGTGGCACATCAGGGCGGCCTTCAAGCTCCTGTGCATCCGCTCCACGAGCCCGTTGGAGCACGGGTGATAACTTGTCGTCCTTATTCGCTTGGAACCGCACATCTGCAACAGTTTCTGAAACAGATGGGATTCAAATTGGCGTCCCTGGTCGGTAGTTATGATGGAAGGTACCCCGAAACGTGAGATCCAGCCGCGGAAAAAGGTTTCCGCGCATGTTTCTGCAGTCATGTTGGCCATTGGCCACGCCTCTGGCCAGCGGGAGAACCTGTCCACGGCTGTGAGACAGTATTGGTACCCGTTGCTGCTCGGCAGTGGTCCAACAATGTCCACGTGGACCTGGAAAAATCGCCGAGATGGTAAGGAGAATGTGCCGACGGGCGTGAAAGTGTGTCTGGAGACCTTGCTGCGCTGACACGCGATGCAAGACTGAGCCCAGTCGCGGCAGTCTCTACGAATGTTTGGCCATACGAACCTGTCAGTCACCATGCGTGCGGTAGCTCGCGCGCCAGGGTGACTGAGATTATGAATCTTTTCAAAATGTGGTCGACGGAATGGTGGTGTCAAGTATGGGCGTGGTTTCCCAGTGGACACGTCACAAAAGATCTCGACGTCGGACCCGGGAATGACGACCTTCTCTAGTTTAAGAGAGGGGTTGGTCATCGATGTGCGGAGCTCGTCGTCGTTGGCCTGGTCTGCGGCGAGTGCGGAGAAGTTGTCGAGGTGGATAGAATCCACGCGCGACATAGCATCCGCGACGACGTTGTCTTTTCCTTGAATGTGGACTATGTCTGTAGTAAATTGCGAAATAAATGAAAGTTGGTTGAGTTGGACGGGAGGCAGCTTTTCTCTTCGCTGAGAGAAGGCATAGGTCAAAGGCTTGTGGTCGGTATATACCGTGACATGCTGGGCTTCCATGATGTGACGGAAGTGCTGGACGGCTTCGTATACCCCTAGCAATTCCCTGTAGTAGGCGGGCCAGGTGATTTGGCGGGCGTTCAATTTCTTGCTAAAGAAAGCTAACGGCTGCCAGTCGCCATCAACGTGTTGTTGAAGGCAAGCACCAACGTGTGTGGCGGAAGCGTCCGTAAATAGACCAACTTTGGCGTCCGGGATCGGATGCGCTAGAAGTGTCGCGTTTGCGAGATGGTCTTTGCACTTCTGGAACGCCAGCTCGAGCTCAGGAGTCCATGGTACTGGCTGTGAGCCTTTGAGTTGGGTGGAGGCGTAGGCATCGATGAGCGGTGCCTGAAGTTCGGCCGCATTAGGTAGGAAACGTCGATAAAAATTTATCATACCCAAAAATCTGCGGAGGCCCTCGACAGTCTTAGGTTGAGGGAAGTTCTGCAGATCATTGATGCGGTCGGAAGGTGGTGATGTACCAGATTTGTTGATGCTGTAACCCAGGAAGATAACCTCATCCACGCCGAGCTGGCATTTGGACGGGTTGGTCACGACGCCGTACTGCGAGAGGCGCTCAAACAGCGCTCGGAGATGGCGTGTGTGTTCCTCGGTCGACCTGGAAAATACCAATATGTCGTCTACATAAGGGTACACAAAGTCCAAACCCATTGTCACTTCATCAATAAATCGTTGAAAGGTCTGGCCAGCATTCCTCAGGCCGAAGGACATGAAAGGAAATTCGAACAGCCCAAATGGTGTTGTTATAGCAGTCTTGGGTATGTCCTCTGTGGCTACCGGTATTTGTTGGTAGGCCTTAACTAAGTCTATCTTACTGTATATACAGCAGCCGGCTAGATTGTTTCCAAAGTCCCCGATGTGGCGGACTGGGTAACGATCAGGCACGGTGCGGGCGTTGACTGCCCGATAGTCACCACATGGTCTCCAGCGGTCCTGCGGTTGTAACGGTGTGTCGTTATGTTTATCTTTAAGGACCATTTGCAAAGGTGAAGACCATGGGCTTTTAGATGGACGGGCGGTACCTGACCGGATCATCTCCTCGAAGACAGCCTTTGCGACCTGCAGCTTTTGAGGCGCGAGTCGGCGAGGACGGCTGGAGACAGGCGGGCCTTCCGTCGTCAGGATATGGTGAATTGTGTTATGTTTCACAATGCGTGGGAGCCCTGGTGGTCTTGTGATATCCGGGTACTCCTGAAATATTTTTGAAAAAGCAGTATCAGATGAAGCAATGATCATTTTTATGCTAGGTTGAGTTATGGTGGATATTGATGCAGGGACGGACAACTTGGTTGTGCCATCAATAAGGCGGCGATTGTGACAATCTGGAAGCAGATTGTAGTAAGCCAGGAAGTCTGCCCCAATGATGGGTGTACTGACATCAGCAACAATAAAGTTCCAGGTGAAAACTCTCCGGAGACCCAGATTGAGAGACATGGTTTTGGTACCATATGTTTTTATGTTGCTTCCGTTGGCCGCACGAACGTCGAAGCCAGTGGCTGTGTATCGGCCACGCAGGAGCCTGCGTGGGAAACAACATAAATCTGAGCCACAATCTATTAAAAATTTGTTCCTGGATGTACTGTCTAGTATAAATAGACGGCGGCTTGGTATATGACAATCAGTTGCCGTCGCTACTGATTGCTCGCCTCGTTTTCCGCCCATTCGCATGGTTTTGTGCATTTGCTGGCTTTGGCGCCATGTCGGTGGTGGTACCAGCATAGTTTACGTGATGGAGACCTGTTCCGGGAGCGTGAGGTACCCCTGGAGTCAGAGCGGGAACGGTCCCTGTAGTCAGCTCGAGAACGGTCTCTGGTCAAAGCTTCTACTTTTTTAGAAAGGTCTTCAATACACCTCATGATTTTGTCCAGGTCAGGTGTACTAGTGCTGGCTGCACACACTGACCTGCTTGGGGATGCTTCTAGTATGGCATCCGCCAGGTCAGCCACCTTGTCCAAGGGGAGGTCAAGCTGAGCCATAAGTATGTGCTGGACCTCGTGGGGTAGGCTCCTCATCCAAAGTTCTCGGACAATGCCCTCATCACTTTTCCCTGCCAGGGAACGGAGGTGTCTAAGGAATGATGAGGGCTTCCTGTCCCCCATCTCCTGCTCGCTTAGTAATTGGCGAATGCGTTGTTCCCTGGACAAGGAAAAGCGTTTGATTAGCTCCGTTTTTAAGTTTTCGTACTTATTTTCTGTTGGTGGGTTAGCGATGATGTCCTCTACCTCGTCAGCCAACCGTGCATCTAATATTGATAGTAGGTGCCCATATTTAGTAGCATCTTTGGAGATCCCAGCGATCTCGAATTGTGCCTCTGCTTGTGCGAACCATGTGTGTGGTTTATCCGGCCAAAAAGCATTTAACTTCACAGAAACCGCACTGACCGTAGGTTGAGGCATTGTTAGCCGGGCCATTTGCTCCTGTAATGATTTGAGCTGGGCTTGCAGCTCTTCCTCATGCGGAGTGGACATTGTGGTATTTGTGGTAAGTCAAAATAATACAATATAATACAAACACATACAAGTAGTCTACAGAGATTGTAGTAGTCTGGTAGATAGTTAATATGTTTAATACAAACAAGCAGCCTTAATCACCATGTCGGTTAATATCCTACTGATAAACATAGGTATGCATATAATAATATGTAAGTATATTAAGTTATAGGTTAATTGGGTTGCACAATCTCAGTGTCATTGTTATAACCGCCACCACTTGTTAGAGTTATTAGTTATCGTCACCGTTAGCTAATCACTGTACTGAGATGGATGAGTTACACCACACTTTCTTCACATACCTCGGATCCAATTTGGTACCTGACGGCGGCGTGCGCGTGCACGACCGGCCAAGGCGAAGGCTCCTGCTGGCACGAGGGGCGCGTGGGGCGGCTTAGGGACCGCCTGCACTGGTGCGTAGTGTGCGCACTGGTGGCCGCGCCACGTGGTGAGCGAGTCGGGGACCGTGATACCGCGTTGGCGGCCCGGCGATCGCAGCGGTGGTAGGTGTAGATAGGAGTGCGCGTCGTTGATTGCCGCGCCCGGTGGTGTTCGTCGTGTGCGAGTCAAGGGCCGGGACTCCGCGTCGGCGGCCCGGGGACTGCAGCAGCGGTTCGCAGAAATGCGTGTCGCTAAGCGAGGGCATGGGGCCCCGCTCACTGCGGCGTCGTTAGTCACCAAATGTAAGTCACATTACTGGGTGTGCGGTTTCATTAAAACATTATGTATAAGAGTCACCTTTTATTCTCACTCATTATGTGCAAGACAAGACATTTTTATACAATTACACAACCAGCTAACCTCCGATCTCTATCATTGCCATGGCAGCTCTTTTAGTTTGCGCTGTGGCCGTGGCGTGGCTGGGGGCGCATGCTCAAGGCGCGCCAAATCCAAAAATGGGTATCGCCACAAGAGTATTCACGTCCATTTCACTTGATAACCGGCGTAGGAATGGTAAAAAAACAGGATGCAACCGTGTTCATACGGCAGTCCAGTTTTGCATGAACTGCCATGTGAACACAGCGTCCAGTTTAGCAGGATGCCGTAAAAAGCCGATCCTGCAAACCTGGACTGCCGTGTGAGAGAGCTGTCACCCGGTAACATGGTACATCGGTGATGAAACAAACAAAAACATACCTTGAAATTTATTCTCAAATCAAAATTTTAATCGAGCTCAGCTTGAGAGCTTTTGCTCTTTAGAGCACAAGAGTTTGTTAGGGCTTAGCAAATTTACGATAATATTTAAAAGTAAAGGCAATGTATTTAACCCGTCAGGCGCCATAAGCTATACCGGGTTGCGTAAGAACATGTACCGGGAAGCGCTGAATGATAGATTTTAATGGCGGCAATAAATAATCGGTAGAATTACTAAAAAAAACTATGACGAACTTAGTAAATGTGTTTTATATAGCGCAGAGCGCTTCCCGGTAAGTACATGTTCTTACGCGGTATAGCTTATGGCGCCTGACGGGTTAAAGACATCGAGCTAGGTAGTAGGTACCTACCCACGCCACGGAGTATACCCCCCTATGTTGGCTGGTACAAATATTACTGATCGCGCTCTACGGTGGACTATGAGATATCATTTGTGTGATCTCATATTCCATTATTAGTGCCATCATTTCTCATCACAATGAAGTTTGTGAATGTAGGAATTAGGGTAGGTATAGAACCGGGAAATTCCGGTACCGAAAATCCCGGGAATTCCGGTGCTGGCCTAGAACCGGGAAACGCTAAATTTCGATACTGACTCTTGTGAAATCATCAACTTTTTTGGTGTATACTCCTTAATTAATATAATGCAATACAAGTTTTCTGAGCCATTTATTGACAATATTACAGTATTTCTTATTTATTTGTTTGTAAATAGGCTTGAAGGTGTTCAAAAAAGATTCCTATATCATGTATCATTTATGGACAATTTGTGTAAATTGCTGACCTCATATCTATCCCGCTTGAACCATTACGGTGTTACTACATTAGAGAAACGAAGCAAGATCAATGATATTATAATGTTGTCTAAAGTGCTTCATGGTAAAGTCTATTGTCCTGAATTAGTAAGCATGTTGACACTTAGGGTTCCCCGCCCAAATAGTATCCTTATCAATAGGAATACTTTCTTTTTGCCTCATCCCAAAACAAATTTGCTTAAGCATTCCCCTGTGTATCGGATCTGTGATTCATATAATAAAATTAGGAATGAATTAGATATTTTTCGTAACTTGTCCTTGACCCTTTTAAAACGAAAACTTTGTAAATTATTGTAAATAGTACCTAGTAGTTTTTTTTTATTTTTTATTATGTGCTGATAATGTGTTTTTTACTGTTGAGTTATGTGTTGTATTAATTTAGGGTAAATTACTACTTAATTTGTTATTTTTAATTGTACTTATAATGTTTGTTCCTCATGTTAGATAATTTAATATATGTATATTTGAATTTGTATTGCATGCTTAGAAATTAGGGTATTTTTATTTGGTAGATTTTATATGTATGTTAGGTTCACTTTTAGAAGGAAATGTACGTCCGTAAGTTTAGCTATGTTATTATTTTAAGTTAGTATTAGTACATTTTTAGTTTAGTGAACTTATAACAATAAAGAAATAAAAAAAATTCCAGTATATTGAATTCCAGGCTCAATTGGCTCGGAATCACTGGGTCGGTACTACCAGCTGCTATAGCTGCTCAGGTCATATGTCATGCTGTCCACACATCACGACATCGGCCTTGCCTGGCTGGTTGGCGGCGGCTGCAGCGTGCAGACACAGTCAGTATAAGTGTCGAGAGGTTGAGAGGCAAGCTAAAAAAATGTAGGAGCACTGTGGCCAAATCAAACCCCTAGGGCTTGGATCATCGCCGCAAGGTAGCTAGTCTATCGTTCTTATATCAGTTGCAGTCCAAACTCTTAACCAGTCAAAAGTACCTACTATTGACTAGCAAAACCATTGAATCGGGTACCTACCGGTTCTCGTTTCTTATTAATATATATGATTAGCTAGCAATTTTCCGTGAACCAATTTATATCAAACTTGGTTATGAAATACAGAGAAGAATGTATAATTTGTAATCTATTTAGCCGTACATATTCTTTCACAATTTATTTTATAATTAATTTTCTTTGGTACCTACCTACAATAATTAATTATGTACATATTGTATAATGAACCAGTGAAACAGTACACAAGTAGGTACATGAAGTATTTAATTATGATTAAGCACCTATTTAATAATCTGTAAAGGCCAAGGGCTTCTACCTAATTACAAGCCTTCAATTCTTTATTGTTTGCAAACGAGCCAAGTGCATTTTAATAAATTAATTGCTACAACATAGCGAGCATTAGACCTCTAGTACCTCAACTTGGCGGAAGTAAATTATATGACGAGCATTTCCAGGATGATGCATTATTTTATATAGGTAAGTAGTTCCAACTAAGTTTATGAATTCAACCAAAGAGCAGGCTTAGCACTCAAATAGATAAACATAGTGCCGCCGGTGCGCGGTGGTGCACGCACATCACTCCATCGGTCCAGTTACTTGCAAGACCCATTCAATCAATCAATCAATTCTTTATTGACAAAAATAAACATATGACACAAGAAGTTTCCAAGTCTCTGGTTTCCGAACTAGATAATTATCTGTGTCTCGGAAACCAGTAATTCCAATATAAGTTCCTATGTACGTGCATGCGGACGTACAAAATTAATGTGGTTGATACACTCATACAGGATTTATACCCATCCAGGTGCAATATTTCATTAAATGTACGTTTTATAGAATTGATGTCAACTGAAACAAAATAATGTGAGACAGTGTGGTTCACTTGACAAAATCGATTTCTTAGATGTTTGTTGGTGACAACTCGGCCGCTCCACAGATTACTAAAGAGATACTATGGGTCAAACATGAAAAGAACAGTCAAGTAGTAAAGTGTTTGACTTGGAATTAGCTTTAGAAAGGAATCCATTCCATGGAGCGTTTTTTGTATCGCAAACACCGTACACGACAAAGATTATTTCTGATGGTATCAAAGTAGTCAGTTGGGGCAAGCGCGGCTTTGAGGTAGTCTAAGTGCGGCTGGCATTCAATATTCGATAACTAACATAGATATTAATAAAAGCACTACCTAGTGTCGACGAAATAAATCTAATTAGTTCTGAGAAGAAAGTTTGGTGGCGCTACTCGCCAAAAAAACTGATTTGACGTCATTTTTAGGGTTCCGTACCTCAAAAGGAAAAAACGGAACCGTCCGTCCGTCCGTCTGTCAAGACCCTTTTTCTCAGGAACGCGTAGAGGTATGAAGCTGAAATTTATATCAATTACTCAGGTCTACTGTCCTTGAAGCTGTGAAAAAATCAAACTTCTAAGCCAACGCAATCAAAAGATACAGCCATTTATGCCGCAAATTTTCGACACTTGCTAGGAAATCAAAACCTACAGGGTGCTTCCCGTAAACTCAGAATCTTGAAATTTGGTACGAAGCAACGTCTTATAGCATAGATAAAGGAAAAATTACGAAAACCATAAATTTTTAGTTACATCACAAAATATATATTTTTTTAATAATCTTAAACTTACTACCCATTTCCTCATAAACGCGTAGAGGTATTAAATTGAAATTCATACCAAATACTCAGGTCTATAATACCTTTAAGCTGTAGCAAAATCAAACTTCTATGTCAACGCAATCAAAAGAAACAGCAATTTAAGCTGCATATTTTGAAACTCGCAAGTACTTGCAAGGGAATTAAAACCTAAAGGGTACTTCCAGTCAACCTTGAATCTTGAAATTTGGCATGAAGCAACGTTTTATACCACACATAAAGGAAAAATTCCGAAAACCTTAAATTTTTAGTTACATTAAAAAATATATAAAAATACCATAGTTATGACTCGATTGTCGTAATGAACGAACTTTGTAAACCTTGCAGGTTTGTACGGAACCCTCGGTGCGCGAGTCCGACTCGCACTTGGCCGGTTTTTTTTATTTGTCAGTAGCATTTCACTACGATACGGAGTTCACGTGTGTACATTATTGTGATAAAATTTTTGGTTACTAGCGAGACAAAAGCTGATCTGACAAGCGTAAGTAATTGTTATATACCTAAAGCATAATTATCGCGTAGTTATTTTATTTTGTTCGTAAATTTTGTGATAAAATTTAGGAGTCAAAATACTAGCCTCAAATTGTGTTGTTTGGGAAAGTGCGGCTAGGTACATCGTTTGGGCAAGTGCGACGCTATGACGCACTTGCCCCAAATCAGAGGTTATCAACCCTTCTATTAGAACAATATTTTCGGTTCATTTCCTCAAATTATATGAAATGAGTCCCTTATAAAAAATAATATAAAATAAAATATTGCCAACGACAAAAAAAACCTGTAAAAACGAAAGCTATGACTAACTTATTAAGTAGAAAGCAATTAAGAACAAAAATTAATACATTTTTTTTCAGACCATGGTGCGACGGATTAAATGTGCAGTAGCAAGAATATTATAAATATAACAAAAATGGCCAAAGATACTAATTGTGTTATATAGTTAATTTTAGATACTGATAATATTGCAATAGCTCTCTTTATAATGTAGAAGACTGTTCATGTTCTATAATTATGCATAAGTTAGATTTTTGTGACATAAGATATAAACTTTTTGTGTCGTACGTTTTTTCGTTTTACATAGACTGACACTTACATTATTTTTCAAAGCTTACTCACCTTCGTGATTGTAATAAGCATAAGCAATATTTTTTAATCCTAATATTTTGTTAAGTTAGTTTTTTGCCTTTCATTAAGAAATTAACGTATTTTTTCTAGGCTTGAAAATAAATTGTGTGTTCTGTATATACGTTTTATATTTTAAACTTTCTCGAAAACATTTTTCTTATAATTTCACAATGTCACATCAACGTCACACTCTTAAATTTAATAATATTTTGAAACTATATTCTGCAGTGGTTCCGAAAAATTAAACATTTCAATTTGGTCAGCACTTTCCGAGTAGATACCTGAGTTTTCAGACACAATCTTAACCTTTGATTAACTTCCTGAGTCCCTGGGACTCACATCAAAATTTCAAACTTCCATAAATTGTAACATTTGAGCGGCTAGATTCCCCCCCGTCTCAGTACCTTCCTGCAGTGTCGCGGGCTACGCGGAGGCGAGAGGACGTGTGCCGGCACTGCGTATATACGTGAGTTATTGCGTCGAGTGAGTCCCAAGGACTCATACAAGTGAAATGTGCTATATTTTTTTTTTATTTGTTTCAATTTTCGAATGTTGCTTATTTGTCGTTATTATTGATATAAATTATATTTTTTATATGCTTAGGTATAACATATATCTTTTTGGTTTGCAGAATGAATCCAGAACAAGATAAATTCGTTAGTATGAATGACCATGACAACAAAATTGATGCCAATACTGGAAAGCCTGAAATAATAATGTACTACAATTCAACCAAAGGAGGTGTTGATTTGGTTGACCAGAAGTGTTCCGTGTACTCGTGCAATAGACGAACGCAGCGTTGGCCTATGGTTGTGTTCTTCAGGGTCATTGATATGTCATGTTGCAATGCACAAGTCATCTATGAGAGCCAAAGTGACGTGCCAAAACTGACAAGAATAAATTTTCTGAAAAGCATTGCTGAAAAATTAAACGAAGCCAATCTGATGACACGTCTGCACAATACTCGCCTGCCACGCAAAGTTCGCTGCTCGGTTTCATCTATATTGAAAAAAGACATTCCTGAAGATGCGAACCACCCTGAAACTGAAGACAAGCTACCTAGGAATGAAAGAAAATACTGCTATATGTGCCACTACAAAAAAAGAACAAAGACTGCATATCTATGCACCAAATGTCTGAAACTAATATGTTTGACCTGCTCGAAAAAGATATGCCGTCGTTGCCTGTAAGCAGTGCCAAAACCCATTGCACGTTTTATTTTTTTGTATTGGAGCATACATTTTTGTTTTATTATTATTAATTTGTATATCTTTGAGAGTCCAAAAACATAAAAAAACATATATAAGTTACGAATATTTCATAGTTTTGTAGAGGTTTTAAAATACCTTTGTTTTTTGAGACTGATAAAATTAGTTTCTTTAATTTTTAAGAGGATCTCTGAAATCTCTCTCTCTCTGTCCAGTTTTGATACTTTTTCCTAGTGCCTTAATAAATATTTAATATGAATAATAAAAAAAAAAATGAAAAAAAATTGTTTTATTTGAGAATATCACGCTTAGAAAATATATGAGTCCCACTGACTCATACAAGTTAATTACGTTAGTAAATTTCACGAAGTTAATCAAGGGTTAAAATATACAATTGTCCTAATTATTTTTTATAATAAAACATTAAATTTGCCCAACAATGGGACACTACAGGCTCATAATAATATTAACATTAAATTATTAGTGGGTGTCAGTTTTTTCGTCAAATATATCGGAACCTTCAAGCTGCTGCAAGCTGTAAAAATGTTTAGCACCACTACCCGTAGGAAATATGCCGCACTTGCCCCCGCTTATAATTTTCATGCTTTTTGTAATGGATCTTATTACAACGAGATAGAGTGTAACATCCTTTTGTTAATATGATAATGTTGTGTCGAATGTTGCGTTGATATACTGTCTATGAGTCTTAAAAAGATAAATATTTGCGTGCGCCGCATTCGCCCCACTTCGTTGGGTAAGTGCGGCTAGTGACAAGCTTGTACAAGTATATCAAAATACTCTTAAACTTGTAACTGAGCGCTATAATAGCAATTTCATTTAAGATATTGATCATTATACTTTATAATATTGAAACTTGTTGACTGCATATTTCTAATGAATCAAAGTAATTCGAGTGCAAAGTCAGGTATCGAAATTATACGCCGCGCTTGCCCCAACTGACCTTACTATGGGTCAAACATGAAAAGAACAGTCAAGTAGTAAAGTGTTTGACTTGGAATTAGCTTTAGAAAGGAATCCATTCCATGGAGCGTTTTTTGTATCGCAAACACCGTACACGACAAAGATTATTTCTGATGGTATCAAAGTACCTGTGACATTGCCGTTAACATTTTATGAACATTAAATTTCAAAACTTTATTTTTAAAGGAAGACTATAATATTAAAAACATACATATTATCTATATATACATATATACATATATACATATATACATATAATAAAACTGTGACCGGTCGGAGTCTGTGCATTGAAGATAATGGAACAAATTTGTTTAGGGGTCTTTATTGATGCAATAGAACACAAAAATCATGTTTCAAAAATAAATTTGTTTGTCTGAACCGGCTGACTCGATTTGTCTACGGTTTTACTAACATGTTGGTGCATTTTCAACTTAACATTTAGTGTTTGTTTCATTTCAATCGGTTCGTAAATAAAAAAGTTATGTTCATTTTAAACCTTTTTATCTCAAAATAATGGGAGCGAAGCCGCAGGCGTCCACTAGTAAATAATATTTTGATGTTTATCTAAAAGAATAATGGTCTTTTAAGTATTGCAAAGTAAGACTATAACGTTAGTTATATTAAGTAATACAGATATAACTTATAACAAGATTTCTCAATAAGATGGTCGAACAACAAATGTATTTGTTTACATAATGAGTTGCGATTTTACAAAAATAAACGCAAAACGGTTATAACTAATTCAAACAAAACTACGTTTTGCCTCGCATGCAGCGTGTGCGCAGCACGTTATAAAAACAAATCATTTTACAGAATAATCATTTATTCAACTAGAAACACACTGTATCACACATACCATTTAAATAATATTGTTTAATATACGGTAAATATCAGTTTAAATAATTAGGTCTGAATATGAATTGACAATTTATTTATTATTTTGTGAAGTATTAAGTATTAATTATCTAAATAAAACTAAGATTTCGTCGACATAAACGTATCAGCATTCATGAGGTAAGTATCGCAGAGGTTCTTCTGTTCAAATTCCTTGAGTAGACGTTGGTCGAGATGCTTGTTGATGAGCGCGGGCACCGCGGGGTCGGCGGCGAGGCGCGCCAGCGGGGCGGGCAGCGCGTCCAGCAGCAGGTCGCGCGAGTAGTGGTGCAGCGAGCACTCCGCTACGTCGCCGGCCCGCAGCAGCACGAGGCGGGAGCGCAGCGCGCGCGGCGCGGGCAGCGCGCGGCGTGCGGCGGCCAGGCGCGCGCGCGCCGCGTCCAGCAGCCCGCGCGCGTACTGCGCCGAGTGCGGCACGCGGCCGAGCAGTGCGCGCACGCACGCGTCCACGCGCGCGCCCCACTGCCGCCCGCCAGCGAGCGGTGCGCTGGCCCCGGCCGCCATCAGCGCGAACATGTGCTGCGCCAGCGCCTCCTCCAGCGCCGCCGAGGAGGGGAAGGCGGCCAGCGAGCGCTCCAGCAGCGCCTGCGTCGCCGCTGGCGCCCCGCCCAGGCAGAACACCGTACCAGTCAGACCTGCGTATGCAGATATCATCATTAGCTCCCTCGATGGTACTAATTGCATCATCTACTTCGATCGTGTCCACTCACCGTGCTCCTCCAGTATGGCGGCCAACTCCAGGGCCACTACCACTCCAGTCTCGTATCCCAGGATGTAGAATGAGTCCTTCAGCCCCATTTTCAGCAGGAGCTGCACAAATATATTCAGGGTTTATTCGAATTTTGTATGGTTTTGTAGAAAAAGGGGTGTTAGATGTAACGCAACATAAAATCCACACAAGATGATGTGAAAACGTGAATTGGACATCGAAGGGAGTCAGCTTGAATGCGCGCACCTGGGCATATCGCTGTGCCATCTCCGTGGGCCCCTCGTCGGGGCGGTCGAGGCCGGGCTGCAGCACGAAGGCGGGCAGCTTGAGGCGCGCGGCGAGCGCGTGGAAGCGCGCGTGCAGCCCCTCCAGCCCCGGCACTATGCACAGCGACGTCTGCGCCGCGTCGAACTCGTCGTCACGCTGCAAACATTCAACATTGATTACATTTTCTTTATGATGTTTTATACACAGTGTAAGTAGAGGTAAGTCTCACCGTGCCGGAGCTGTTGGCGAGCGTGGACAGGCGCACCAGGTCGCAGGTGGCGCGCATCTCGTCGGTGTCCACGTGCGAGTAGAAGGCGGCCAATCCGTCGCACACCGCCGGCGCCACCTCGCCGCACGACGCCTCTATCTCCATCAGCCTGCAATGCCACCTCGGTTAGTGATAACTTCTGGTGGACATATCCCGCTACATTATATTCCTCAGTAAGTTCACGCACCTCTCAACCGTAAGCTCGGCTACCTGCTCTACGTCGACCGAGTAGTGGTACATATCTCTCAGATATGAACAAACGGCAGCATTTTTCTCCGGCTCTAAGCCCAGTCGTTTAAGGGTTGTGCTACTATCTGTGTCGTGGGCGACATTTATACCTGCAAAAGCCAAAAGAAAATTAATATGAATAGACGTGGATACTGTATATAGTGTTATGGAAGGTTTGGATGTTGTTTTTAAGTACCAGCGATGTCAGCGATTTCAGCTCGCAGCTCGCGAGGAGGAAGCCTGTGAGTGCTGGCCAGCAACACAGTGTGTCCGCAGCCCCAGGCGCGCCGCAGCGCCTCGTGCTCCGCGTGCCAGCCGCCGGCAGCCGCGCGCTGGAACAGACACGAGGGATGCCACGATTAATTTAGAAGAAACTGTGCAAGTGCAAACCCATTTCATGTAAAAAAATAATAATAATACGTTTGGGCAATCGGTTATTACTACTATCCCAATAAGAATTTTAGAATATGAGAGATATATTAGTCAAATGATAAAAATAACCATTAGTTCAGCAGGTATCGTGGGTATACATTCACTCACCGTGCCGAGCATGGACAGATCCAAGTATGTAGCGGGGAGTCCACTCTTAGCTCTCTCCAAGCAAGTGTTTAGTCCATCGTGTTCGTTGCTGCTCAATACTATGAAATATCTGAAAAAAAAAGAATGTGGTTAAACTTTTAGCATCACCTTTTTGTATCCAAGTATTTTTATTTCATGTCTTGCTTAAACCACGAAATAATGAAACAGACTGCTAGAAACATTGAAAAGTAAAAGAAATCAAGTAAAATACTCACTGAATGGGTGAGCTTAGAGTAGTAGTAGCGGCATGTATGTTGTCGAGCACTGGTTGGTTCAGCCGCCCCCCGGGCAGCAGGCACAGGCCGGCGAGCGCGCCCCGGGCGCTGGCTCGCTGGAGCAGCCCCTCCACCGCCTCCCGGCCTGCCAGCTGGCCGGCCGACACCGCCACCTCTGTATCCAGACTCTGCCAGACTCTGCAAACATTATTAATATGATCATACTCGTATCAATCGCAAGCATATATCAGCAAGGCGTTTTAGAAATTCAGAGATTTTTTTCTTGAAAATGAAGTTGGACAGGCCTGTAATCAGGACTTTTAAAAACTAAAATTTACAATTTACTACGCGAAAGTTTTTACGTACCCCTTTTTTATTAAAACAACCTGGCCTGCAGCAAGTCCTCCTGAATGTGATCGTCAGCAAGTCCTGGACGCCTCCTAGCATCCAGGTAAAGTCCAAGTATCGGAGCACAAAAGATAGTTGACCGGGAACATGCTTAGGTTATAACACTCGCGTGATATTTTTAGATCGTTTTTGCGTAACGTATCTTCTGCTCAAAGGTTTGAGCAGCACTATCGATGTATGTAAATGTCACTCTTTTTAGAGATGCGCGAGCGCGGGGTAAATGCGCGAGTGAGATACATTCGATTTTACATCGACTTGATGAATGTAGATTTTAGGCAAGCCAAGTCCCTACAGAAGTGTTAATGGAAGAAACGGAATTTTGCATGTATAATATGCCAATAACAGTAATTAACCGACCTTGCAAGTTTTAAAAGTTTCCAAGGTTGGTGTTTCGTTTCATACTTTCTGATTTTTTTACTTTATTGTCAAAGAATACTGCTATCGTCTGTGTGTATGCAATACTGTTGGTTCTTTTTCATACAAATGGCGCTGTGGTGTATGAGATTCAGGATCAATGTGATTCTGATGATCTAGTATTTACCGTTGTTTGTACCGCAGCTGTGCTCCGAAGGGTTCCACGGAGTGGAGGTGAATCTTCTTGCTCCCCTGGCTCACCAACACGTCTGCCACGCGGAGGCCGGCGGAGCTCGAATCGCACACGATCAGGTGGCAGGAATCCTCTGCCAGCGGTAAGCTTCGACTACAAGATAATTACACACTAAGAATAGATTACACTATCAATAGACTTCACACAATCCTCTCAGAACGAGTGATGAATAATTGACGAGTACTAATTGTGAACATCGGCGGTGAATTTTACTGGAAACAGGTACTTTTCACAGCGCATTTTAGCAATTGAACATAGTAGTAGGTATAGTTACTTGTATGTGTGCGGCGTGGCGTGGTCCCCGAGCCGCAGCAGCACGCGGCCGCGGTGGCGCGAGGCGTGCAGCAGGCGCAGCGCGCGCGCCGCCCCGCTCGCGCCCAGCACCACGCGCGTCAGCGGCACCACCTCGCCGCTGGAGATGCCGGCCACCACCAGCGCGTGCAGCTTCTGGAAACAACAGGATTTTGTCTACAACTCCAAAAGAAACGTAATTATACCATTCCATATTACAACGTGGATGAAATGGACAATATTCGAATCCGTTGGTATTTTCAGTACCTATGATTTCTATTTCTCAGTCGACAACAGTTAAAGTGTCAGCAATGAGGAAATTCATTAAAAGTGTGTAACTAGGTATACTATTCGTTTACTGTAGAGTCGTATATTATGAGGCTAAACTTACGGCGACATCTTCAGTGGAGGGGTCACTGACCAAGCTCTTGATGTCGACGGCGATGTAAGACTTCTCGTTGGTGAGGTGGTACATGCCCAGCTGGAAGTCCTCGTTGGTGAGCATCTGGGTCGTGTCGAATATGGTGCTGGAGGGACCCACGCACTTAAACGATATCTGCAGCAAGGCAAATTAAATATGTCAATAAAAAGATATCATAAGTATATAATCAATAAAATTTCTTCTTAGGCTGTAATCCTAATACCTACTTGTAATCAAGAATCATTCATTAAGAAAGTTACAAAAGCAGATTAAAATGTTATAATAATTAACGACTTCGCTATACCTATTTGTTTTGTTCATATCAAATAAATCCGCTCCAAACCACAGGACTATGGATAATACGGTATTTGGGACTGTCTATAATATATAGGTGTTGAACCTAGTGTCGGGATCGTTAAATAACTTTAGTACTTTTTGACTTATTTTATGTTGAATATGCCTTCGTCAATAATTTATAAGAAGTAAGCCTATAATTACATTTTTAAGGTCTCCGTGCAGACAACAGAGCACCACGTTGCATCCCACTCCATTGGTAGCGCCGAGCACAATGTCACCGAAACTTGCGTCTCTCGAGTAGCCGATGTCATTTTCTGTGAATCAAAGGCACATGAAAATGTTTTCCCCTATTGCTGGTCGGTCACATGTTGTCTGCGACTGCTCTGCCACGGGTGTCACGACAAAGAAGAACAAACATTTTACCAATCTGAAGTTGAAATTATATTCAAATAATGTACTTAATTAAAGTACATCTAAAAGGTTTATTGTACGTATAAGTAATTACTACCGTTGATCTGCGGGAAGAGCCTCCGGAGGAAGTCCTTCTTGTCCTGGTCCCTGACGGTGGTGAAGACCCTCCAGCCCCGCGCCAGCGCCACGCGGATGGCGGCCTGCCCCAGCGCGCCCGCGCCGCCGTGCACCAGCACGGAGAACTGCTGCACGTGCTTCGTGGAGATACGCATTGTCTGGAACAAGATATACGAGTTAATCCAAAATGATTTTTCTGCGTGTGTGTGTAATTTGCCGAGCAGATCATAATATGGACTAAATAAGGGAGGAGGCGGCGTCGTGCCGTATGAGGAGCTCAAGGAAGTAGTTGAACACCGAAAAGAATTTCTCATACTCCACAGAAAAGGGCCTTGATTTATGATACTGATGTGTAATTGTTAATTCTTAAACGGTTCATCGGATTTGGGTAAAATTTGCTATGGAAGTAGATAAGGTTCTGAATGAACAAGTAGGCTACTTTTTAATCCGGATTAACGCGAGTAACAACGCGAGGGGCTGATGTGACGTGACCACGAATTTGCTTATGAACTGATTATTCCGTTCGCAGATTTAAGAAAAAGGTAAAGAAGAAGAAAGTTTACCGGTTTGAGCACCAAGCAGTAGTATGCAATCATGTATGCAAGTGGAACTGTGGCGGCGTCCTCCAGAGACCAGGCGCGGGGGACGCGCCACGTGAGGGGCGGGGGGGACACCACGTGCGAGCTGGCCGCGCCACTCGACATCACACCCATCACGCGCTCGCCGCTGGGAAATTACATGTGCCATGTAAGGACATAGTGTACAAACAAAGAATGAAACAAAATGGCGGCTGCGGAAACAATCAAATTCTGGGCTAGAAGGGTATCCCCGCGCGCCATTTGCATTCTCTTCACTCATCTAGTTAGTTAGCATAAGGTACTATAAAGCATGCGAGATAGAGACCTGTCCGTGAGCCCGCTGAACTCCATCCCGTACGGAGTGCGTCCCTCGCCGCGCCGCGACATGCCGAGGTACTGGCGCACGTCACCCATGTTCAAGCTGCTGTAGTGCACCTGCGATGATTTATTTATTTTTATTTTGTTAGACAATACGCATGTAACAAAATAAGTCAATAGTTATTAACATAAGCCACGAATAAGTGAGTGAAAATATGATCTTGGCTTGAGTTAGCAAGAAGCAATAAGTAGTGTAGGATAGTGATGTTGCTAGTTACCGTGACGATGGTGCCAGTCCCCCGCAGCACGGGCGCGGGCAGCCAGCGCAGGTCCCCCGGCCCGCCCTCCAGCCGCACGGCGCACGCGCCGGCCGGGGGCGCCGGCGCTGCCTCTAGCGGCACCAGGTACTCGCCGCCCCACACTCCCTGCAACGTACTTGGTGTCAGCTGACGTGCACAAACAGTCACAATACCTATATATGTTGGCGACGCGCACAATTGTTAAATAGTTCGAGGATATATTTTACGTTTTACTACTAACGCCATCTATTGGCGATGTAGAGAGGTATTATTGTGTCGGTAGTTTTGTATCGTGTTTAATGATAAAAATATAGAAATCCGTGCAGGTATGGGTGCGTTTCACACTTGACCTACTTGTAGGTATTCATTGTAGATGCCCCGCTTGGTGCCAAGCAGTGGAGATGTATGCGTTGTACAATGTACATACATATAATACCTAGTTTAAGTAATAATAATAAATAATAAATATCTATTCCGGGACATTGCACACAGCGCCATCTAGCCCCACACTAAGCAAACGCTTGTGTCGTGGGTACTAGATAACGGATATAATACTTATATACTTTTCTTTTGTAAATACATACTTATTATACATACAAACCACCTTACCTACAAGTCCTTTTATTATGTTATTTATATTTTTTGGTGTGCAATAAAGTTATAAAATATATTTTGGCCGTTCATTACTATTACCTACAATATAAATAATATATCTTATATTTCAGAATTCTATGTTATGACTCACATTGTCTAATACGTTGTAAGCCAGACTGATGTCGGGAAGGTCATCAAAAGCAGTGTGTCGGTCGGAGTCCTCCTTGACCATGATGACGTGGACTCGGTTGCGTGTGGGCTCCCTCCTCCACTGCCGCACGAGGGCCCTGAGGCCGGCCACGGGGGGGTGCGGGGCCAGCACCAGCAGGGCGCTGTCTGCGGCCATGGAGCTGCGCGTGCGCTCCAGCATGGCCAGGTCGGAGGGCGAGCGCACCGCCAGCGAGGCGGCGGGGGGCTGCGGGGCTGCAGGCGCGCCCCACCGCGCCAGCTCCAGGCGGCCGCCTGGCAGCGTCAGCACGGACACCACGGCGTACTGAACGCCACACACGCTCGCACGAGACATGCCGCTACTGAGCTCTTCGTTCAAAACGAATATCGGAGTTCGCACCGACTTCCTCACGCGCTCAAACATCTGCAACTCACATTACACATTAAAATTTCTTATCTAATTACTTGATATAGTATTCTGGAGTCAAACAGTAAGGAAAGGATTATGTTACCTTTTCATTCCTAGATAAGTTTTGTGTAACGATGACATCCACATTATGGTACAAATTTGCATTTCCTGAATTGACGTTATTATTGGTGTCGAGATGAATTTGATTATATTCGATGTCGGTTCCTGGGATGCCAGCAGCTGCTGTTCTTTCCAGATGTTCGAATAGCTTCATCTCGCAACCGTCTTGGATGACTCCCAGCACACGGATATTGTCCGAGGAGGTGTTCTCGGCGACCAGCTGCAGCAGCACGGACTGTGATGTTGACATCTAAGGATGAACCAATGATATTATACTTATTTATAATGTCACTGAAGAAATCAGAGAATGTTTGTGCAATGTGTACATGCACTCACATCAGCCTGTGCGCAGAACCTGGGCACGAAGGTGCGAGCTTGCAGCGCTACTCGCTCGTCACTAGCGAGCAGGACGTCGCGGACACTCAGGTTCTGTATCGACACGCCGCCGCTCCTACAACAAACAATAAGTTAATTATAATATAACCACATATTTCATACCAAGTACTAATAGCGTAAAATGCTATGATTTAATTTTTAATAAAAGTAGCCGATGACGAGGTGAGACTGTGAGCAGTATTTTTTTGAACGTCACACCCTAAAATGAATTGGGGAACATACGTGGTAGCTGAGTGCAGTGCTGACAGCTGCGCGTGAAGCAGCGCGTGCTGTGCGCCGCGCGGCAGCACGGCGGCCTCGTGCGCGGCCACGTCGATGGTGATGGCCCCGACCCGGTGCGCCTGCACGTGCCCGCGCCCATGCCTGAGCACGTGGAGCTGCAGCAGCGCGTCCAGGTACGTCACCCAGTTGTTGCTCCAACGCACGCTTGCGTTGGACACTGACTCGTCCGCGCTCGAGACACTTTGGAAAGCTCCGCTGGAAATGAGAGTAACATCAGATCATATTTCAAAAAAAATAAATTTAATTTTTTTCACAAAAGGATGTCAACATAAAAATATATATATTATAAGTTAGATCCACTTACTCGTAGTCATATCCTCTTTCGCTCAAAATCTGATACACATCCTGAGAGCTTAGTTCATAACTTGGTACGCTATGAGTTTTCTCCGACTCAGTTTCTTCTTTCGTAGTTTTATAACTTGCCACAAATCCAGTAGCCACTTTTGAATTTCCTTCCAATACCTAAAAGTATAAAGAAAAAATCGGTTACAGTCAAGCCCAGCACGTAGTTTGAGATTATTTATTTTAAAAAAGACTTGTATCTGAGGCTTATAAAAATACTATAACGAGCATCATAGTGTGCATTTTGAGGGTAGTACAAGTAGTCGGCGGGAGTACCTCGAACCGGCCTGAGCCTCGTTGCAGCGAGACGCTGAGTCGCGCGGTCTTCTGCGCGTGCAGCCGCGGCTGCGTGCGGAGCACCACGTCCTGGAAGCGCACGGAGAGAGCGCGCCGCGCGCTGCCCGAGCACATGGCCAGCGTGTCCCACACGCACGTCAGCACCAGCGAGAACGGGAGCACCACGCACTCTGACACAAGGAACGAGGCAGAGGTAATAGTCGCGTGGCCTTATTGTCACATATACTGCTATCAAAATAATGTATTTTTCGATGTGAGGTGTAGGTACACATGTACTGTCTCACAAGAAACTGAGTTTGCTACGAGAGTAAATCACCATGATTTAAATTCCAAAAGTCATCGAAAAGATGAACGGTTTTTCTGTGCGAATTTGTCTCCATAATAATCTCAGTACCTAAATCTGTTAGCAATATAAGAGATATACTCACTGTTGATGACGTGCCCAGCTAGGTAAGCGTGCTCTTGGTCGTGCAGCGACACGAGGAAGGTGCACGAGGCGGCCACTGAGCGCATCGCAGACTGGTACAGCGGGAGCGGCCTGCACGAAGGATAAGATGAACGTATTGTGCTTCTCACATATCAAATATAGAAGACATCAAATTACAAAGATGATAGATACTGACCATGTGTCCCGGTGTGCCCACTGCACGTAGTGGGATAGCAAGGGCGTGCCGGCGGACACCGGGAACTGCACGCGCGGGTACAGCGCCGACACGCGCGGGGAGCAGCCTGTCAGGTACAGCCTGCAATACAAGGGGTAGTAGGTGTTGGTAGTACAGGTAGATATAGTAAACTTCAAGCTAACTGAACCCACTTCAGCATAGCATAATCCAGCTACATATACTCACCTGCCGATAGCATCGAGCAGCATGGTGACCGGGTCGGAGTGTCCTCGGCGTGTGAGCGGCACGTTGGCGGCGGAGTCAGGCAGCGCGCGCTTGAGGATGGCCTGCAGCAAGCCGTGCGGGGCCACCTCCACCAGCACGGCGTTGCTGGGGATCAACGCGCTCGTCTCCTCGAACAGCACCGGGCTCTGGAAATAATGTACGATGAACATGACATTGTGCTCGCGCCGGACTCTCTCGAAGCCTATTATCCAGACTATTATCCAGACTCTATTCCTTCCATTGTTCTTAAAAGTTGCGCAAAGAGCTTAGCTATTCCCCTCACTATAATATTTCGAGCGTCCTTAAAAAGTGGTGTCTTTCCTACTAAATGGAAAACGGCTTTCATAAATCCCATTCATAAAAAAGGTGATGTAGCTAGGGTCGAAAATTACAGACCTGTGTCTATTTTATCTGGTATTGGTAAGTTGCTTGAGTCTCTCGTAGTTAAACAAGTCCGTTGGCATGTGTCGCATCTATTAAATGATCACCAACATGGGTTCCTTCCAAAAAGATCGACAGCGACGAATTTAACTACTTACGTGTCTGACATAATGCAAGTTTTAGACAGGGGGGGGGAGGTACATGCGATCTACACTGACTTTAGCAAAGCCTTTGACTTAGTGGACTTTGAGCTCTTATTGGCTAAACTCTACAAGCTGGGCATACACGGCTCTCTTTTACGATGGTTTAGCTCTTATCTTAAAAATCGATCTCAATTGGTGGTTGCTAAGGGCTTTAAATCAGTGCCAGCTACAGTTCCTTCGGGAGTCCCTCAGGGATCACATCTTGGTCCTCTACTGTTTATTATATTTATTAATGATCTTCCATTGCACTTAGATTCCAGGTCAAAGCTTTTCGCCGATGATTTAAAACTATATAAAACTATTAGATCGAGAGATGACGTGTTAGCCCTTCAGAGTGATGTAGATAAGTTGAGCAGGTGGTGTGATCACAACGGAATGGCATTAAACTCATCTAAATGTTTTTACATACGGTTCTCTCGCAAGCGTTCACCTTTTCCAGCATCTTATGCCATCAAAAATGAACAGCTGAAAGAACTCTCCTCAATTCGTGACCTAGGAGTAATCGTTGATAGGAAATTGAACTTTAGAGAGCACATTGATCAAGTAATTAAGTCTTCTTCTAAAATGTGTGGTTTTGTAACTAGACAGTTAAAAATCTTTAAAAATCCTAGTCTTTCCATACAGCTCTACAATAGTCTAGCTCGTAGCATTCTGGAGTATTGTAGTGTTGTCTGGAGCCCAAGTTACAAGGTCCATTCTTATAGGCTTGAAGGTGTTCAAAAAAGATTCCTATATCATGTATCATTTATGGACAACACGTGTAAATTGCTGACTTCATATCAATCCCGCTTGAACCATTACGGTGTTACTACATTAGAGAAACGTAGAAAGATCAATGATATTATAATGTTGTCTAAAGTGCTTCATGGTAAAGTCTATTGTCCTGAATTTGTAAGCATGTTGACACTTAGGGTTCCCCGCCCAAATAGTATCCTTGTCAATAGGAACACTTTCTTTTTGCCTCATCCCAAAACAAATTTGCTAATGCATTCGCCTGTGTATCGGATCTGTGATTCATATAATAAAATTAGGAATGAATTAGATATTTTTTGTAACATGTCCTTGAACCTATTAAAACGAAAACTTTATAAATTATTGTAAATAGTACCTAGTAGTTTTATTTTTATTGTGTGGTGATGATGTGTTTTCTACTGTACTGTTCTACTGATGAGTTATGTGTTGTATTAGATTTAGGGTAAATTACTACTTAATTTGTTATTTTTAATTGTACTTATAATGTTTGTTCCTCATGTTAGATAATGTAATTTTTATTTGAATTTGTATTGCATGCTTAGAAAATAGGGTATTTTTATTTGCTAGATTTAATATGTATGTTAGGTTCACTTTTAGAAGAAATTGTACGACCGTATGTTTAGCTATGATATTATTTTAAGTTAGTATTAGTACATTTTTAGTTTAGTGAACTTATAACAATAAATAAAAAAAATAAAAAAAAGCCTCCATTGGTCCTTCACTCACCAGTAGGTTGTTAGTGTGATACTCTGCCGAGGAGTACTGCGCTATCGGCTGCTCCCAGCGCTCCTTCGGCACCGATGTTGACACCCAGCGTGAGCTGCGTGTGCGGGGCTCGGGTATCACTTCCTTCAGGTACTTGAGCAGTGCGGGGCCAGCTTCCGCGATGTACCGCGAGTGGTATGCGATGTTGGAACATGGCACCTCCTTCGCAAACACCTTTCTTGCAGTCAATTCCGCCACGAAGGTGCGCATTGCTTCTGCAGGCCCCGAGATGGTGCAAGACTCGGCACTGTTGTGACACGCCACCTCGATCTCGGCAGGACACAATGCTGCTATCTGTGGACAATGAGATGTAGGTATTAGTAATGTACCTACAGTGATCGAGGATTTGTAATAGTGGTGTGTAGATCCTAGCTGGTAGTACCTGCTGCGCTCCCATCCCCACGGCAGCCATGGACCCGCGGATGAATGGCGTCTCGAGTGACACGCGGCCTCTGCTGTACGCTGCCAGGATCATCTCCTCCGCCGTGAGGCAGCCGTCTGCATACGCACAGCCCAGCTCGCCCACACTGTGTCCTGCACATACATGTAAGTGAGTATTTGAAACCTAGCCATACAACACCACGGCGTACTGTGCTCATAACATTCTCACACTCACCGATGATATTGTCGGGCACCAGCCCCAGCTCCCGCAGGATGTCAGTGAGCCCGATCTGTACCGCGGCGATGCCCACGAACGAGTGCAGGATGTTGTCGAATATGGTTTTGTCCGGGCTCGTGATTATGTGCACTATGTCCAGTCCTTTCGGTTCTAGAACTTTGTGGCATCTGAAAATTTGTAATTGGTAAGTCACCATCGATGAACATTGAAACGTTCAACCACTGGAACACAATCAAGTAATTAATTAAATTACTTGTGTATGGCGGCGGCGAAGATGGGTATCCGCATGAGCTGCGCGCCCATGCCGGCCCATTGCGACCCCATGCCGCTGTACACGAACCACAGCGGCCGCTGCGCGCCGTCGCAGTACTCCGCGCGCTGCGCCAGGCTTACTGTCTTACCCTCCGCATTCGTGTCTGGAAAATAAAACAGTTAATTTAGGCTCTCGTTATGTTCTGGTAAGACTAACACTCGAAAGTACTATCGAGATTTCTTTACTGTTACATTGACATGCCTTAAATGAGTAACTTCTTACCAAGTATAATGTATCCCTTGCCGAGGTGTCCGGAGATGTTAGTCTCGTGTATGTTATGCAGCAGTGCCAGCTCCTCGGGGTCGATGGGGTGTGACTTGAGGATGTCGAAGGCTCTCTCCACGGAGGCCTCCTGTCTGTTGGACAGCGTCACCAGGCGAGGGATGTTGCACCGGTAGCGGTCCAAGTCCTGTGGATAAGTAGGGTGTAATATCGAGTAGCGTCATGTGAGTCGTCTTGTAAAGAACTTGTTGCACGCGTACCTTCTGCTTGTAGTGTGAGTGCAGTAGCACGTGTGCGTTGACGCCGGTGACGGACATGCTGTTGACGGCGGCGTAGGTGCGGCGGAAGGGCGCGTGCTCCGTCAGCACGCGCATGCGGCCGTCCTGCAGCGCCGCCACGTCCCGCCGGGGGGCGGCGCAGTGCAGGTTGGCGGCCAGCCGGCCCGTGTGGTAGCCCAGCAGCACCTGCAATGCAATACCATGAATAACCATGCTAGCTAATCTGCTGATGTGGCTGGACTGCTCACTCAACAAATAAGTACTACAGCCAGTGCAAAAAGAGAAGCGTGCAAGTAGGTACTTTTCCTTACCTTAGTGATGGCGGTGATCCCTGAGGCTGCCTCCCCGTAGCCGAGGTTGGACATGACGCTGCCTACGGGCAGTGGCTCGCTGCGGCCAGGACAGAAGACGTGCTCTAGCGCCTCCAGCTCCGCGCGGTCCGCCTCCGGCACAGCTGCAATGACAAGCACCCAGACATGTTGGTGCACGGTGTCTGTGCGGTGCAACGCAGCAGTGCAATACGTACCTGATCCGAAGGCCTCGACGTACTCGACAGCGTGCGGCGCCACGCGCGCCTCCTCGTACACTGACTTGATGAAGGAGGCGGCGGCGGAGGGCGCGCGGTAGA
This sequence comes from Macaria notata, assembly GCA_927399415.1. Classification (NCBI taxonomy): domain Eukaryota; kingdom Metazoa; phylum Arthropoda; class Insecta; order Lepidoptera; family Geometridae; genus Macaria; species Macaria notata. The sequence goes on along the minus strand of OV656745.1, from coordinate 12,029,630 downwards.
ACCCGAACACGGGGCCCGTCTCGCCCCGCGGCAACGACACGTACTCACACTTCACGTGCACCAAGTCTGCGTAAATCCTACCGAAAATAAACATCTATTATGATTTGATTCTATCCAAAGACAAAGTTCAAAGTTTTATTTCTGTAGGCAAAATATTTATACACAATAGTGTAAATTAATATAATTTATGAATTACAAAGTAATTTGTCTATATCTCTAAATAAATCTTTATTATTGATAGCGTCTTTTAGTGTATAATAGGTTTTATCCATTAAGTACTGACGAACACAATTTAGTATCAAAGTCTTGTTATTACATTTAATTATATTTTGGGGCAATCTATTATATAATATGATATAATCATAATCCAATAGCATAATCCCAATGCAGTGGAAACTGTAAGATGTTTTAGCTAGTCTTCTCTGAGGTATACTAAGCCTCTCTTTGTTTCTTATTTCGTACCTATCTGACAATTCATCTGCCACTGTGGTGAACTGATCTAAGTTCTCGAGAACATAGAGTAGGTACATTTTGATATATATATTCACTGAATACTGACATAATGCCTGCTTCCTTAAATTTATTCCGACATGAGTCTAAATATTTTAAGCCCAAGATATAGCGCACTGCTCGTTTCTGTAGTACTAGTATTCTATTTGTATGACAGTTAGCAGCTGATCCCCAGAACAGTAATCCATAAGTCATTAGACAATGGAAGTATGCAAAGTAAACAGTCCTTGCTGCCTGTTTACCGGCTAGTTCGTTAATTTTTTTGATGGCATAAGTAGCTGAGCTTAATTTATTTGCAAGTTCATCAATATGAGTTGACCAATTAAGTTTTTTATCTAGTTGAACTCCCAAGAATTTTACATTACTTGATAGAGTAAGATTTAATTCTTCGAGCACCTTTTGTAAGGTAGCTTTTGGTGGATTTCTAACATATGTTGCGAGATTAAAATTAACGATGTGAGTTTTTTCTACATTAAGTAACATGTTGTTGGCTGAAAACCAGCTTTTTATGCTATCAATTACATTTTTGATTTTACATCCTATTTCACATTCAGATTTGCTTTTTATGATTAGACTGGACACCAGTCTAATCTGCGAACAAGACTATATCTACATCTACATCAATCACAGCTGCAGATATATCTACATCACTCACAGCTGCAGATATATCTACATCACTCACAGCTGCAGATATATCTACATCACTCACAGCTGCAGATATATCTACATCACTCACAGCTGCAGATATATCTACATCACTCACAGCTGCAGATATATCTACATCACTCACAGCTGCAGATATATCTACATCACTCACAGCTGCAGATATATCTACATCACTCACACCTGCAGATATATCTACATCACTCACAGCTGCAGATATATCTACATCACTCACAGCTGCAGATATATCTACATCACTCACAGCTGCAGATATATCTACATCACTCACAGCTGCAGATATATCTACATCACTCACAGCTGCAGATATATCTACATCACTCACAGCTGCAGATATATCTACATCACTCACAGCTGCAGATATATCTACATCACTCACAGCTGCAGATATATCTACATCACTCACAGCTGCAGATATATCTACATCACTCACAGCTGCAGATATATCTACATCACTCACAGCTGCAGATATATCTACATCACTCACACCTGCAGATATATCTACATCACTCACAGCTGCAGATATATCTACATCACTCACAGCTGCAGATATATCTACATCACTCACAGCTGCAGATATATCTACATCACTCACAGCTGCAGATATATCTACATCACTCACAGCTGCAGATATATCTACATCACTCACAGCTGCAGATATATCTACATCACTCACAGCTGCAGATATATCTACATCACTCACAGCTGCAGATATATCTACATCACTCACAGCTGCAGATATATCTACATCACTCACACCTGCAGATATATCTACATCACTCACAGCTGCAGATATATCTACATCACTCACAGCTGCAGATATATCTACATCACTCACAGCTGCAGATATATCTACATCACTCACAGCTGCAGATATATCTACATCACTCACAGCTGCAGATATATCTACATCACTCACAGCTGCAGATATATCTACATCACTCACAGCTGCAGATATATCTACATCACTCACACCTGCAGATATATCTACATCACTCACAGCTGCAGATATATCTACATCACTCACAGCTGCAGATATATCTACATCACTCACAGCTGCAGATATATCTACATCACTCACAGCTGCAGATATATCTACATCACTCACAGCTGCAGATATATCTACATCACTCACAGCTGCAGATATATCTACATCACTCACAGCTGCAGATATATCTACATCACTCACTGCTAAAGACGATGCTTTAGATTACCTACTTCCGAAATAGGTGTAATCTATTACTTACCGTTTAGCATCCTTGGCTCGTTGCAGAAACAGAACATTGATGGCTTCTGACTTGGCGCACCCTCCAGCGTTCTCGCCGAATGATTCCGTCTTGCCATCCATACTGATTTTCATTATTCTGAAAATAAAACAGTAACGTATAATATAATAATATGAGTTTGACCAGTTAGGTACTAGTTAGGTACCGGGGCTTTCATCGGGTAGCTGCCATAACAACACGCGACAAGATCAGCATGTAGTTTACACATCGTCATTGTAGGTCCCGGCGGTTGTCATAGTACGGCAGTCGTTAAGCCATGTCAGAGGCCGTTAGGGCGGCTTGATAAAATCTTGACACCAGAGTCGGCCACTCTCATTCACGAGGTGAAGTCAGTAGTTTACCTCCCGTAGTGTACCGAGGACTGCGGGTGCAAGCTGAGGTATGCGCCCCCCACCACGGCCGCCTCGCACTCCCCTTGCAAGATGGCCTTGTGCGCCGCCTCCAGCGCCGAGGTGGAGCTGCAGCAGGCCTGGTCCACCGACACCGAAGGACCCTTCGCGTTCAGCCAGTACGAGATGCGGTTTGCGAACATTGACTTGCTGCACCTGGGTGTGATGTATTATGATTTTAAGGTAGTTTAATATTATAAAATGTATAAATACTATTGTAGGTACACTAATAAAACAGTCTTGTCTTGAACCCGAAACCGTGCAGTTTCATTCCTCACAGGGAAACACAATACAGCTCATTAGTGGTTTGAGTTTCTTACATCAGAGAAAAATCTAAATTAACTGGTAGTTCGGCGAGTTGTTATATTGTGAGCAAATGTTTGCGATATTAAACTGACAATAAACACTTACCTATACATAGAATATGCTAATTTAATCAATAACTTGAAAAAAGATGTACCTAACTAACTAACTAACTAGGTAGGTATAGTTTGGAGAACATTGTAGACACATTTGTATGCAAACTTGTATGCATACAAATTTACATCTGTAACTAGAATTCTGCATGACCTCCATTACCTTTAACATACAGACAATTGTTAAATAATAACATAATTTTATTTGTTACACTGTAGGTATCTACTTTTTGTGACACTCTGTATCATTTATGTCAATTATTTATTAATATTTTATTGTCTGGGCAAAGCGCCGTGGTATATATTTGTAGTGTATTGTGTGTATTAAGCTAGTGTTTAATTAGTCTGTAGTTTATGGATGATGTGTCTGACAATAAAGAATGTTATTTATTTATTTAGAAGAGTCGGTATCGTGATCTCACCCTGCCACACCGAAGCCAGTTCTGTTGGCGGCATCATAAAAACAAGCTTTTTCTGTTTCCGAAAAACACGTGCCGATGTAAACACCAACTTTTTTCCCAGAGATGTGCTCAGGACTGATACCTGTAACAAATAGCATAAGGATTCAGTAAACCGGCCCAAACTATTGAACTATACGTTACAAGTATTGCTTCATCGTGACATACCAGCGTCGTAGATGGCTTCAAAGGTTTGTTCTAAGATCTTCCTGGACATGGGGTCCATGTTGTTCCCGAGTCGGAAGTGCACCTTGAAGAACTGCGCGTCGAAGCGGTCCAGCTCGGGCACGTTGCCGGTGTACTGCGCCACCTCGGGGTGGGCGTACTGCCAGCGGAGCGAGTCCGACGTGATGGGGTTCACCTGAACAGGAAGGACACTACTCTTAGCTACGTTCAATGGAAAAAAATAAAAATATATTGACAATCTAAGAACTTTATTACTACCTTGGTAGTAAGTGTGGTGACAAAGGTTTCCATGAAAAGGTCTCCTTACAAATAGGAAGATATTATATTTAAACTGTCTCTAGATCAAACACCGAAAGGTTCTTAGTGAGCTCTTGAGCGGTCACCTTGTCGTATAGTATCCTCTGCAGGTCGGTGACGTAGCGTGCCTGGGGGTAGAGCCCCGCCATGCCGGAGATCACGACGCGCTCTCCGCCCGCCGCGGCCGCCGCGCCCTCCACCGGCGCCTGCAGCGCACTCTGCTCTTGCGGTTTCGGGGCCATCTTTACTTCGATTGCTAAAAATAAGTCGTTTTATGGAAAAATACAAAATTTCAGTTCATATGAAAATGGATAGAGAGCCAATTTATGGTCTCCTAACAATATACGCTGCGTGTATTGGAAAAGATGTTGGAAAGGTCCCGCTCTCGAATATTATCTCACATATTCGAGTTCTTTCACTTTCTCTTTTACTTCAATGAACTATTTCAATTCAAGTTACTTTTAATTTATTGGAGTGATAGTAAATTAAAGTAAACACCAAATCCTGCTCTGACGCAGATGTTCGCTTCCATTATAACTTCTAAGTCATCATTGTCAAAAACATACCAAACTTTATTTTCCACAGTCTGCCTATTACCTTATCATATATATTTATTGATACATTAATCCTTCGAGATGTTTAAAGCATAGTGTTATATCACGGTGTAACTTAAATTAGGTACTAGTAAGTAACGCGATATTTCTGTTTTATTAGGAACAGAACGAAGTCCAAGAAAAAAGAAATAGCGACTTACCAAATTCAAAACACAAACACACACACAAGCATAAATTTGAATTCAGAATTCCAAATCACTCACACTTAACACTCACTCACTATTGCCTCAACAAAGGACCTATTTCTTGAAGATTATAAAACAAAAAAATTTGCAAATCCAGAGTGAATAATTATATTCGTCGCCTACGCGACATGACATCTGGAGATCACATAAAATATGATCTTATATATCGTTTATGTTAAGAGATAAAATATTACCTTATTGATAAGTGTCACAACTAACTTTATTCAACACTTGAACAATTTATCCATGTACATATAAATATAGACGGCGCTGTGTGCAATGACTCGGGATATTTATTTATTTTATTTTATACAAATGCACTATATATATGTATATATTGGTATATGGGAAGTTAATAAAAATAAAAGCAGTTCCAATAGCTACCTACCTACGACAGTTGTAGGTAAACTATGCATGTTTAGAAAAACGTTGCAACTATTTATATGACAGTGTCGTTATTGAATGGTAATTATAATAGGACGTACGTTTTGACTTTGACTTTGTACGTACATAACGGGAACGATTTTAATTGATTTCTAAGTTCGTGGAGTCCGAGCACTTCTTTACAGTCAACATATTCAACATGTACCTACACCAACTTACACACAGGGTTGTGGAATCAACGAGGAATCAGTTCGCGGAAAATGTCATGCTTCTTTTATAGAGCGGCGACGGAGGTGCAATCAAGTAATTAACCGATTTCTCAAAAAATAAGTTTATCAAATTGACCTGTTTATATTTATTATATGTCAGGATTTGCTCGTAATTATTTATCAATAATATATGCTCGTATAAAAGGCTTTATTTACAATAATAAAATATAAAAACAAGTGAAGGAAAACTAAACATACTACTTCTAACTACTACAAAAAGGGGCACTTAGAAAATCTTTAGAAAAGCCTAAAGATAATCTAAGTGCTCGTACCTATTAATATTAGCTGGTAAAGAAAGTCTTTTGCTGATTGCCATGTTACTTGATACTGGTGAGTAAGTCCCTGTATAGTGCATGACTTTTAACCACTTGCTTTTGTTTTACGACTTTTGGAAAATTACACTCACCTGATCCATACAAACATATTATGTAGGTATGTATGGCGAACTTTTTTAGGAAAATGTAAAATAACAAAACAGTAGAATAGTTCTAATTGTCGATACTTATAACGCCCGTTACAGTAGTGTCGTAGGATAATTCATAAATTAAAAAAAAAATTGATGGATGATGAATTGCTTCTGGACTAAAAGTCGAACCACGTTTTGTTATATGATCCATCCAGTATAACCCTGTACTACTAATAAGTGAGTGTAATCATCAGTCACACATCTTACCGAGCGAGGTCGATGACTTCCCTGACAATGTATGTTGATATATGCAATGCTTCCATCAAAAATGTACGTATTGGATCGAAGATTCAGTACATAGAATAGAATAGAATATTTATTTCTTACCTTAAAAATAACTTATTTAACAGAGTTTTATACAAGTGTTACCAGTGGCTACAGCACTAGGTGCCCCTGTGTCGCAGCAGCCACAGGTGCTATAAAATTGTATGATTTAAACATGCAGCAACGGTTTCGTTTCAGAATACATAGTTGAATATATAGGTAACTGTACAAAAATGATATAAAACAACGAACGTGTACTGCACGCGAATATAGTTCTGCTCGTTTTAGCAAATATTCCGTGCCCTCATACGATAGAGTGCACAAGTAATGTGTGATTCAACATAGCATTTAAAAAGCTGCCTATAAGATTCTTAGTCGATAAAATAGGTGAGATAAGTTTAATCTTTGAAAACATTACAGATTTCATCAAAATTTTGTAAAGAAATTTTAGAGATTTGTATGGTTTGTATCATAATATCAAAAACACACATATACTCGTATGTGAAAATAAAGCCAACGATAGCTCAGAATGCTGGAAAAACAAAAGAATTGAATGCGCCATCATCAACATCATCATCTGCATAATGATACCCACTGCAGGGCATAGGACTCTTTGTACTCTTGAGCAACAAGAACCCTTACTGTATTCGATGTGCAGGTATTAAGTAGAGATGGTCTGTCTACATCGACGGGCAGAATGAAATATTGCGCTTGCATTTGGCGTGGTATAAGAAACAGCACACCCTCGCTCACATCACATTTCAGCGAGTCTCCAAGAGATGTGTCAGGGTGTTGCAGTTAGTTGTACTATAAGTTTAGTTATAGTTGCAGGCTTCTCCAAGCAAGTGTAACAATACCTGCTGTTGGAGAGTCACAGCCCGCTACCAACATAACAGTGGACCAGGTCTACCAACATGAAGGAGGTTCCCGCCAACGACGCCAGGGGGCAGCCCGCGCGCCAACAGAACGACACAAACTGTCTATCACACCGCACATCGTACGCGCAATCATTGTAAAATACAGTCCACTCAAATTAAATCATCATCAAGATATTCCAGCTGTTTCTATCTCATCCATCGAAAGGCATCCCAGTAGGACCTAAGGAAGGTAGCAACACCCCCTCAAGGTTTCATATGCGTTTCAACCCGCGAGTACCCACAAACCTGTCCGTCGCTACATCACAGAATACTATGGGTTACAGTGACTATACATTGAATTTGAAAGTAGGTGTATCTATTTATACATACCTATTATTACTGAATAGAGTCAAAAATCTGTACATTCAAGATAAACGAAAAAAAATGTTTGCGTATTGTTAAAATATCTAAGAACTCGTTTCAGCAGTTTTTGGAATTTTGTCTGTTTATCTGTTGTATATTAATTTAAAAGCGCATCACGCAAATAACGGCTGAACGGATCAACATGATTTTTATTATGTAGATAGTACTAAATCTTGGGAGTGTCATAGGCTACTTCTTATCCCATAATGATACGAGCGAAGCCGCGGGCCTCCACTAGTACTTTATAAAGTAGTAGGTTAGGATGATCTAGTATATTTTGTACATGTAAAACAGAAAGTGACATTGAAAAATTAAACCAATTTACCATTTTTTTTACTAGATTTAAAAGAGTATTTTCACCAAGTTTTGCATTTAGTTTATACGAAATGCGTCATTTCTACCTATTTATAATCTAAATTAATAGATTTGGATTATAAATAGGTACAAATGACGCATTTCGTATAGATTAAATGCAAAACTTGGTAAAATAAAAACAGTGCGCTGCAATACGTACTTGTTATTTAAATCAAAGCATTCGTTAAGAACTAATGCCAATTAATATTTTATATTGATAACCTGGCAAGTTAGATGTGATTACTTTAGCAGTGGTGTGCAATCTAGGAGACTGAATTGTTTGACAGGCAGAGTAGCCGTGCCAGCTTAGTTGGTAGCGGCTCTGCCTTCTACGCTAGGGGCGCGGGTGCGCTTCCAGCATCACACAAGTAGGTAATTATGAATATTACAATTTGAAATTACTTGTGTCAAAGTTAAAAAAATGCTTAGGTATTTTACAATAAGCATTTTTTATTTAACTCTACACAGATATCTCGCAGTGTTTGTGGCAATGGCGTCATGTTATAATTTGGAATAATAACGACTACTTCGTATAATTTGTTAGACTAATTTCAATAAAATTTACACATAAATAAATAATATTAGAATGTGACAAATGTGTGTTTGCAAAAAGAACATACATTGTCATTAAATTAATTATTATCTAGGTTCAATTGATAGGTGAGTGATTCGTATACTAATTTTTATACATATTCTTTTTTTGAAAAAAAAAAAATATTATACAAAATAATTTGATTTTGGAAGCTTGCTAATTGGACACACTCGTACGAGTAGGTACCAAAATAGTTTACTGCAATTATAATAGTGCTTGTACAAATAGCTACCCCGCATGGCCGGGATAAGGAGACCCGTCCCATACTACACATACGCGTACAATGGTGATGGTCTGTTGCTTCGTGCGCCATGTACTGTAACAGAACATTAAGGATACAGTTCAGAATCAAAATATAGTATATTGTTCAACTGTGTTACAGAGTCCGGATTCGCTTCTCATATTCGAGTTGATATGAACTGATTCGCCGTTGACGGACACGCCGAGGAGCACATCGTCATGTGCGGTGTACACTTGCAGGTAACATTTAAAACCTGAGTGTTTATTACATCGCTTATGGGAATAAACAGCAGTGCAGAAAAACACATTGCCACAAACTGTACGATTATTCTCCAAAAGAACGTACCAAAAGATACACTACTAGATAAGTATACTTGCAGGTTTTTTTGTCATGACTAGTTGTTTTGTTTTGTATAATTGACCAGTGGCGTGTAGCATACGTCTGTATCTACAAGCATAATCGCGTTGTTTATGTATCATAATCTCGTCTGTGTGCCGAATGCTCCAGTATCTCAACGGCAGAATAAGTAGCAGTAGATAGCTACATTATATGTATACTCTGCTCGGCCGACGGACGGGTCAAGTTAAACTCCAGTCTCCCCTCTATACTATAGGCTGTCTGCGCGCGCGCAGGACGCGTTACTTCACCGACTTCATATTAACCGTCTCTCATACAGTCTCCGCTTCAAATTGCAATGTGCGTGAAATGATAAATAAAGGATAGTTTATTAGCAAGATTGTAGCCTGCAATATGATGGCTATTCATAATGTGTTAGTTTTCGGGAGCCTGTTTGTAACTTCAGTGTTTGCGACCGATGCCAGTGACGCAGGTGAGCTTAAGAACAGTTCGACTTATCACATTCTGATAGATTATTAAAACTTTTGACAAATTAATGCGCAATAGTAATAGAATCGTAATTAATTAATTAATTAATTGAAATGATTTAGTTACGTACTTAAGTAATGAAATCAATCTAAAGTTGGGCATGAAACACAACGGAAGAACACAAATTATGTCTCCATAAAATCATTAAATTCTAGCGGCTCTTCTATGTCGTTTTGATGCTTGACCTGCTTGAGTTTTACATTGCGAAATATCAACAACATGATTAAGGAAGTATTTCGTTTAAAGTGTTAATCTTCAAAATTGTATTTAATTGTTATTTATGTTTGTGTCCTCAGACCTACCCTGCTCGGGCCGCCAGGTGGCGGGGCAGTCCGTGGTGTGCGTGTGCAACGTCACCTACTGCGACACCATCACGCGCCTGACACCAGAGCCGCTCACATACCTCGCCTACACCTCCTCGCAGGTCACTCTTCTTATCGTTAGGCTATTGTAGTGTCAATAGATTTTATTCAAGTTAATAAGGCAATTTTTCCAAACTAGGACAGCAAGGTAGTGCTAATAAGCTAGCGAGCTAGTGTTTCTGACTTCAAGTAGTCAGTTTCCTCTGGTTGAAGCCTAGCAAGTAAGGAATCTAGTTTGATATCGTGGCTTGAAACACTAGACTCATGTATATCGCGCAGATTCTACAATTTTACTTAAGTATTCAATTTTACAGAAAGGGCTAAGATTCAAGAAAACAAGCGGACCTTTGCTATTATGTACAAATAGTACGAGTGAGTACCTATAATATTTTTTTTCTACACAGCACCTCTAAAAATCGGAAAGATTAAGATAACAAAATAGATTTAAGTACTTACAGATAATTCCCCTAGAGCGTTCATTAATTCCGTCCGTGTGAACGTGCCATACGAACGTACATCCGTGGTGTTGCAGCCACAATAGTAGCGCTAATATAAATACCTAGAAACAGACTTCCATATGTCTTACAAGTTGCGCGTTTTCGTTAAAAGTTAAAGTCTCTCTCAGAAGTATCATTATCATCAGCCAGTTATCGCCCACTGCTGATAGGCATAAGCTTCTCTTCATGTGCGCTACTCGTCCCTGTCCTGCACAGCTTGAATCGATTGATTCTATGTCGTCAACCCACCGCATCTATGGCCAGTCATGGGTCTCCAGTCCGTTAATGTTTTGGTCCACTTACCGTTCTTCTGCCTCGCAATATATATTCTCAGATATATAATAGTGGTATACTGCAGGTTGCGGCGCAGCCATGCTGACTGTGGACCCGGGCACGCGGCACCAGACGGTGGAGGGGTTCGGAGGAGCCGTCACCGACGCAGCCGGGATCAACTGGAAGCGACTCTCGCAGCCGCTGCAGGACTATCTCATACAGTCAGTGACCACTTACATTTTAAATAGATTATTCTTTATTCGCTGCAATATTTCTTTTAGATAAAATATTGAATCAGGCGTTACTTTGCGGAAATCTATTGTAAATGAAACTCTGAAGAAATATATAGTGCTCCTTAACCAGCTTCAAACAACAAACTTTGTGATTTCTAGGTGTTTCCATATACTACCGCCACAACCCTATACTGTGTTGTGTACCCCGTATCCCAGTTTCTAATCCCCTGGTTTCCTGATAGTAGGTATGATGTGTTATGTTGCAGGTCGTACTTCAGTCCCCTGGGGCTGGAGTACAGCCTGGCGCGCGTGCCGGTGGGGGGCTGCGACTTCTCCACGCGCCCCTACGCGTACAACGAGCTGCCAGCCAACGACACGCACCTCACCAACTACACGCTGGCGTATGAGGACTATCACTACAAGGTGTGAAAACGATTACTTTATATACATCTATCTATCTTTACATATAATAAAGTAAGGGGGTTCAATCTTTACATAATACTTCAAATCGATAACACGTTTAAGCAGTTTAGTAGATTTTTTGTTTGTTTTTCGGGTTTGCACAAATGACAATCAAAAAAGCGCATCACATAAAACAATACTAATAACATATTATAATTGTACCTGTTCATAGTAAAAAGTTATTCAGCTCACTCGTATTTCCGAGCTGCAACAAACGTGCATGAAATAAAGACCGTTGCACAGATTATGTCACCAACACGAGGTCAACGCTAACCTGATGTTGCAAAACTTTGTCAGCTGATACACAGATTTGCAAAGTTAGGAATAAACTTTAACTGAAACGTGCATATTACGACTTTTTATTATGAATGTGTGTTTATAATCTAAATAAATTACATTGAGGTCAAATAGAATGGGTGTCTTTAATTAGAGCTCGTAATAACATAGTCTATGCCTCGTAATGTATTTATCGACGATGGGACAATTCTTGGACTAACTCATAATGTGCTATGCACCTATTTCTAACTCATTCTACTTCAAACACAGGCAGACACAGATCTATTCCCGAAAATAAACTACATACATGGGACCCTATCATCATTTAAAACTCTACGTATAAAGGATATAAGATATTGAATTAAAGGATATAAGCCTAAAGGAACTCAGAGTTCCATTGGTCCAATGTGGGACAGTTTCTTTACTGTCATAAAACAGATTAAATAATTTAAGAAGAAGAAGATTAAGTATAGACTTTTAATAATGGATTGTATCGTTGCTGCCGCAGCTGCCCATGCTCCGGGCCGCCATAGCCGCCATCGGCCCCGGGCCGGCGCTGCAGGTGGTGGGCACCGTGTGGTCGCCGCCGCCCTGGATGAAGACCAACAACGACTACTCGGGCTACAGCCGCCTCAAGCCGCAGTACTACCAGACGTACGCCGACTACTACCTCAAGTAAGAACCATTGATCACTATTTTGCCTTCGCCTTCTTAGTAGGCGTGCTAGACCCTAGGCTGCAGCAATGCTTATGATCAGCTGGGCTATTATAATGGTCAGGATTCTCATTTACACAAAATTGTCCAGGCACAAAATTGTTGACATCTTTTTCAAATGTCGCTGGGAATAGAGACGATTAGTCAAGAAACTCAAATTGATGGATAATAATGAGGAGCATAGTATAGGAGCTGGATAGAGTGACAGTACCAAGATTTATTTAAGTTGACATGTTGTATGATTACATACCTATTATTATGTTTGACATGATTTTAATAACAAAAATTTTCATTGTTTTATTAATAAAACTAGACATAATATGTAACTTCTAAAATTTTATAAAAGCCTAATGTTATAAATTCAATTTGACGAGATATTGTAATTTGTGTAGCATATTCTGTGATATTAGTACTTATACCTATGTATGTTACAATTTTACATTATCAATAAAGATTCTTTATCTTTTTATCTTTATCTTTGATAGAACTAAGCTTGAAAATGAATTATGTTTTACTAAGACAGATGAAATTAGCTATTATAGTAGTGCATTAATATCATTGTTGATTGTAAAATGAAGCCGTATCTACTTGAACTTGTACCGTGTGCGTGCGTGTGTGTGTGCAGGTTCATCGAGAAGTACTCTGCAGAGGGCGTCCCGGTGTGGGCCGTCACCACCACCAACGAACCCACCAACGGCGTGGTGCCGCTCAACTACTTCAACAGCCTCGGCTGGAGCGCAGCCACCATGGTGAGCGTCACGCGCCTTGGTGGTTCATCGTAGGCCATTGAGTGTTTTAACGGATTTGGCTTGTTTTAAATAAGAGGTTATCAATTTTACCCGTATGTTTATGAAGAGATGATGTTTTAGGCTTTGAAAGTCGTGTGCCAAGAATATTATATACCTAGTCAGGTCATAAGTATTGTCACATAGTAAAAACTTTTCTTTTAGAATGCTGGCCACAAAAAAGTTTATTGAATTCGAATTTCGAATTGTTCATGAAAATAAAAATGTATACTTTTTAGAATTTTACTCATTTTTAAATATGGAGTGGGCGCTTAAAGAAGACCGTGTTGCAGTTATTGCATTGCATCGTTGCGGTTACGCGCCAATTCAAATTTTTGACATACTGAAAAATTTGAATATAACCAAAAGATTCGTTTATCGTACCATCAAACGATACAATGAAGACTCTAGTGTAGATGACAGGTCAAGAAGTGGTCGCCCTCGGTCTGTTAGGACTCCAGCAGTGATAAAAGCTGTGAAGGCGCGAATTCAAAGAAATCCCAAACGTAAGCAGAAACTGTTGGCCCTTCAGATGGGGTTAAGCAGAACCACGGTGTAAAGGGTGTTAAATGAAGACGGTGTGAAGGGTGTTAGGGCTTCGGGCATATCGAAGAAAAACAGGACATCGTTTGAATGCTCGTCTAATGGACCTGAGACTGAAGAGATGCCGCGCTTTGTTGAAGCGGTACGCGGGAAAAAAATATCGGCAAATTCTTTTTTCGGATGAAACAATTTTTACCGTAGAAGAGAGCTACAACAAACAAAATAATAAGGTGTACGCACACAGTAGCGAAGAAGCGAGCAAACATATTCCGCGTGTCCAACGAGGTCATTTTCCATCCTCGCTCATGGTATGGTTGGGAGTTTCTTATTGGGGCTTAACAGAGGTACATTTTAGTGAGAAAGGTGTAAAAACGAATGCAGTTGTGTATCAAAATACAGTCCTGACGAACCTTGTGGAACCTGTTTCTCATATCATGTTCAATAACAAGCACTGGGTATTCCAACAAGATTCGGCGCCAGCTCATAGAGCGAAGAGCACACAAGACTGGCTGGCGGTGCGTGAAATCGACTTCATCCGGCACGAAGACTGGCCCTCCTCCAGTCCAGATTTGAATCCGTTAGATTACAAGATATGGCAACACTTGGAGGAAAAGGCGTGCTCAAAGCCTCATCCAAATTTGGAGTCACTCAAGACATCCTTGATTAATGCAGCCGCCGATATTGACATGGACCTCGTTCGTGCAGCGATAGACGACTGGCCGCGCAGATTGAAGGCCTGTATTCAAAATCACGGAGGTCATTTTGAATAAACTTTATTGTCATAAGAATCTATGTTTTGTTAAGTTCATTTTGGTATATATATGGTTTCATAAAGAATAAATTTGTTTTATATTAAACATGTGACAGAATTTATGACCTGACTAGGTATATTGTGTGTTTGCCCGCGGATTTCTGTTTATAAGTACTTAGATATGGTTTTTTATTAGATTCAGGTTCGTGTAGTCCTGTGTACCTATGTTAATGTAGTCTTGGGCACGGGGGAAGTTTTATCTAAATTAATAATGAATACGATTAGCCACGGATTCGTAAAAAAGACAAGTGTGGAGACAAGTATGGATTATATTACTCTATGAAGTATGGGCACGGAAGGAAGTCGGTTTAATTTAAATACTGCTACTTTATTATGTTTGTGTATACTACTCCAGGGCAAGTGGATCGCGCAGCACCTGGGCCCCACGCTGCGCAACTCCAGCCACAGCGGCGTAAAGATCATCGCGGGGGACGACCAGCGCGCCATGCTGCCCTACTGGATCAACCGGGTAACACACAACATTCATAGCTTTCATGATGATAGCATTACAAAAAACCTTACATTAGTAGGTAGAAGAAGTTTGAGAGAAGAGACTCTTTAGATTTAATTCAGAGTAGCCGATACATTTAACAATCATTTTATGGATAAAACTCCAGATAGTAGTACCAACTATAATTCAGACAGTTTACCCGATCATCTTAATTCAATCTTAAAATTCACCGTCTTCACCTACATAAAGTAATAATGACTTTAAAAAATACATATAGCACTGGATTTGACTGATTCGCCACCCCATTATCAAATATGCTGCCAGTAGTATCTCGCATATTTTAAGCCATATTATAAATTTGTGCATAAGTGAAGGAGTATTTCCAGACATAGGTACTGAAAAAAACCATTACTAAGCCAATGTTTAAAAAAGGAGAAAAAAATATGTTGCTTGTTATAGACCCGCAGCACTCATTCCAAAATGGGTTTCGTAAAGGAAAAACCATAAATCAAGCCATTTACCTACTATGCGTGCCAAATAAGAATAGGATCGCGTTTGCTGCCAACTTCACACGATAACTGTCAAAATAGTAGTGCCAGCAAAAAAAGTGCATAATATTTTTTTTATTATTCATATTGTGCAATAATTTATTGTTCATAGATAGGTACAGATTAAGATTGATAATTATTGTATAATCAATATATTCATTTAAAAATACTATTCTTGAATTTTATTAATGAATAATATTTAAAAATTAATTTTACCTATGAACATATATTACATAGTTAATGCTACTAATACTATTATATATAATGCGTTTGATTTAAAATCCTACTCGTTTATAATTAACTAGTAGCGCTACACGGTTTCACCCACGTTAATCCAGGATTAAAAGTTTAATCCGGGATAAAAAGTACCCCATGTTTTTCAGGGTGAATGTAGGATTCCAATGGTGAAAGAATTTTTCAAATCGGTCCAGTAGTTCGGAGCTTATTCAATTCAAACAAACAAATAATCAAATCTTCCCTCTTTATAATATTTTTGTAAAAAATAAAAAAAACTTATACATTTTACTCCAAATCTACATCAGATTTGGCGTAAAATGTATAAGATTTACCAAAAAAACGTACATTAAAGATTCAAACGGAATAAAATTTATGTAATTATTTTTTTGCACACCATATGGTGTGCAAAAAAAAATATATTATATATATTGGCGGTGGTATATGGAGAAACACACCTAAAAACCATCAAGTTTGTTGTTTGAAGTCGGTTAAGGAGCAGTCGCAGCGGAAAAGAACTACATATTTCCCCAGAGTTTCAGTAACAATGGATTTCCGCAAAGTAACGCCTGATTCAATATCTTATTATTTTGTTGTATTGTATTTGTAACAAAAACAACAAATATGTCGGTACATCGAAAAAAGATCGTTACAGAAACATTGCTAGAAAAGTCATGTTTCCGATCTTCATAACAAAAATGTGGGTATTTAAAAAAATATCGTTACATCATTTGTTGAAAAGATATCTATATTTACGATCTATTCGGTATAGTTTCATAAAATATATAAGATTATACCAAGAAAATTAAAATCCATGATGAATAAATGCAGTAAGATTGCTTTGGTAAGTTAGTAGTTGCACTAACCTTTATCCCTTGAGCTGGTTGATGAATTGCTTAGTTTATGTACCAAACGTCGAATTTTCGACGTTATTTTAAAATTCCGATGCTCCTTTTCCTAATTTACCACTTGAACACCTGAAATAAACACTTTTTTCCACGAAAAATTCAAATAGTAGGTAAAATTCAACGAAATTTATGATGTTTCGACGCCCGCACACAAGAAATGAAATGAATGAGGTTAGACAGGAGGACGGCGCTACAGGCGCGACAGTGACAGTGACATTTGTTCAAAAGTTTTTTCTTTTTTTGTGTTTTTATTTTCACAGCTATAAAAAGTGTGACGCCTAGTACATACAGAAGTGAGACTACCTTCGAGCATCCATGGAGACTACATAGTAAATAATTAAATCTCGAGCATGTATACTCCGTCCAAAAAGAGTAGACAAAAATTGAGGTCGCCACTGTCGTTTAACTGGTATCCCCTATGTTGTACTATAAATGGATTTCATACTTGCTTATTATTTATTGCATTATTGGCATTAATGTTTTGAGGTGATTCTAAGCTAACTTAGTACTCCTTGATGTACCTAAAATCTACTTAACGCATTTTGATGAAACCTAGCACAGGAATAGTCAGTATTTTTTTGTTGTAGTAATCTAGAACTACGTGGGTGAAACTAAACAGCGAAGCTAGTTAAATAATAAAACAAGAGTTCAGTGTTATTTACAAAATATTTATAAAATTATTCATCAAATAGAATACCAAAATCTAAATAGTCGACACTAATAATGGAAGGATATTTTAGGTTCCCGATGAGCTTCTCAATTACCCACTTATTAAAGTTTGTTCGATTCATTTCAGAATGATAGTCTTCCTGTTTGTTATTTCCACTAAATATTAGAAGAGATTTTTCACTTCCTGCATTTATGATAATCCATCTTTTACCTTATGAAATGTCTTGTATAACTCCTTGTGCATCAATAGATTGCCAACATTTTTTAAATGTATATTTGCGACTCTTCATGTTAAGTTAAGTTACGGTTATCATTTATAATTTTTAAATATTTTTCTCTTTTAATACATATATTAGTATTTTCCATCAAAGCTTTTCTGTTAAATTTGCATTTTTTGTATTTAAAACCAATAGATTTTAAAAATGAAAAAAAGCGTAACCAAAAATGAGATTATATTATTATAAGAGGATAAGAATAGCTATGTAAGTCATCATCATCTGCATGCCGTGAGGCTACAATATGGAGCCCATACTGGTTTACTTTAAGATCAGTTGACCTTGGTACCCATATTGTGCTTATGAATTAATGAATTGAATTGAATAAGCGTGCGTCCGTTTTCTAGGCTTGATTAGGTAAACCGGCCGCGGCATTCTAAAAATACAATCATTTATAAAACTTCCGTACATCCGTAAACATAAATTTAAATTATTAAATAACATTTAATAATTTAATTTCATTTAAAATTTCTTTTCCACTTATGATAGGTACTCGTAGGTACTTCCAATTCTAAACGTAAGTAGAATCATGAACTTCACACCCATGTCTAGAAATATGACCATGTTCCATAACAAACTTGCCTTATAACATGACGTTAGATGCTGCAAGACGAGCCGGGCGCGGCGTCGTACATCGACGGCGTGGGCGTGCACTTCTACACGGACTTCCTGACGCCGGCCGCCGTGCTCGGCGCCGTCATGCGCGCGCTGCCCGGCAGGTTCCTGCTCGCCACAGAGGCGTGCGAAGGTATGGGACTTGTTTATATTACGACGCTTTTTGTATACCTAAGCTTATGCAAAAAGCTAGGTAGAGGAGTAACTCCTCTTGTGATGGGAAGCAACGTTGAAGGCGAAGCACGCTTTTTGAGAAGAAACTTTTTTAGTCTCTTATTTTACTGTGGAACTCCTTGCCGGATTCCCTATATTCCCCTCGAACTACATTTAATCGGTCTTCAAGTCGAGAGTGAATCGGTTTCTTCTAGGCAAGCGCGCTAGATCGTAGATTACAACGTTGCTTAACATCAGGCGAGTTGTAGTCAAGCATGAGAATATCTTGTTTAAAAAAAACTGTAGTCGACTGAGGAAACGGGTGTTTTTTTATCCAATCACACTGTTGCTGATCTACTTGTGAGTTCCACAAAGAATAACTTTATCAGCAAAGCATAAATAAGTACCTACGTCGCTATCTTCAAAAAACTCACTGAACAAGTCTATTGCATAATAAAACGAAATAACTGGTTTGAAATTGCCACCCTTGCATTAGGTAGGTACTCACGCAAAATCTAAAAGCCAACCAATATTTCCAATTCAAAAAAATTACAAGTAACATTCTGTTCTGCTCTTATCACATCCGTACCTATCCATTTTCGTTCAAAGTCCGTCATATCCCCCTAGTCCCTTACCAGTACACTGTTAGTAATAAGAGTAGTAAACAAAACAGTTGCTACCTTCCTTAGATCCTACTGGGATACCTTTCGTTGGATGAGATAGAAACAGTTGGTAAATCTTGCTGATGGTTTTAATTTGAGTGGACTGTATTTTACAATGATTGCGCGTAAGATGTGCAGTGTGATAGACAGTTTGTGTCGTTCTATTGGCGCGCGGGCTGCCCCCTGGCGTCGTTGGCGGGAACCTCCTTCATGTTGGTAGACCTGGCTCGCTGTTATGTTGGTAGCGGGATGTGACGCTCCAACACACCAACTCACAAACTCCTATCTCGGTTGCAGGCAGTTTCCCGTGGCAGCAGCCCAAAGTACTGCTGGGCTCGTGGGACCGCGCACGCAACTACATAAACGACATCATCGCTGTGAGTATTGATATATAAAAAAAATATGTATTGCAGTTAACCTGCAGATAATTTTTCACCTCAAGAATACATTAGATTTATATTACTTTGATCTTTAGCTCATACAATCAAATGTTGGATTGTCACACTCTCAAGAAGTGACTCAGCCGCTAGTTGGATCTTCGCTCATATTTTTTAAGATAATAATTCTCGTCTTTACAATAAAAATATAAATTCCTTCTTCATGATCAATCGACTAAACCGATTTGGACATCATCTGTCTGGAGTTACATCCCTACATAGCACTATGTATTAACACACCGGCTGCTTGTTCCAGGACCTGCTGCAGGGCGCAGTGGGGTGGCTGGACTGGAACCTGTGCCTGGACGCGCGGGGCGGGCCCAACTGGGCGCACAACCTGGTGGACTCGCCCATCATCGTGGTGCCGGAGAAGAGTGTCTTCATCAAGGTAAACTAATGTTGGAAATGGAGGTAGATTATTGTGGGTTCAGATGGTAAGGAAATAAATTTAAAATATTTGCCTGTCATCGAATAATTAATAAGTACCTATAAGTGTAACAAAAATGATGTGTAACAATTTATTCTAATAGATTAATAAGATAAAACTTATTTTATCTTAACTTACCTTCTTAAAGTTGTTTATAAATAATAATGTATTCTGTATCGAATTGAATTGTAAAAATGACATGCAAATATGAGTTTGTTGTTATTACTGGTAAAATAACTACCTAATCTGAATGTGAATCAAACGTTCGATTTTTACGCAAGCGTATTACAAACCATCAGCCGTGAAGTAACATCGTACAGCAACCCTTGTACCTTCCGTGGACTGCGCAGGGCGGGTGGGCGCTCACCACGGTGTATCTGACGAAATCAAGGAAGTCACACCTGCTTTATAGAAGCTCCTCACTCCTCCAGGCTCACAACCAATTTAGTTATTATTTTGTACTCATTTGTTTGATTTCACATTGTTTTCTATATCTACCAATCAAAACATATCAATAAAGCTGAAGGATCAAGGGCCGAAAGTCTGATCATTGAAGAAATATAAACAAAAATATTTGAGATACTTTGAATAAACACGTTCCAACAATTTATAGAGTTTTAGTCCGTTTCTCTGTTTATCTGTGTCTCTGTTTGTCTTTTTATTTAAACGCTCATCACGCAAAATCGGCTAAACGGATCTTCATGATTTTTGGTAAGTATGATAGTATGAGGTCTTAGGAGTGTTATAAGCTACTTTATATCCTGAAATAATGCAACCGAAGCCGCGGGCGTCCACTAGTTCTAAATATGTTCCAGCAACCGATGTTCTACGCGCTCGGCCACTTCTCGAAGTGGGTCCCGCGCGGCTCCGTGCGCGTGGAGGTGCGCGCGCGCCGCTCGCTGCTGCCCGCGGGGCTCCAGCACGTGGCCTTCCACACGCCCCGGGGGACTGTGGTCGTCATCTTCTACAACAAGTAAGAGATGTACTTATTAATTGGTTTACAGAAGTTTGTACTACATGGACAGAGCAACAAAAAGTTCTGTGCTGATACAATCACCGGCAAAGCTTAGCTTTCATGCTTTTCGTGGATTTAGTTGTTGCTTGTATCGTGTTAGTAACCTGTTACCCAGTAAGTACATTTTTTAAATAAGTGGGAATTGGACTGTCTGATGGTAAGCAGTCATACACTTGCAACGCCGGAGGTGTTAATAATTGCTTTAATATTTTATTCCTTCTTCCAGGGGTACATCCAGGACGGTTAACATCCAGCTGGGAGACAAGATGGCGGCGGTGCGCGCCGGCGCACACTCCATCACCACGTTGGAAATACCATACACCAAAGAATAGAGATACTATTTTACAGTTAGTTAGATAGGAGACAGAATGTTAACATGTATAAATGTAATATAATATTTATAACGTATAGAAGTCTTTTTCTAAAATATGAATAATCTTTTGTACTTACTTACTTTCTCAAAATTTTTTATGAATAGCAGCTAATATCAAAAGCAATATTTAATCTAAAAACACTATATAATAACCTAATAATGCCGATAGGTAACGTTTTACCCAACGCTTATAAGAAGCAGGAAGATTGGAGCAGTCAGCCAGAGAGCACATAATGTAGGTACATACATACATAAAAGTCCTGCGTGCAAAGGTAGGTACATAGACATACATGTACATACACGATGGACTGCAGGAAGCAGTCTGTGTATGTTAGTTGGCGAGTCACTCGAGACACGCCGGGATAGTAGTGAGGTGACCATGTATTCATGGATGGATACATTGAGGTTGAGTTTAAAACCTCATCAATGAGTAGGATCTCTTTATGATACGTATCTAAGATATTATTTGTGTAATTACTTGTGTTGAGTCTGCTCGTGTCTATGTATAATAAGTATGTATTTACAAAAGAAAAGTATATAAGTACCTATAGTATTATATCCGTTATCTAGTACCCATGATACAAGCGTATAAAGCTTAGTATGGGGCTAGATGGCGCTGTGTGATATGTCCTGAAATATTTATTTTTATTCTAAACTCTAAGCAGTAAACGTAGCGCTGACTGCCGTTAGTTAAAATAACATAGCAGTTTAAATGGAAGAAAGGAGGAACAATTTGTGTATGGTACATACACACATGCCATTTCATGCCTCTTATATATAAATATAACAATTATCACGTTCTTTTTACTTCGCACATCGAGTCAGCACTAATTAGCTGATGGTGCATGAGTCAATGCTGTCCTCAGCATTTCACCGAGGTGGTTGTCCTACTCACACACACACACGCACACTGTTCTGTGACTCATGCTATACAAAACTAGCATTATTCCACAGAGTACTTTTTTATATACGGATATTCAATCTACATTATATTTCCAGTAAATAGGCTTATATTATGACGGCAGTGGCCTCTGCCGCGGTGTAATGTAGGTACAGTTCGCGCAAAACTTTATGAGCTCTCTGAAGTTAGGCCCGAGTACGTAACCGCGCATGGTACAGTTGAGCGCACAATCATTATTGTAAGGTTTAAAAAAAAAAAATAGTACATTTATGCCTATCATAAAGTATTTAGATTTTAGGTATTTTTACGTGCAGTAAGATATTAGAACAAACAGGTAGGTATTTATTTAAGTAAATTTAAAACTTTAATATAAAACTTGTGCATTTATTTATTTATGTTTGGCGACGTAGCACATTAAAGCGTCCGCGAGGCATATCTAATTAAACCAAAAAGTTCGATAACAGTAAGAAACCACAGTAATAGAACAAACAAATAACAAATACAATATAACGGTGACAAAACTTAACAACAACCATAACAGAAACAAATAAAAATAACGAAAACAAACTACAGTAAAAAAAAATACAATAGGAATGAAAATTAATTGTTGCACTCGACTGTACTTTCGTCTACAACGTGCGCAAGTGTTGTGTACGAACGTAGCACTCACACTAAGGCACGGCGCAACGGGACGCGAGCGGTGATACGGCGCGGGGCGCGGGGGCCGGTGCCCTCCCCGACGCCCTGTCCCGTCCCTCGGATACCTATAATATGCGTACTGCGCAGCCACTAGCGTGCGTGTTCCGAGAGCTCATAAAGTTTTGCGCGAACTATAATAGGCTCAGGCAGCAGCTCTGCTCTACGAACATGTTACATGATGTAGGCATCGAACTTGGCTATTATTTGATAATTAACGCTTTCTTTGTTAGAACAATTAATGATATTAAGTAGGTGGCTAAGATTACACTACTTTTATGATGCATCTAAAATTCACTATAGGTACTTAAATGACTTGTCGTTCCGATTGACAAGATAAGTACCTATTATAAAGCTTTACGACGAATGTAATGCAGTTAAGTTATTGAACATAATTTAGAATAATTACTTAGTTAGTAAATAAGGATACTTAATAATAATTCTGCACAGGAAAAGTGAAAAACAATATATTTCCGAAAATAACGTTTCCAAGAGAACCATCAAGACCCAGTTTATATCAAACCGCAAATTATCTGTTCAAAATACTTGACTCACACTTAATAAGTAAGTACTTATAGAAAACAACAAAGCAAGAACAATAACATACCTACTTAATTCTAAGTACCTAGATCCAGAGAAACTCAAGTAAACACATAATTAGTCATTCTCCGAAACTGATATGAAGTTCCACAAACAGCTTCCGAACTCAGTAGTAGTAGTCACTGTTTCTCGGAAGAGCCAGCTCATTCTGTGGAACAGAGCTACTTGATAAACACTAACAACTAAACTACAATGTAGGGCTCTACAGATCTAGAGTTATTTGGATCTTCGAAGTCTAGGCTAAGCCCTAGCCTGCAGGAATGCTTTACTAATATCAGGCAAGTGTGGCTAACTACGAAGCTATATTACCTATATATCCTGTAAAAAAACCTCGCAGAGTCAAGTACCTTGCCGCAGATTCAAATAACTAACAACATTTTTACTTTTTGAGAATTCCTTAAAAAAAAAACACGCTGCTCCATACAGATATTACAACGTCTTCGAACGAAATTATGGAGGAAATAGACAGGTTTTTCGTGAATTCTCAGAACCGAAAACAAGATGTTTTCATCTTACAAATCAAAAGTCGTTGTTTATGGTATTAGCTACCTAGTAAACGCTAGTACATACTGCGACGCTCCTATAGCTCAGGAACCTGGTTTCCGTTAGTCCTGTATACCTAGCCAGCCGGTCTCGGTCGAGCCTACATCATATACATACCTACATACCTCTACTCCCAGTCCGGCCCAGTCGGTCGGTCACGGTCTGCACTCTGCTGCAGTCAGTGTGTGTCTGTGCTCCGCGGCGGACGCACGCCTCATTGTGACCAGCTCCAGGAGTTACCAGCATGCAGTACTCAGCAGTGGTGGTGGTGGCGGCGGCGCTGGTGGGCGCGGCGCTGGGACACACCTACCACCTCGGGGGCTGCCCGCTCGTTGAACCCATGCCGGAGTTCGAGATGAACAAGGTAACGGACAATAGTCATAGAGGCTTTGTTTATGTTTGTTTTGTTGATTGGATCTTGCTTACTGAGTGTTAAGACCTGTTAAACAGCGATTTACAGTGTTATCAGCTACAAAATATCTATGCCTTTATCATGGCTACTGTAGGCTAACCGGCTTTTGGTGTATTCCCGTTTCATATAAAAATATATTTGAAAAATTTGTGGAAAATGTTTGGAGTACATGTATGGCTATGACTAGCTTCACAACTTTTTATACCAAAGCATTAATAAGTTGATTATGTTCTCAGTAGGCACGTATGATGTAATTAACTAAGTTCCTTCTCGTAATAATTCTGTCTTATGAGAAATCAATCCCTACCTTCTTAATTTTCAGTCAACAATGAGAGTGATCTTAATAAAAAAATAAAGATTCCATGTCGAAGTAAGTAGTACCTACCCATGCACTTTATTCTGTGGCCCGGCACAGCTGTTGTTATAGGTACCTAACCGGTCCATCGGGTGTAGTTATTCCTTTATGAATGGCCCCGACTCCCGCGCTATTCAAGTCAAGTGATCTACTATCATTACTATGTAAACTAGGTACTTAGTTCGCTTTAATATTATCTACTTGTACGAGTTGTAATTCAACTTCTACGTCATAGCTATCTGGCTGTTTGATTTGATTGAAGTTACACATACGAGAACTATTTGTCTTATATACCTATGGCTTACTTATGTAGGTACTTAGCTACAGGATCTGCCACAGCACAGGTCAGAGGTTCAAAAACATACATATCACATACACACAATGATACAGTTACGAGTAGGTACCTATGTCATACTGAAGTTGAATTCCTAGAACACAATGGTCGATCAGTGGAATAGATTCTGCCCACTCCCATTACTTTCGATCAAGACCAATTTACAGACCTCAGACACCTCAGTGATTGGGCCTTGAACTCGCACTAGGAGCAACTCATACCCGACTGAGTCTTTATTTTCGAGGCATGAAAGAGTTTTTGAAGTACATACATTTATCATACAGAACCTGTAACGTAGCTGTGGTTCAAATATTTCTTGTAGGTAGGTACCTAAAATTGAACAGATTTCCCAAGTTTTTAAATATAATATGTTTGTAAGAACATGAAAACGTATTGTGGGTCAATAACTGTGGCTTAGGTACTGACAACTCATCCAAAAATGACTCGGCCAGTAGGTACTACCTATTCAGTTATTAGTTAGTATATGTCTGCGATAACGTACGATGTACCTGCAGTTACATATGATAGAAATAAACCTACTTATAGGTAATATCAGACACAAATATAATTATGATATATTTGCTAAGGAGGTCCTTGACCCTAGGCCGATAAAATGTGATTTATCGTCGTTCTCTATACACGGAAAAGTAGGTAAGTAAGCGTATCGGTCAGATATATTCTCTGCGCAGTTTACATTCTGTTTATCATCAAAATAAAAACAAAGAGAGGTCACACTATACTGACTAAGTAGGTGCCTAATGTTACCGACCTAAGCAAGTCAGACTAAACATGCAGTTTAGCGAATTGAAACTGTTACACTGACCGCTACTGACCGAAGTAAGGTTATTAGGTACCTGACCAAATCGACAAACATTATAATTGCATAATAATACAACTGATGACTCATCGAATTTAATGTTACTTACCTAACTATTAGTTCACAGTTTAACTTAATAATAAACGTGCATTGACAAAGAAGAGATTGTTTGTTTAGAGGTGCCAAGATAGTAGGTATGATACCTTTCAATTTCATTAAAGAAGGGCAACTCATTAACGATGGCATTCTTTAATGAAATAACGAAAATCTAAGAACAAGAGAAAGATGATAGGTATGACTAAAACTTATAAGAGAAACATGATAGGTAGGTAGATACAGACAAAGAGCGATGATTCATATTAGATGTGCAAAAATTGACGGATTATGTCAACAATGGCGGATGTACCTACCTCGGCTCGATAACCCAAACACGATCAGCTGTCAGCCATTGTTCCACAATGTCATTGAGAACTTGATTGATGCACAATCAGATTCTGCGATGTTCTTTTATATGAGCTTGCAATAACTTCACATTCACACGTAGGTAGTAATCAGTACCTACATAAGTAGGTATGTATAGATAAAATTCTGACGTTTTGGTGCCAGATTAAAACATGAATCAAACAAAAGTTCATAGTAAGCCTGTATATACCTACGTCTTGGTCTCTTGTCTGAGAGGAGTCATGACATTATTTTCAGGCGCTACATTCGTCCAGTCATTCTACTACTAACTACTAAACAATGAAAAAATATATAGGTATATAATGGTTAGGTGCTAGATCATTGTAGTATTTTGTCGAAGCCTGGGAAGGTGGAATATTATCCACTTGAAATAACTCGTACTTAGGTATATAAATCCCGTATCTACGTATATTCCAGTTCCTGGGAGTGTGGTACGCGGTGCAGAAGACGTCGACGGCGTCTCACTGCGTCACCTACAACTTCACCAAGACCAGCGAGCCGGGCCGCTACCAGCTGGAGCAGGTCTCGCAGCACTTCATCCTCGGCCTCACGCCGCTGCAGCACCAGTACAGGTCAGCATAATGAGACGTGTCTTACACTGAAACTGTAAAACCACTGGCAAATAGCCGGTCGCCCGATGTGCGGCTCTTGCTCCGATTCAAACCTATGCCTCATCTAAATTTAAATGCTACTTGTGAAATTTGTGAATGTATGCCCGCGGCCATGATCGCTTTGTTTCGTGGTAGAAAGCCTCTGCCACTTCTTACCAGTCCTAACACGGACCATATAAGTTCTATGACCATGCCAAGAATCACGATAATCAACCGGCGTGTTGAAATAAGAGGAACCAAGTTAGCAATGAACACACTATCGCATTTATTATTAGTAAGTACACCTTCAATAAGACAAAGAACATGTACAGGATCTTTCTTATTCTAAGTAGGTACCTCGGTATATTTAGAAGACAGCAGGATCAACTTGAGCCAGACAGTACCTACGTCAAGTACACGGATCATATTTAAATATCCTGTTTACAGACTTAATTATATTTCTCACCACAACTACTTGCCTCTGTAACTAAACAACAGTAGAATAAACAGGAACTATCTATGTTATGTGCTGTACTGACGTCATACATACTCGTAGTACCGGAATACTTTATTGTTTACGTCTATCTTCTTAGTACGCATACCTAAATACACAGAGGATGTATTAACTTAGAAATAATTCAGCCTAAATTATTTTCCCTGGCTGCAGGTACACGGGCACGCTGACCATCCCTGACTTCACGGTGCAAGCCAAGATGACAGTCAAGTTCCCACTCAGTGAGTACAGTTATATTGACTTTTGATGGATTTGCGTTGCAATAATGCGACCTAAAAAGATACACCATTCACTCACATGTCTGTCAAGAGAAATGAATACAAAAAGAAGCCTCAAATACTGATACTTATTAAATTTAATATTCAGCCACACCAAATCTCGCCCAAATTAGTTCAGCCGTTTGAGCATGAAGACGGAAGCTACATATGTAGGTCCACACAAACGCTAATTTCTTCAATATTAGTGTTAAGAGATAATGTAGATCTTCACTCCCTCATTGCCCTTTCTTACGCAGACTCAAACCATAGAACATTTCTATTAGAACCGTAGTCATTACACCGTCCTCCCTGTAATGTAACCCCCCCTGTTTGTATGTGCCGTCCCCCCCCCCACCCCCGGCGGCACCTGACGGGTGTCCCTCTGACAGCTGTGGCGTGCATTGTGTCAGGTGTGGCGGGCTCGGCCAGCTTCACGGTGCTGGCCACGGACTACTCCAGCTACGGCGCCGTGTTCACCTGCCAGAAGCTCGCCTTCGCGCACAGGAGGTCGGCCACCATCCTCAGCAGGAGCAAGGACCTGGACAAGATCTATGTCGATAAAGTAACTGGTTTTACCTAGTGTTTCTGTAAACAGTCTGTCACTGTACTAAAGCTCCTGTCAGTTAGTATGTATGAGCAGTCCGGTTTCGGGAAATGACACCCACGTAAGCAATGTGATTTTAATGGAGGATACCTGTGGAACACTGTGGGCTGTTTTACGCAACAGCAACAACATGAGCAGCGCCCTGCCAAGTTAGCCGCTTTATTCCCGCATAGAGTAAGCCTTTGTACCTAATTGTATGTGTAGGTATTTCCATACTAAATTTCATCTAAATCAGTTCTGCCGTATGAGAATGAAGAAGTGCCTAACCAACCTACACACACTCTCGCACAAATGTTCAACTTTAGAATATTAGTAGTGTGAAATATTGCTCCGAGTAGATAAGTATAAAACGTTCCCACCTGTGATTCCAGATGCGTTCGAAATTATCGTCGTTCGGCGTGGACCCGTTCGACCTGTCCCTGATCTCGCAGCAGGGCTGCCCGGCGCCGGAGCCCGAGCACGGTGTCGACATCAACATCGACCCCAACACCTTCTCCTCGCACAACATCGGCCAGGCCGTCAGGAAGACGGGAGGGGCGCTCGGTAACTTCATTTCATTGTCTACATCAATTTGCTGAATTCAAAAGTTGGAATTAGAATACATTATGAAGCACCCGAAGCTCAGCTAGCGGAGGCAATCGCCACCACCCATTTTAGGCCGTAGTAGGTCCTATCATAAGTATAAGGAGTATTCGATGCGGTTTGAAACATAGGTACATAATTTTAATTCTGATGAAGGTGAACATATAACAAGCATGGCGTATCTTAAATACCCACTCAGATACATAGATTTCGAATTGGATTAATTCAAATGCATATTTTGTTGGTTATGAGTTACAAGACTAGGTACGTGCGCAATGTTTACGTGAATGTCTCGGGTCAGCAGATAACCTCCACCACGCTCTGTGATAATGATAACATATCTACTTGTGTGAATGTGGTGCATTGTTCTCCAGATAAACGTCATTTTACATTTATGAAACATAAAATACCTAAATAAATATTTCAGGACATATCACACAGCAAGAATTTAGGCAGAATTTCATGTAGGTAAATGCGACGTCTAAAACCTTCTGGAAAAAAAGTAGGTAGTACCTACCTACCTAAAATGTGCTATACTGTCTACTTACCTACCTAGATCAGTTCTATAAGCCACCATTTAATTAGATATACCTACTCGATCATAAGTGGTCCAAAGGGAAATTATCAAGTTGGTTTTAATAACCTAGCTATATTACTGACTTACTAATTATACGAACCATTAAAAATACAATTTTATATTACTTGACTTAGCTGCGATATGCGCCACCTATCGACCGATTTATTGTATTCTTTTGATATCTGATTCTAAATGGCATGTTTTCCGTTAGTAACGTGACTAAATAACAATTATCTGTCTCTCTCCAGCGGACGGCGTGGAGTACGTGGTGGAAGCAGGCAAGAAGGTGTACCACAAGGTGGCGGACAGCAAGGAGGACCTCACGGAGCCGCCGCGCCAGCAGCACCGCGCCATCGACATGGACGCAGACGCAGAGTGGCTGCCCTAGGATGGTGCACCTTGCCTGGGGATAGTGCACCTTGCCAGGGAATAGTGCACCTAGCCAGGGGATATTGCACCTTGCCAGGGGATAGTGTACCTTGTCAGGGGATAGTGCACTTTGCCAGGGGATAGTGCACCTTGCCAGGGGATAGTGTACCTTGCTATCAGGGTACAGGGTTCAAAAAATGTTGGCATTTTTATAAGCAGTTAGGGTAGATTTGATATCAGTCGAAAACTCCCAATAAATAGGTTTGTTGAGATTTATATATCGCTACGCAATGAACAAAGAATCTTGCTGTATGGTTAATCCATGGATGGGTGACCAAAGCATCTACATATATTTGGCCACTTTATTAGTGACTAAGCCATATCAAGTCTTTAGGCGGTTGGATGGAACTAACTTGGAAAATTAAATCTTTAGCTGAAAATGTGAGCAAACTTGAACCCAAATGTTCGCCAAAGTTGTGTCATTTATTAGTACGTAAAATAGCAATTAATTAAGTTTTTACAATTAAATACTCACTCAAGGCAATAAAGTCTAATTTTGTAATTGTTGTTTCATTTACTACTCTCCTATGTGTCATGGCAGTTATTGCTATAAATAACTTTTTTAATTGGAATTGTAAAATATTTTCTTCTGTATAAAAATCTCAGATAGTGTCATTTCTCCGAGCGGAGTTTCACAAAACCACAGCACTCGTGCATTACATGGGTATCTCCACACTTTGTAACATAATTCTTCACAATAGAGCCATATTATTATACTTTCTTAGTTATGGATCATTACGCTGCCTACTTAGGTACCAAAAAAAAAACTCGGGTGAATGCACCTGTGTGAGTGCTTCACATGTTTATTCAACCTTTCTATTGTGATTATAATTCTGTTCATGAACGTTGCTTTTGAATGTATCACGTGACTAAACAATACTAACTGTAAACGCATTAGCATTCATTTACCTAATTAAATGTAATTTGATATAAAACAAGCAACATAGGCAATATATATTTATTTATCATTTGACCTGCGTTGTGGAATATTCAGCAACTGCCCACCATTGTATGTAAATGCAGCGTTGTGGATTATTCAGCAACTGCCCACCATTGTATGTAAATGCAAACAGACGTCATTCCGAGCTATAATTAAACACATATATTATAGCAGTCTTTCACAACTAATCGTTACGTTCCCTTATTTACATAAACAAAGTTTGAACATATTTTTAGGGCAAGTTTATTTAACAAATTTGTTAAAAGACTAACCATCTTAGAAAACCATAAGTATGAGTGATTAGTTAATTCTGTTTTTTTATTTCTCATATTGATAATTTTGAAAACGAGAAAGAGACCAAATATTGATAATATTGATAACTCATCACAAGCATACACAGAGTTATAAGAATTAAACAGTCAGTTAAATATTATATTTAAGCAGCGATATCAATGTAATCTGCCTCGTATAAAAGTATACTTAACAAAACAAATAAATAAAATTAGAACATTTGTACTTAACACAAAGAAACAAGAGATTTTAGGTAGCTTTATTACTATTTACTTCAAAGGGGCTTATTGGCAGTGGCACTTAGAATTATCAGAAATTGGAAACTTGCCTTTACTTATTTTTTACATTTAGATAAGAATATAATAGTATTTGAATAGTACTTATACATTGAAATATATTTTTTCGAATGTATAATGCATTGTTGAAAGATATAGAATCATAGCATACAAACTGTAATCGATGGAGATATCAATGAGAGCTGAGATGCGTGAACTCACCGCTAGAGGCGCTAGTGTAGCGAGATGTTTGTAATTTCAACACAACACCGCTAGCTTTCACTGTATATCTGTTATGAAACAAGCTAGGATAACAATCTTATGCCAGTTAAGCTAGCAAGCTAGTGTTTCTAGGTTTGTGTAGACAAAACACTACTAGCTAGCTCTCCTAGTTTGATAAGACTATCCTCGTGTCCCGTGCCCCTGTCCCCGCCGGTCCCCCCCTCCCCTGTCCCCCCTAGGGCGTGCAGCGTCCCAGGAAGCGCGGGTAGAGGCACACGTCCCGCACGTGGTGCCTGTCCAGCAGCCAGCACAGAAACCGCTCCAGGCCCAGACCGAAGCCCCCGTGAGGGACGGAGCCGAAGCGCCGCTGCTCCGTGTACCAGTAGTAGGGCGCCGGGTCAATGCCCTCGCGCTTGTAGCCTGCAACATACGTGAGAGTGAGTGAGTGAACCACAACATGCAGGTGAGTAAACCACTACTAGTGAGTGAGTGAGTTAGTACGTACCCTCCATGAGTTCATCGTAGTCCCAGGTCCTCATGGAGCCCCCCACTATCTCCCCCACGCCCGGCATGAGCAGGTCCACGCTGTCAGTGAGGCGCGTGTCCCCCGCGGAGCGCTGCATGTAGAAGGACTTGATCTCGGCGGGGAAGTTGGTGAGCAGTATGGGCACTCCCAGCGCGTCCGTCATCTTGCGCTCCGGCATCTCGGGGATGTCCTGCGAGGAGACGTACAGGACATGTCAGAAGGGAATATACCATTATTTCTTATGAATAAATGACTTTGACTTTGGCTATTTCAGAAGTAGGTACCCAATTACATTGATCAAATTGCCAATGTAATTGGGTTGAAGTTCTGCATTTGGATTTTGGTAAAGCTATTGAAAGTATTGATAATGACAAACTTTGTTATTTAAGCAATCAGTCTATCTCAAAAACTATCTCAAATTAAATCTCAAAAACTGAGACCAGTTTGTCGACTTACAACTGTTACAAAAGTAATACATGTAAAATACAATCAAGGGTTCACCAAGTAGCCCAAACTAGACCCCTACTTTTCATATAAAAGACTATTGATCTGACATCAGAAGTTAATTTCCAAGAGTTTTTACTATGATGACCTCAAATTTATTACGCCTAATATTTTCATATTTATGAGTATTGGTTGTAGGTAACTCCACATTTATATATCACTATGTAATATATTTTACTATTATATATTTTATCCTAAACATTTTCACATATAAAATATTTATTTCTATATATATTTACATAATATATTGACACAACTCATTCATTACTCACTTACATTCCATTACATACCAGCTACGAAATCTAAAGTCATTACTACCATTGACTATAATGAGATATACGCAACCCTACTTGATACAAACTGGGAACCATTCTACAACCTAACTGACGTAAACAGTGCCACTGTTTTTCTTATTAGAGAAATAACAGCAGCCACTGAAAAGCACACGGCTAAGAAAAATATTAGCTCTGCGGACATTATTTTGAAGCCGTGGATGACTAAGTCTCTCCTAAACCGGGCCAGACGTAAGGATAAACTCCACACTGAAGCTAGAAAATTCCCAAAAAACCCAGTCCTACAGAAAAAATATATTGACTATCGCAACCACTACAACTTGCTTTTACAGACTTATAAAAATAATTATGACACTGAACAAATTAATTCGAACAAAAACGATAGTAAAAAACTTTGGAAGACTGTGAATGATATATGTAACCTCAAATCAAAAAAAACAGACCCATCTGGCCTTCTAAAGACAGAAAACTCGATTAAAGAGTCTCTAAACTCAGCCAATAACTTCTTCACATCCGTTGGTAGTGATTTGGCTCACTCGATATTGACAAAACTCAACCAATCTGAACAACAACTAGCAGACAATGTAACTCTCAAAAATTCTCCAGCTCAATCGTTTTTCATAGCTCCTACCGATCCACTTGAAGTCCATAAAATCATATCAACTTTAAAATCAAATTCAGCCCCCGGCAGTGACCACATACAAAACAAAGTTCTGAAACGAGTTAGTCTAATCCTATCACCTTTAATAGCTCATATTTGTAACCTTAGCATTACTCAAGGTACAGTACCAGACTCTTTTAAAATTGCTGATGTAATACCAGTCTATAAATCTGGACCTACCTCAATTGTAACAAATTATCGTCCTATTTCACTCCTACCATCATTATCCAAAATTCTCGAAAAGATAGTAAACAAACGATTACTGAACTTCTTTGACAAACACAATATTTTATCGCGAAATCAATATGGTTTTAGGAGCTCCAAATCAACGGAGGACGCTGTCATAGGCCTCGTTGATGAGGTGAGTAAAAAGCTAGATTTAAAAAGAAAAATTGTGGGTATTTTCTTAGACTTGGCCAAAGCTTTTGATACCGTAAGTTGGCCTATACTCTTAAAAAAACTAGAGCTTCTCGGTGTGCGCGGTTCAGCCCTAACCCGGTTCTGTTCCTACCTTTCCAATAGAAAACAGCGAGTCCGTATTTCTAACCATACCAGCGATTACAGATCGGTATCTTTCGGCGTGCCGCAGGGCAGCGTTCTTGGTCCTACTCTTTTTCTGGCTTATATAAATGACCTCTGCCAGCTTGAGATCCCAAATGCCAGTATATTCAGTTTCGCTGACGACACAGCCTTCATTTTCCATGGAAATAGCTCAGAAGAGGTCTTGGCGGTAGCCGAACAAGGTCTATCAAAAGTCATGAGTTGGCTCCATAACAATCTGCTGACCCTTAATGTCAGCAAAACAAAATACCTAACCTTCCAAACGACTCAGCGATCACAGCAAACAGGTATTAATCTCAAACTTCATTCATGTGGTTCTCTGTTAAACAAACACTGCGCCTGCCCAGTTATTGGACGAGAAACTACAATAAAATATTTGGGGGTAGTCATAGATAGTACTCTATCTTTTGAAAAACACACCCAAATATTGAAAGGTCGGCTCCGGAAGATGCTTCACATCTTCAAAAGGCTGGGTGCAGTAGCTGATCCTAAAACACTGAAAACAGTTTACCTAGCTTTATGCCAATCGGTATTGACATACTGTATCGCTTGTTGGGGTTCTGTAGTTAAAACTCGTCTAAAAAAGGTTGAGATTGCCCAAAGAGCAATACTCAAAGTTGCTTACAAAAAACCATTCAGGTATCCAACGGACAAACTTTACGAAGAGACTAAATACTTGACCGTCAGACAGCTATATATCATGGCCACGGCCCTGCGTTTCCATAAAACAGCGTTGATTACGGCTACAAGTACAAAAAAGACTTCCCGACGTAACGCCTGGTCGATGCCCAAAACTCGAACCTGTCTTGCTCAACGAAGTTATGCCTGTAAAAGTCCTATACTTTACCAAAAAATTAATAATATTCTTGACTTGATTGAATGCTCTCGGTACATATGCAAAAAGAAAATCGTCTCGTGGCTGATTACGTATAACTACGCCGAAACAGAAGCATTGTACAAAACCTAACATTAAGGGGCCTGCTTCTGTACTGACGATTATTGACTCCTATTTTGTAGGTAGTTGACGCAGTATAGAATGCAGGTCCCTAACTTAACTGAGTCACTCTTGCATAACTTCTGCCAAACACGTACCTAACCTGTCTTATCTTCGCTACAAAGCCGTGGCGGAGCGGTCGGCCGATGTTTATATTCGCTGTCGCTTTCTTCCTAGCTATTACGTAGTCCTCGCAGACTTAGTTGCACATGATTTGACTCGATAAAGAATTACTCGGACTCGACTAAGAATAAATCGCGATTATCTATTAATAACAGTCTGTTGTTTTAAAAGAAAAATAATAATAATAATAAATAAATCATTAACATTTTACATTCTGTTGTTTTGAACGAAAAAAAAATAAAAAAAAATAATTAACATTTTACTTTTACACAATTTTACCATCACGTGTTTTTTATGGGTATTTTTTATTATTTAAATATATTTTTATACATCACATTAATTATCTATTATTTAAGTAAGTATCACATGACATTTAATCACACAAGTACACATCTTTCTCATCTCTTTTCTTACATCAACCCCTCCCCTCAATTCCCATTCCCGAGACAGTTAAGTAAATTATTTCCTCCGTTAACTAACATATTTTATTGAAAACTTTTTGTTAAATGTACATAGATTATTATCTGAAATCCAGAAGGATGAGCGCGTTTTCCCCACGACACAGGGGAACCTAGTGTGGGGAACATAGATCACATCATTTGTAATCGATCCTAACAAAGTAATATAAATATAGTACTAACAAACAAATGTTGTAACTTAGTTATAAGGTTTTTGCTGTCCAATAAAAAATAAACATTAAACATATACGTTTGTAGCAGAAAAAAAGCGGTTATTCCACAAACATTCATACATCACACTAAACCTATTAAATATTATTTCCACAAGCATAGCCGCGAGTAAACTCTTGTTTAGCATCGCTATTGTTCTCGCGGCTGTGTCGCGGAGATACCGAGCGCGAAACCGGTTTCGACGCCGGCCCGCGCCCGGCCTCACTGATTGTTCCGATTCCGAAGCACACTCGCGCCCGCCTTTACATTCACATTCCGTCTTTCCCGCATCTTGTAATCGTGTTTTTATTGTTTTAATATTTAATGTGGATATTTAAATAGACTTTGGATTTATGGTATTTGGTGTTTACTTTCTTCATACACCGTCACCCCACACCAACCACTAAATTGGTTCAGTCATCTAAACAACTCAACAAGAAAGATAATAATATTTATAGACATAATGTAAATGTAAGAAAA
Source organism: Macaria notata (assembly GCA_927399415.1). Classification (NCBI taxonomy): domain Eukaryota; kingdom Metazoa; phylum Arthropoda; class Insecta; order Lepidoptera; family Geometridae; genus Macaria; species Macaria notata. The sequence continues at coordinate 11,992,939 of OV656745.1, read as the reverse complement.
CTATTAAATATAAGATTATTATTTATTTATTTATTTGAATAATGGGCGAGCAGCAAATTGCTGATGTGCCCATATCACTCTGTGTCAAAATTGTTTTATTTAGTCCACACAAAGATAAAAAATTAAACAGTGCACTGGTGCAACGATCACAAGTTAACAAGAGATTTTTTGGTTTTACTTAACCAGTCATCAAGCCGGTTCTTAAAGTTGTTTACAGATGTTGCACTGACCACCTCTTTTGGCAACCTGTTCCAGTTATGAACCACTCTGTTGCTGAGTATGTGGTGACCTGTGTTAGTTTTGGCAGAGCATCGCTTGATTGTCTGGTTGTGTCCCCTGCTATCACAAACATTACATTTAAGAAAAGAACTTGGCTCCGGCCTGTGGAGCATTTACCTCTCATGTTGGAGAGAACACCATAGTGTACCATAAATAATAATAATAAATTTCGTTTAATGCTCCAAAAACATACAGATGAATAGAACATCAGTAGGTATTCCCTTAGTAAGTAACATAGACAGGTCCTCACCTCCCCGAACTCGTAGAAGCTGCCATCTTCCTTGGTGATGTTGTTCTCTCGGAGGTACTCGATGGCCTCCGAGTAGCGCATGCGCTTGAACGGCTTCTGCGGGGGCTGCGGGGAAACAGATACAAATAGTGTTTCAATATTTATAACGTCTGTTGAATATGTCCAAAATTTCACTTTTTGAATTATAATATGTAGTTCCAACCATTTATTTTCTTTTTGACAGATCTAATTGTCAGTAATAGTGTTGTGACCAAGTGATTATAGTGGACACGATATCGATTCATTTCGATATGTGATCAACGAAATAGCTGCAGAACATGGTCATGGGGTTCTTAGACTTCCACCCTATTATTGTCAATACAATGCCATTGAATTAATATAGGCTCAAGTAAAAGGACACGCTGCTCGAAATAACACAAAACCCCCATTCATGGCAAACAAAATGCTTGATTTATTAAAAAATGCATGTGTGGAAGTAACTGCGGAAAACTGGCAAAATGTAATTAAAAAAACACAAGAAACTACAAAGGCAGATTGGGATAAACACGTGGGATAGATAATACGGATCAACAATTATTTATAAATGTCGGCGATAGCTCGAGTGACAGCGACGATGAATCCGATTTTGATTAATAAATAAATAAAAGTCACAATAATTGTTCCATATCATTTCATACCAATCTATATTTATACTACATTAGAATGCTACATTATACCAGTATAAAAATGGTTACCAAACAATATATCGATATCTCAATCGTAACATCACTATGTTGATAGCCATAGAACGTAAAATTTTAAAAACGTTTGTTATTTCATATAATTTATAAAAAAAACTACTACTCTTATGGACTCAATTTGTTAAAGATGATTATTATACAGGATCAAGGAGCAAACTTAGGCAGTTGCCATATTTTTAAAACCTCGCATTGCAAAAGTGAACTTTTGCGTAACATGATGCAGTTACGTTCTATTGCTGCTGTCAAATAGAAAATAAACGGTTGGATCTACTATAATAATAACATAATATGTAGATTTATTTTTTGAGATATGATGTACTTAACATAAATATTACAGGTGATTCATTTTAAAAAAGTGACTAAACCATAAAATGTATCATTTTCAGCGTATGCTTTAAAGAAAATATACCTTTTGCTTTATAGAATATTTGAATCTAAATAATGACACATCAAATTGATTGTCGATCAAACCAGTTTATGTAAACTGCATGTTACCTTGAAGTTAGGGTTGAGGTCGCGTACCAGCTGCCCCTCGGGCGCCTGCATGACGCGCGCCACCACGTCGCACACCAGGTCCTCTATGCTGGAGAGGAGGTCTTCGAACGTGATGAAGGGGAACTCAGCCTCCACGTGGCTGTACCTGGAGTGTAGCGAGACACTTGTGTAAGTAATTTTGATTAAAAAAAAGAAACATTTCTTTATTCAATATATTTTGTGATGTAACACGCAGAGCAACTTGATTTTACAAATGAGTGAGAAAGATCCACATTTAATTTATACTGTAATTTGATTTTAAAAGTTTATCTAGTTTTGAAAAATAGGCAAGATACTGGTCCGATTTGTGATTTCAGTTGAGCATTTGATAGCACCGGTTCAAAAATTCAAATTCGATCAGCTATATGTCAGCCCAATCACAGCAGTATTTAGATTGTCTTAGCTAAAAAAAACTTAATTCAATATCAATAACTTTGTAAAGTATATTTACTTAGTTACAGGTTCTCTGATCTGGACGGGATTACCGCAGGGCGCTATGTTGGGCCCTTCCCTATTATTACTCTATCATATGAATGTTCTATCTGTCACATATTAACAGAAGAATAATTGAGGGACAGGTTGCAGCGTGTATATGAACACACTTATAATATGTCACTTCTTCACGTCACACTACGGTGCATATCTATATTATAAAACTCAAAGGTGACTGACTGACATAGTGATCTATCAACACACAGCCCAAACCACTGGACGGATCGGGCTGAAATTTGGCATGTAGATAGATGTTATGACATAGGCATCCGCTAAGAAAGGATTATTGGAAATTAAGCTTTAAGGGGCCGCTTTTAAGGGGGTGAAATAGGGAATGCCAGTTTTACTTATTAGTACGTACGCAGCTGCGAACACCTACTGTGAGTGTATACATATATACTGACTCTGCGAGGTGCCGGCGCGTGCGCGACTGCTCGGCGCGGTAGGACTGCGAGATGCAGTACACGTCCCCCAGCGCCGCCAGGCACGTCTCCAGGTACAGCTGCGACGACTGCGTCAGGTACGCCTCCGCGCTGCAACACAACAACAACCAGCTGTTTTATTTATATAAGCAATTTTGTTGACATAACAAATATTTAGTGCTTAGTTTACCCGAAGTAGCTGAAGTTGAAGAGCGTGGAGCCGCCCTCGCACTGCGTCTGCACCAGCGTGGGCGGACACACCTCGGTGGCGAAGTGCGCGCTACAGTAGGTATAACTAGGTAATGTGTGCTTAGTTTACCCGAAGTAGCTGAAGTTGAAGAGCGTGGAGCCGCCCTCGCACTGCGTCTGCACCAGCGTGGGCGGACACACCTCGGTGGCGCGGCGCGCCGCGAAGTGCGCTCGGAAGGCGGCGGTGACGGCGGCGCGCGCGCGGACCACCTTCGACGTGTTCTCGCCGCGCAGCATTATGTGTCTGACACCAGGACAAACCAGTTATTACTATGAAAACATTGTTGCTGTTGTTTTGGTCCGTGATTGTCCTAGCCAATAAACAACACTAAACTATTCTAAAGTTATTTAGGTTGTCATGGAGGAGAATATTATGGTCAAATACAAACTCTATAAGACTTTAAGTATGAAATATATATTAGTCCCAGGGCCCGGTCACCTGTTATCGAGCTGCACGTCAGGCAGTGCGTCCTCGTTGAGTATGGCATCGGCCCCGCCGGGCGGCGCCGCGCCCACCAGCTGCCAGTAGTCCGCCGTCAGCTCGTGTCCGCCCGGCGCCTGCACACATACAACACTACTATTGCAGCTACTATTCTCAAACTCTCTCCTTCTATCTCTTTTAAATCTCTGTCTTTGTAATTAACTAGTTATTAAGAACGGTGTGTTTCAAAGTAAATAAATTATAGGTCCTGTCTGTTTGACATTGTATGGCAGTCATCGAGCTATGTCAGAGGTTCTTAGTTCGGTTTGTTAAACTCTTGACAACTGGTAGTTGCTCCCTTATGAAGATATTTACAAGCCTCTTATGTCTTGAAATTGTAACAAAGTAAATAGTAATAAATATATATATATATATATAGGTACTTAATTCTGAAGTATTACATTTATTTAGTATTTATCAGCGACTCTTTTAACCAAAACTTCACTTAGAAACATTTCAAATCAAATATAAATTTATTTACAGTACAGTTATACATAGTAGCACATTTATATAATGACAGATTTTTAGAACATACTACAAAAAACAACAACAATTACATAATGAAACATAAAATCTGCCATAATACACAGCCCCCTTGAGCATTAAGCTGTTTGTGTGGAAGCAGCCAGTGCTGATCTTCAGTTAATATATTTTTTTACTCACCGTCTTCCCCTCAGGCACGACCTCCAGCGTGCCATAGAGCGCGACGGCCGCCTCGGTGGACAGCGTGAGCGCGTCGTGCGTCTGGCAGAGCGCACCATGCAGCACGCACTGCAGGTAGCCGGTGCCGTCGCGCAGCGTGACGAACATGAGCGCGCGCCCCTGCCGCCGCAGCCGGTGCACCCACCCGCGCACGCATATGCGCGCCCCGCGGTGACTCTCCGCTAGAGTACACACAATTATAGTATTAGTTCAGAATTCACAGCAAAATTTTGTTGTGTACCTAATATCTTGCCAACCGGTGATCAGTAAACCAATAGACTATATAATTGTGAACAAATTAAAACAATTTTGAGACAAGTTGATGTTAGCAGCATGTTATATTGCTTATAAAATCGAATAAATAAATAAGATCAAGATGTGATATTGCTGACAGTAGTACAATACAAATGCATACATACATACATATGTGAAGACCCATATTTATTTTACAGAACCACATAAAATGCTGTTTACCTAAAAATTAAATTATGTGGAATTTAATGTATAGCATGACAAATTATACTTTCAGTGTACATAAAATAAAAAAAGCTAACAGTGTGCTTACAAGTTTGTACATTTACTACAATAGTATATATTCTAACCATAATATTATATAGTCTAACCATAATAGGTATGTATATTCAACATCTATACATAATAATGCATCAAAACCTATTTTAATTAGTAATTTACCAAACTTATATATCTAATCTGCTGTAAAATGTTTGTTTATATGTAAGTAAACACCTGAATCAATAAGTTTCAACATTGGTTGTTACAGATAAGTAAATAGGTGCCTACTAGTAAATTATTATTATATTAAAAAATTTAAAATACAAAATTAAAGTAAGTAAATGACAATAATTTATTATTTGAGTGAATATTGTTTTCTTCAGTATTATTTACAAGTTATCTAATAGATCAAGCCAAGCAGTTTCCTCGAGGATACAACACATCTTTCAAGAGATTAGTCATCTCAGAGCTTACTAAGTACAATATTGCATGAATGTATCAACCTACTACAGTAATTGCATCATCCATGCAAACAAACTTGCACTATAATATCTGCACTGGAATGATCATAAAAGTTCCAGTAACAACTACCTACCAACAATTAAGTTTCAAATAGATACTTACTTTCAATTATTTTGATGACCTTTGCTTTAGATAAACTCGGGTCTTCTTCTATGACGATTTTCTTGGCCTCCTCCAAGTTCTGTTGCCTCTTCTCGTTGGATTCCTCCTCCGCCTTGGCCTTGTCTGCCGCCTTGTGCTGCTCCCTCACCCACAGCTTCTGGATCTTCTTCAGCTGAGACTTGGCAGCAACTTCGAAGACTTTTCCTTCTTCTTTGGCGTCCACATAAATAGTCGGAAAGGGTTCTTTCCCGGCGTGTCGCATGGCTTGTAATACAGTCTTGAAGGGCTTGCCCTCCGTCCCGTCACCAGACTCATCGTTTCCACGTTTGTCGGACGTGTAAATTTCGCCTATAATGCAATCAATATGTTAGCAAAGTAACACTGCAGTGCGTACGTGTAGAGTGAGGTTAGAATTATTGTAACTTTTACTTACCGATCGACAAGTTCTCCATGCTGAATAAGTTTGATCTCAAGATTTATTTTATCCTTTTAATACAAACTCACAGATCAATTAATATTTACAAAATTCTAACATATACCGCACGCACACCTCGCTTCAACTTTTCTTTCAGTTTTCACCTCTCGCTCGCCGATTGCCGAACCGAATCGATGACGATATTGACATTGACACTTTTGCCAAGACTTTGACATTCACAATTGATTTGACAGTTAAAGTTATAAAAACTCTTGAACTGCCATCTATTGCCGAGTAGCTGAAGTAATACAAAAATATATTTCGCCGTTTTATAAATCATTCCCAGAGGGCGTTACTGTCCAAAAATTGTCCCGAATGAATGCCTTCTTACTTCCTGCATCCCTTGGATGAATACAAATTTATTATTTTAGTACTACTTATAGCAGTAAATTGCACGATAGGAATGAAACAATAAAATTTAAGACGTGACAAGATATAATAACCCAGGTTAGTATTAAAAAACATATTTTTTTATTAGTATCTACTTAGCAAATACTTTTTGCGTGTGACTTACGGCTGCAGTTCTAACCCTCTTCCATAGCTATTATTGCTGTGTGTGTTATATTTATACTCTTAAACTTACATATTTACCATTTGTTTGAGTTAAGTACCTACTATATTGCATCATATAATCAAACACGTTACAAGCGGGCCTAAGAATCACCATCATCTTATTTCATTTGACAAAAAAAGACATCTTCCTTTTTCATAAGTAGGTACCTATATCTGGCGAACATAATAATAAAAGCTGATCATAAATCCAAGCGCGGTAAATACAGCTAGAACGATGTCTGCATATTAACCCGCTCAGCTAGCATCTCGCGTGGCAAGGCAGTCTTAAATCTAAGACTCATCGGCTACTTCTTCTAGAATATTCTTATTCTGTCTGATGAAGAGCGTTGAACTGTTCTTCATATATCTAGCGAACAGTATCTCTAAGGCCAGCACAAACACCGCTAACACCAATCCAAGCGCGGTGAGAACAGCTAAAGGAGCGATGTCTGCGAACTTGACTCGTTCAGCTAGCATCTGCGCGCGGCAGGGCGGGCGCGGCGAGCGCAGGCGCAGCAGGAGGCGGCGACCGAGCCCCCGCTCCAGCACGAGGAGCCCTACCGCCTTGAAGGTGCTCGTGAACTCGCCGCGGGGAGTCGTCGTTATCCACGTCATAACCTGCAATTGGATACATTGATTTATTTAGGCCATGTTATTTGCAAAAGGTGGGATCCTAAACCACAAAGCGGTTCTAGATAAAGTTGCTTTTGACGTACGAGGTGAGATAGTATTTATGTACAGGCACGCATCATAAAAATCATGATGGACTGAACTTGTATATAGCATCAGTAGACAGGTCAAAGTGGACCGCTTAGTTCTATCTTAGGAAGACGTTGTTTTCTCTTATAAGTTATATCTCTACGAACTCCCTTTTCAAAGATATACATACGTACTTAGTTAACAGTTTTAGTTTAGTTTATTCATAGTAGTTTTTAAGTTAGTTTATGTATATTTTCAGTTGTGTAAACTTTTAGGAATAAATAAAATAAATAAACAGAAACATAGAAATTAAGATTCATCGAAGCATCAACACCTTAATCATAATGCGCTGCAAAAGCTTTTCCTTGATTGATTATCCCAGTTGAAGACAAGCCCCAATCATTCCTAGGTAGTGTGTGCTACCTCTGGTATGGTATCGACGTGCGCCAGCTTGCAGATGTGGTCGTCGCTGGAGGCGCGGAAGTGCGGGTACAGCTGGTTGTACTCGGTGTGGAAGGCAGCGCTCCCGCCGCGCACCAGCGCCGCGCCCCGCTCCATCGTCACGTAGAAGTTGGAAGCAGGCTTCTTCTTGCGCTTCAGATATTCAAGGTCGTCCCAGCCTGTCTCCACCTGCACAGAGTAGGTAGGTACTATCTTAGACTCGCAACAACTACCTTTTAAAATATATATATAAAGCTACTTACATATATTAAGAACCAGCAACGTTCTTTGGTGTTGCCCGTTAAGTTAATCTAATCTATCACCAATATCAATCAAATCCAATTAACAACCTTAGGTATGCAGATGATACCATTCTACTAGCTTCTAATTTTGATGACTTGCAAGCATTGCTTCAGCGTGTTGATAGCGTTAGTGCGAGATATGGTCTCAATATAAACCTAAAAAAGACCAAAGTCATGATTGTCGGGAAGTCATCTTTCTCTTCAACGCCAGCATTGGTGGTGAGAACTGAAGTAGTTCAGAGAGTACACTCATATAAATATTTAGGATGTATTGTGAACGACGTAAGTGAGCACAGCGTGGAGATCAAGTGCCGGATAGAACAAGCTCGTAACGCTTTCATGAAACTAAGTCACCTACTCTGCAACCGCTCGCTCAAGATATCTACAAGGGTGCGTTTGGCACGATGCTACGTGTTTTCTGTTCTTTTGTACGGCGTCGAATCATAGACATTGACCGAGAAAATGAGCGATCGCTTACAAGCATTTGAAATGTGGGTATACAGAAGAATTTTGAAGATATCGTGGACTGATAGAATCACAAACGAGAAAGTGTTGCAGTTGGTAAACAAAAAAGTAGAGGTTTTAAAAACTGTAAAACGACGCAAACTGCAGTATTTTGGTCACATAATGCGCAACGAAAAGTACCAGCTGCTCCAGCTAATAATGCAAGGTAAAATCCAAGGCAGAAGACCGCCTGGCAGAAGAAGAACCTCATGGCTCAAGAATCCCAGGACGTGGTTCAAGCTGAGCACCAGATCACTATTTCGCGCAGCGGTGTCTAAAGTGAAAATTGCCCTGATGATAGCCGACCTCCGGTAGGAGATGGCACCTCAAGAAGAAGAATATATCACCACACCAAATTTTCTGCAAATTGTTTCACCCGTTTGACAAACTAACATCTTTTTTGCTAAAACTTAAAATGGTATTAACAATTTTTGAAATGGAACCCTAAAGTACTAACATCAAAGAACAAGTATCGCATATAGTCGAAGTCCTCGGAGACGATGGCGTAGTGCGAGTCGGCGAGCGCGCGCAGCGAGCGGGGCCCGCCCGAGCCGGCAGACATGAGCGCGGACACGACGGCGGACGTGTAGTAGGCGTGCAGCAGCATGGCGCAGCACGACACCACGGTGAAGGCCCAGCGACCCGCCAGCCCGGCCGGCACTGCGCTCGCGTCTGCGCACATACATACATATTATGGCTAAAGAAACAAATGGTTAAATCATGTCAAAAGATAAGACTAAAGACTTCGATCTCTATGATTGAGAAGCTCTAGTCTACAAATCACACACTGACAATAGCTTCTCACGAATAACACTTTCATGACACAGACAATGTCCTCTGACTTATGAGTGTGATGTCGATTTTCAGCTATACAACCAGTAGTATAGAAATTTTCCACCTTGTTGCAGGAAGGTGGCTAGCACAGAGGTGGTTGCACCGTCGGCCTCCTCAGGCCCCCTGGCGGTGGCGCGCAGGCCAGCGGCTAGGAGCAGGCCCACGCCCAGCACGCACCACCACACGCTGCGAGAGAAGGGCGCCACGAACATGTTGGAGCTGCTCTCGCGCTCTGCTAGGTACGTGAACCCCACGCTGCACGAGAAGTTAAGATTTAACAATCCGAAACTGTTTTTTACCGGACAAACAACATCATAATGGAGAGGCAGAAAAGTCAACATATGTCAATCAGTGCTTATTTTCGCCTTGGTTTAACAATGTGTTTCGGTAGTTGTTGAGAGCCAGCTCCATTTCAGTACAGGATTCTTCTTGGGCCACAATGCCACCCGTGCACATATTGTCGCTTCAGGTGATCTAGTGATCAGAAGCCTGATCGTAAAAAAAGAAATGCACCTGAACGGCCAGACAGGTATGACGTAGTCGAGCAGGCCGGCGCGCGCCGGCAGCATTCGCAGGATGCCGCCCGCCAGCTCGGCGCCGCCGCGCGCCAGCTGCAGCGGCATGCTGCTGTTGTGGCTCGTGGACGCCCACAGCTCCACGAGACAGATCTCCTCGCTGCAAGGCAACATATCACATTATGACCACGAGGAACATGCCTGGTGGAAAATCTCAAGATGGACATGTAAGTGTAATGTTTCTGCTTAGTCAAGAAATTCGAATAATCAGGTATAGACTATTTCATAATAATCGTGTGTCACTGGTCAACCAAGATCAGTTGTATTTAGCTCGACCAGCCAGCCTATATTTAATAATATTCATCCCAGCTAGAAGTGGGCCAAAATTGACGGTAAAATGATGGAGATGATTTATGTAAGAAACAAAGAAATAAAACATTTATTGTATGTGTATTGTGGGCACCCTAAGGCGCTGTTCTAGCTGGATTATGTGCGTGTGTGAGTGTGTGTGTGTATGTGCGTGTACTCACGTGGCGTTGAGCAGCTGTATAAGCAGGCTGGAGGCGGCGTACCCGGAGCGGATGCCGGCGTCCAGCTCCGAGAGGTGCTCGTCCACCACGTACTGGCTATACTCGCCCGCGTACCACGGCCCGTACGAACCCAGCTGGCATAACAAACATGTACCTACAGTCAAATATTATGCCCGCATAAAGGGCATAATAATATATTTGACTGGTATATAGGACTGGTCAGCAGGCGTCCAACAGCCCACTCTACCAGCAACGAAATTTAACAATAAACAATAACTAATCCAGCTAAAAATGAAAAACAATCATGTTGCATGAAGCTTTATCCAAGGTAGAGTCTGTCTACTGGGAAAGAACCTCTCAAGCGAGGCTGCCAGAACACATGGTTACGTTCTCAGATATATAAATATTCTAAACAAATTATCGTCTGACCGGCGCTGCAATCCTGAGCGGGTGCCCCTTGAAGTCGTGTCTGCGCAGCACCCGGGCTCTCTCGCCCGGCGCGCGGAGCCCTACGCCACGCGAGTACGAGCCCCACGCGTGGGCAGAGACTTCGCCCCCCGGGTGCACGTAGATGTCCTCGAGAAGGTAGAGCACGTAGGCTGAAGGAAATAAAGATGGATAATGCATAAACTACTTTTTATTGAACGAGTGTGGCTAACCCTTGATAGATTTTTAAGCCGATCTAATTCCTAGGCGCGCATCCGTAAGTCGGATAACATATGAAATAGTAGTTCCCCAGTCAGTCAGAGAACTGTCATATCAGTGGCTTTTCAAGCGTTTTGCAAACTCTACACATCACAGATCCACATATTTGTTCAAACATACCTACTTATTACAGTCATTGCATTCATAACTGAATATACTCACGAGTAGAGTGATTCCCCTCACTTTCCTTCAGCATAGTGATGTCAGCATCGTACCGCAGTCGGCGCGGTGCTGGCACCTCGTCTGCCACCCACAGCCATACGAAGCGGTTCGAGAAGTACTTCGCATTTACCTTACCACGAAAGCAAAGAGAGAAATTATTTATTTGATATAACTACAAGTTTTTTTTGTCATAATGGGTCAATAGCTCATTGCTGTTCTTACAAGAAAAGTAATTGGCCTATAACCCTTTTTCAGTTGAACTTAGCTCTTCTCAGCTATCTTCCAGAGCTACATAAGTAGTAGTACTTCCTGCGCGGGTTGCGAGGCTACTACACCACTTGTAGTGCTACGGTGTTTGGTGTAGCACGAGCTACGAGACCTTGGTAGCCTTAGAGAATACATAGTTATGTATTCTCTAAGTTGGTACCTCTTTAAAAATAACTGAACTCAACCAACCTGACCGAGTAATTTTAGTCTGAGTTGAGAGATAGCTTAGATACAAATGATTCAAATAAAAGGTAAATAAATAAATAACGATGTACATACATAGCGATAATAATGTTCACATTTCACAACATTGGCTCTACGTAGGTACCAATACATAGTTATACCTACCTCATGTAGAGTATCAGCTGGCTGGAAGCACAAGACTCCCTGCAAGCCGCGTGCGTGGACTCTGTCTAGTGCACGGGTCCCACACGACACGCTGGCAGCGAACCCGTTGTCAGACAACTTACGGATGTATTGCGTTTGTTCTACGAAGAAAAAGAAATTTAAATATTAAGAACTAGTGTGTGCTCGCGGGTGAGCTCGCATTAAGAAGTAAAACTTGCATCCCTTTAAGTGGCATTTCCAAAAATCCTTTCTTAGCGGACGCCAACTTCATAAAATCTACCTTCATTAAAAATTTCAGCCCGATCCGTCCAGTGAGTGGTTTGAACTGTGCGTTGATAGATCACTATATCAGTCAGTCAAAGCAATCAGTCACGTTTGAGTTTTATAAAATAAAGTATGTAAGTAGATGTACGAGTACATATATGTACCTACGCGACATATTTTCCGTGGACCATAGTGTCTTTTCATTCAATTTGCCTTCAATTTGCCTGACTGCCAACAATAGCAAAAATAAGGATTCTTTAGAAGTCAGCAATATAATATATTAATTTAATTCCGCATACTTTCAACTGAGTATCTCAAATAAACGTCGTCAGTTTCTTACCAAACGGTCGCCAGCAAGCAATTATAATAATGCTGCGAACTACTTTATGCTTGAAGAATGCTACCACAGCAGCGACCGACGTCATTATTGCAAATGTATGCAAGTTTTGCTGAATTTCGCGAGGAAATATAGCAAGCGAGTCAAATAACTGCAGCCGTACCTAGTGTTATATGAATTGTACGTACCTACTGAATTGTACAAGCAAGTACAGAGACATTTTAGTCGCAGATTGTGTAGGTACACAAACAAATTAACTTTATCTATGTGACTATATAAATGTTTAAACAATATATTTTATAAGCAGCAAAATATGCAAGTTGAATAGTGTGCGTGTATGTATGTGCGTGTGCGTGTTGTGCACACCAATAAAAACATGATACCTAGTAATTTCAGTTCGGTGTTTTGGTGCATTTTTATGCATACGAGGTGGTGCTAGCATTTCCATTTTGTTTTAAGAATAAATAAATAAAAGCTTTTAAAAACAAGACACCTTATTCGTATATTGTCCTACGTTGTCATACCCAGCAAACATTTACTAGCAGCCTGTACTTACTGAATTAGCAATGTACTGAAACAGTTGGGCGTAGCTCGAGTTGTAATGCATTCACCTAGATTACACACTGCCGACATGAGGGAAATTACCTACCTACGTAAAATAATGGTTCAACTATTCACATATTAAACACACTTATTTTGCTAAAACGATTTATTTCGATACCTGTTTGGTTTTGTAAATAAATTAAAACAGACTAACCAAACAGATTAAAACAAACTATGGCAACATGTGATCGCAACTTACAATGTACAAGTAACAAACGAGTTCTGTGTAAATGATTTAAGAAGGTCCTGAATCATACGCAGAAGTAATTAGAGACGCAGCATGAGAGAGAGCGGCGGCGGGGGGGCCCCGCAGGCGCAGGGGCACGGGGGCAGGCGCAGGGGCTTGGGCTCCAGGGACACCGGCACCGGCGGGGGCACCATGTAGGCCGACATGGGCAGCCCGGGGGCAGGCGGCGCGCAGCACTGTGGTGCGGGGGGCACCAGCGAGATCATCAGCGGAGCAGGGGCGGGGGGGGAGCGCGGGAGGGGGGAAGCATAGCGGAGTGGGGGCAGGCGCGGGCAGGTACATGGGGGCAGGTGGGGCTGGCAGGTACATGGGAGGAGGTGGAGCTGGCAGGCACAGGGGGGCCGGGGCTGGCGGCAGGCACACGGGCGCCGGGGCGGGCGCGGGGAGTAGCATCGGGGCGGGGGGAGGAGCCGGCAGCATCAGCGGCGCCGGCGGGGCCAGCATCAGGGGGGACGAGCACGGCGCGGGCGCAGCCGGCATCAGCACGATGGTGGGCGGCGGCGCGGGCGGCTCCAGACAACAACCTAGCTTCTTCTCTGCAGGAGAACATGCACAGTCAGCTCCACAAGTTCATTGGGTTGTAACATTTATTCGATGGAGTACAATGAATTAATCTTACCTTTTAATAATTCTTTGAGCTCAAGTTTTTCCAAGAGAAGAGGTTTCAAAAGCCTGAAACATAAATAAAAAAAATAAAGTGTACGAATTCATACATCATAACAATATAAAAACAAAGTGAATGATGAAAGGTAAAACCTTACCCGCCGAGTACTTCTTTCTGGCATTCTTTCATCTCTTTCATCGCCTCCAACTAGAAATTACAAAATTACATTACTTATGATTATTATTATTATTAATTATTTATGTTCAAGGAGAAATTAATTCAGTGCACATTACATGTGGGGTGTGTGTCTATCTTACCAGACATAGTTTCTTTTCCAGACACCCTGCCGCGTACTGTGACGTCACGAGCAAGAGAGCGATGGAGGACCAAAACACTCTTTGACCCTCCATTGTGTTAGAAAATACCAACTCTTTAGAAGATAACTTAACAAACTTCTGTTTACTATATTTGCTATAGTTTTATAACGCCTCTATGGGGATGTGTTGTGTTTTATACGCGTATATTTGTACATGAAAAGTTATCTAAAGTGATGCAACTGATGTTTCGATATTTTGTGTAAATCTGGAGCTTCCGATAAAGGTTACGTGTCTGATTAGTTTTACTTCATGTCTGTGATTATGTCACTAATTATGTAACTAAACAAAACATAACTTGATACTTGTACTAAGGTATTTGCCTATTAACACACGGTGTATAGACGTGCACAGACTATTTTATTTTTATTTTTACATGATATAGGCTTACGCTTGACTACAACTTGCCTGATGGTAAACAATGTTATAGTCTACGATGTAGCGCGCTTGCCTAGAAGAAACCGGTTTACTCTCGACTTAAAGACCGACAAATTATAGTTCAAGGGGAATAGAGATTCGGGCAAGGAGTTCCACAGTTTGGCTGTTCGCACGATAAAAGTCGAAGCAAAGCGCTTGGTGCGAGTCTTTGGAACCTCAACTGTATAACGGTGCCTCCTTGCCGAACCCCTACTCGTACGATGGTGAAAACTAATGGCACTGTTATAGGTTATTATCTATTGATTTTTAGGTAAAACCTCTGGAAATGCAAGAACTTCGATCAGTAAGAACAACCTAGAATGAAATTTGGCCAATAATTGCTCTTCTCAACAATCCATTTTTAAAATTTTGTTCAAAAGTATCTATGTACATATAGTATAAACTTTATATTACAACATAGGCAGCTGAAGAAATCTTCAACACCAAGATTTTACTTCCATTATGTGATGATCAGTTAGTTTCTCATTACCCTTGCCTCTCATTATATTATGTGAGTACTAAAAACAATGGGTGTACGTGGCGTGCTCAATCAATGTGAGATAACAAGATGTACAATCACAAGTCCAGTATAAAGGCTCAGGGAGCAGAGGAGGAGGTTAGCTTCTAGCGGCGGAACATGGCAGGCGGGCGGGAGGACACGGGAGGCAGGTCCAACCATGTCAGGATAGTTGTATCTGTCGCACTTTTACTAGTAAGTTTGACTTTTTTATACGTATGTTGAATTATCAGTTCTTAAAACATACTACACAAAAACCAACAGTGCACACTTTGTGCACCCAAATATTATCAAAATTCGTTCGTGTTACACAAGTTGTTCTGACTCAACGTTATTTGAGTCAGATGTTGGCGCGTCTTGGTGCTGACGTCTTGGTGCTGATGGTTTGACATATAGATGATGTTTTAATATCAGCTGAGTTCGTAGAGACACGTGCAGACTGTTCAGCCACTCTATTGCTAGATTTGCGTACGTTTCGCATATGTGTAATGTACCTACATACATGAGGAAATTATATGAGATGATTTGTTCAAAATTGATCCAATTTATTCTATAGAAATAAACGCTGTATTATCACCATACATAATATTCAAGATGATCAGTTGCTCACCACCCAGAAAATTACTTCCAGCCCAATTTACTTTAGTTAACTAACTGAACTTTGGATCTGTTTGTAATCATGTTGTGCACGCATGTGTTTGATGCAAAGAATGGATCCATTACCTTTAAAGTGTTATGATGTTCCTCATGTATTTTCTGTGTTATGTGTTGTGCGCCTAATA
Organism: Macaria notata; assembly: GCA_927399415.1. Lineage (NCBI taxonomy): Eukaryota > Metazoa > Arthropoda > Insecta > Lepidoptera > Geometridae > Macaria > Macaria notata. Next base: position 11,977,174 of record OV656745.1, on the reverse strand, counting down.
AAATAAATATATTGCATCGCTCTAAGCTTTCAGTTTTAAGGACCTAACATTTTATAGATAGTGTAACCTAATCTGCAACTTCAGGATTTATTGCTAATCTAAGGTCTGTCATGTTCCAGCTGCCAGTAGCCTCCTGCCTGAACCTGGGGCTGATCGCGGGCGACTTCAAGAAGTTGTCCAGTCCACTCGTCATCAAGAGAGTCAACAAGCATGCGCCTATCTTCATCAACATCAAAACTGGGCATAAGCCTCCGCTATCTCTCCCTAAATTACCACCCAAGCCGCCTCCTATAAAGCCGTCGAGGAAGCTGCCGCGGTCAATACTACCGCTGCCCAAATTGCCTCTACTTCCTATTTTACCCATTCTCCCTCCAATATTACCACCTCTACTTCCAATTCTCCCCAAACTACCATTACTACCGCTACTACCACCCTGGCCAATTCTACCACCATTAACTATTTTACCCAAACTAAATACTTTGAGACCCCTGCGGGTACCCATCATCAAGCGGTCACCGCTGAAGGCGTTGGATGCTAAGTTGAAGATAGACAAGCTGCCGCCGATCAAACTGGACAAGAAGGATGGCATTCTGGATAAATTGCTGAACTTGAAGAAGAAAGGATCGCTGACCACCGCAGAGTTCGTCAAGTTTAAGAAATTGCTTCTTAAAAAATAATGTTACAAGTAGATTTGATGGTCAGTTCTTCAAATTTATCATGCCAAATGAATATAAGGTGTACTGAATTAATTTAAGTTTATATTAGTTTTGCAAATAAAACACACATGTTAAACTTAGTTACGGTTTTTATTTTAATAAATAGTTACATAACACTACTTTACGTACCTACTTATACCTACTAAGAAACATTAAATACAAACAATATAACAATCCTTACATTGCATTTCCTAGATTATGAATGAAAATATATAGGTATGCCTTGGCACATAAACCGAACATGTAATCACTACAATATGTTCCGCATATTACCTACCTACACGTGCATCACGTCCATGTATACAGGACTACTATGTATTCTATGACATGTCCCGGTCCGCATTTGACAGATTAGCAAAAACCAAATGCATCACTATTTTAATAATTTCGTAGCCAGTCTAAAAGTCTCAAATCTGTGCTTGTTTCACAAATGAGGACTCATGCATGACTACAACTCCCAAATCAACGTTGTCATCGACTACATACAGACTAACACACAACGCAACGCAATACAGACGGATGGAGTATCTCTGTATATCTTGTATTAAATACTTCATCTGTCAGTCTGTATCGATGCTTGTTATTCGTCTTGTGTTTTATCTCACAAACGCTATTTCTATCCATCCACTATGGTTTCCCGCCCACTCTTTCAGGTCTAGAGTCCGTGATGGCGCCGAGTCCTCGCACCAAGGCTTCCTTGACCCTGGAGAGGAACCTGAAGAGGGGGTAGAGCGCGGGGCGCTCCTCCGCCCGGCACGAGAAGCACGCCTCGGGCGGGCGGGGGCGCAGCAACGAGCGCTGGAACAGGCGACTGCTCTGGAGGAGGAAAACGAAGGTTACGGCACAGGTTGCGGTCAAATAAGTCCAGTAATAAAAACTGGGATTTAAAACTCCAGTTTAGTCTTTAGCCAGCCTGAAGTTCAGTATAATATTTATCTTCAGCACACATCGGTACTCGTAGTTTAAAAGGTTAATTCAGTTCTCGAAGATATTATCAGATTAAGGCCCATATCGTACATTCGACCACGTAAATAAGTAACATGGAGTGACTCGCGGTTAAAAATCAAAGCTGATTGTCGTAAATATAATGAATATACACATAAGTACCTGCACAGCAGCGACGCCGACGAGCAGCAGCACGAGGAGCACAACTCCTGGCCTCATGGTGACAGTACGCTCGCGCCACCAGCACCAGCAGCACCAGGCCCGCGCAGCACCCGCGCGCCCACTGCATGCCGGCTTTAGTAGCAGCGAGATAACGCTGCCAGCTGATAAGGCACTACTGGCAGATCTACATCTGACAGATCTTGTGCAACGGGCGATTGTAGAGATCGATATGCATCGTTTGAATGTGGACAGTAGTTGGAGCGAGTAGTACATTGTTGCTAGATTTTTCATTTGTTTTCAAAGTGACCGAAATGATGTCTCCACATCTAATAATTCTGCAAGGCTGCGGAGCAGTAATGAGGATGGTTCCCAAAGATTCCGTTGGATAGAATTACAGAATACACTTGTTGAGTTGTTGCTTGGAAAAAATATAACGTTAGTTCCTTCCCATCATCAGTCTGAGAGCGCACAGTAGGCAATAATTACCACGAGCGTGGTTTACTTGATTGTTTACTATTTAAAGCACATTAAGCAAATATGTAACATATAAAATACAATTCTAATTAAAGAACAATACATTATGCAACAAATTAATTGCTTTAATAACTTGAATACCTAAACAAGAAAATTGAAATGCAAACGCTCTTAAGCAGTGGAATGCTGTGTCAGCGCCTCACGCGCCCGTACGTGGTGTGCGCGCGCGGGCGGGCACGCGGCGTGCGGAGAGCACGCAGCGCGCGCGGCACCATGCTGCCGGGTCGAGGGAGCCATGCTGCGGACACCAGGGATCATCATCATCCTCGCTGCTGTAAGTCTCTCTCGAAATATTTTTTGAGTCTTACTTCAAATTTACAACACTTGCATCCTTTATACTGTGAGCTTGAGTGCCTGTCTGGGCATAGAACAGTCTCTTCAGGAATAGGTACAGTAGAGGTTTATTAGTATTTCGTTATTAATAAGTGGTTTATTGTATGGCATGCAGGTGGTGCAATATGTGTACGGCCGCCCCACTCCGCCGGTGCGAGTCACCATCGACTGCGGCTCTCACGAGAAGGTCAGTTACCTACTTGCATTTTATTATTTTACTTAGTTACTAACTAACTAATGTTAGTTTTTAATATGGAGCTCGAATTTATAGCAAAATCTACTTATGTATGTAATGTATATTTGAGAAACTGTATGCCCATAAAAGAGATAATAATTTTAATGGTAGGTAGCGTTTGTATTCCCAAGCAGCGTTGATAACATTTGCAATGTTCCAGGATGGCCACCACAAGGCAGGCGGGCGGGCGCGGCCCGCGGCCGGGTTCGACGTGGACTCATTCTGCGAGCTGATTCACGCCGCCATCCCGCAGGCCATCCAGGACGGCCGCTTCGTGCAGCGCCAGCCACAGGACGTGGACCAGGCTGGCTTCGGAGGCACCCTCGCACCCATCTCAGCCCCGCCTCCTAAGGGGTTCATACCCAACTTCTCGCTGCCTAAATTCAGGGTCCCCAAACTGAAGATCCCAACATTTAACGTCCCTAAACTAAACACACAAGAAGACAACCTCTTCCAAGCGCCTAGACTCGCCTCCGCCAAGCCATCTGGACTCTTCCCTACATTAAAGGCTACAGTGGAAGAGGAGTCCAGCGCGGAGAGGATGGAAAAGTTCAAAAAAGGAGTTCAGAAAATGCTGCATGTGGTGAAGGTGCTGGGACAGATCGACCAGTACCTGTCTGAGAGGACGCGCATACTCGTCGACAAACTGGCACGGACCTTCGCTGACTAAACGAGACACGATGCCTTTTTATGGAATCCTATAGTATAGGTAATAGTTTTTAGTTAGATTCTAAGTATTTATGGAATTAGGTTTAGGTAATAATTAAATCTAATAGGTAGGTTTGAATAAAATATGTCTGTATCTGACACAAATTTTTATTTCACAAAAATCATACAATAAATAACCTATTATCTAACCTTATTCGAATCTAATCACATAGAGTCATGAACGCGTCGGCATTCATGAGGTAACTATCGCAGAGGTTCTTCTGTTCAAATTCCTTGAGTATACGTTGGTCGAGATGCTTGTTGATGAGCGCGGGCACCGCGGGGTCGGCGGCGAGGCGCGCCAGCGGGGTAGGCAGCGCGTCCAGCAGCAGGTCGCGCGAGTAGTGGTGCAGCGAGCACTCCGCCACGTCGCCGGCCCGCAGCAGCACGAGGCGGGAGCGCAGCGCGCGCGGCGCAGGCAGCGCGCGGCGTGCGGCGGCCAGGCGCGCGCGCGCCGCGTCCAGCAGCCCGCGCGCGTACTGCGCCGAGTGCGGCACGCGGCCGAGCAGTGCGCGCACGCACGCGTCCACGCGCGCGCCCCACTGCCGCCCGCCAGCGAGCGGCGCGCTGGCCCCGGCCGCCATCAGCGCGAACATGTGCTGCGCCAGCGCCTCCTCCAGCGCCGCCGAGGAGGGGAAGGCGGCCAGCGAGCGCTCCAGCAGCGCCTGCGTCGCCGCCGGCGCCCCGCCCAGGCAGAACACCGTGCCAGTCAGACCTGTGCGAAACAAAATGCTTGTAATGGAATGTAATGACTCGAAATGTTGTGGTTTTATCGGCTTCGAAAATAGTAGCTGTGCTAATTCTTCAAAAACTGTTAAAGGATTATAATTGTATTGTATCGGAACTCACCATGTTCCTCTAATATGGCAGCCATCTCCAGTGCGACCACAACTCCAGTCTCATAGCCAAGGAGGTAGAATGGACTCTGCAAGCCCGTCTTCAGTAATCTCTGTAAATGGGAAATTGAAGTCGGTTAAAACTATTATATGTGGATTTGTGGATTGAATAACAAGTTAAAGGAAGAAAACCCAGATTTGTATACCTATCACTACACCACATCTCGCATCATCATCACGTGAACCAAGTCAATCTTGAGGTCTTCAAATGCAGATTGAATAGGCAATACATTTAGAATTTAGAATTTTAGAATTTATTTATTTCTTACCTTAAAGATAACTTAACTAACAGAGTTTTAAATTTTTTATTACAATTGACCTTAATGTAGAGTTACCAGTGGCTACTGCACTAGGTACCCCTGTATCGCAGCAGCCACAGGTGCTTTTAAACGGTATGATTTTAATATGCAGCTACGGTTTTGGACATCTAAGACTATAGTCTGGCTGTGGTTAAATATGCAAAACTATCATGCAGTTAAAAACTATTACAAATCATTTTCTGAACCACGTCACTGCATAATGGGTGACACGCCACAAATACCTCTTGTAAAAACACAGAATAAATAATACAAGTAAAAGTAAGCTACAACATGGAGAATTTTAAAGGATTCAAAAGTCCTGTACCTGCGCGTATCTCTGTGCCATCTCCGTGGGTCCCTCGTCGGGGCGGTCGAGGCCGGGCTGCAGCACGAAGGCGGGCAGCTTGAGGCGCGCGGCGAGCGCGTGGAAGCGCGCGTGCAGCCCCTCCAGCCCCGGCACTATGCACAGCGACGTCTGCGTCGCGTCGAACTCGTCGTCTCGCTGCCCAAACATACAAGTGTTATACAATTTCCGCACATCGAATATACTCGTCATCTTTTCACCATCTCCTCCGGAATATGTTACAAATTTGTCATATTCAGAGGCAAAAAGAAAATGCTGGACAATTTGTTACTAATTTTGAGAAAGAGTTACCAGGTTTTCGGACTCAATTTTGAAAGGAGACCATCTGAATATATAAAACTCAAAGGTGACTGACTGATATAGTGATCTATCAACGCAAAGCCCAAACCATTGGACGGATCGGGACGAAATTTGGCATGCAGGTAGATGCTAAGCGTAGGCATCCGCTAAGAAAGGATTTTCAATTTCAATTTCAATTTATTTATTTGTGCAAAACATGGGTATCACAATAGATGTTATATATGTCGGCGCGTTTGATTCGAAGAGTGTTTAAGTTGATCTTAATGTTTGATTCGGAGAGTAGGCGAGTTGGTTTCAATGTCACTGTCAGCTGTCACAATGTTCGAAATGTGTTATAATGTTTGTGTCACTGTCAATAACGGCTGACATTGACTTGAGACTAACTTCGGGGTCCTGCTCTGACGCAACAACCAGCGCTAGTGCCGTGCGAGAGACCGCCATTCTTACTTGGGACGGCAATCGGTTCGCATCGCGTTGTGGCGTTACGTGTTGGTTGGAGTGTCGACCGAATTAGTGTAATTAGATATCAGACAATCTTCCTACAGTTGTATTTCATAGTTTAACCTCCAACAAATTGTAATATACCATCAATAAGTTGAAGTGCTACGTTTTATTTCTCCATGCCCAAATACCCATGCCCAGCCGGTAGAATTACTATTATGGATAACGAAGATGCTCCGCTGTCCCCACATCAGAAGTGGGATGATGGCAAAATGGAGAAATAATTGATCGCCGAGAAACACAATGGGAGCCATGCATGTTCTGCCTACGTGAAAATCAGACCCACGAACATTATCAATTCTTCGTGTCAATGAACAAAAACGTGTGAAAGATAAAAAGCAGTTGGGATTTGAGTTTTACTGAAACTTATCAATGCGGCAACGATAATCCTCGGACCAGAGAAGACCATAAAGCGATTTCATAATTGCGTTGAAATTTACGAATACGTGTGCTGTGAATTGAAAGACAAGATTTGCTGTTCGGATTTGGTAGGAATTTTATATCTTCTAATTGGAAATGTCGTACAAGAAAGACTACGAAAGAAACGACAAAAAATATTGACAAGCAAGAAGATTACAAGATATGGACCGCATCGTGAGGGAGTACAAGAGCAGCGCCTGCAGCAGACTCATGCCACGTCGCAGTGATGCGCGATGCCGCTGCAGTGGCGTGCGCTCCGGGCAGCACATGGAGCAGCGGTGGTGGCACGCGGTCGAGCTGGCGCGGCCCATGGAGCAGCAGTGGTGGCATGCAGCCGGGCGGCCACGGCACATGGAGCAGCAGTGGTGTCACGCGGCCGGGCGGCCACGGCACATGAAGCAGCAGTGGTAGCACGCGGCCGGGCGAGCGCAGCCAGGGTCGAGTGGTGACTGAGTGCAGCGTGCAACTTCATCGGATATCAAAGGTGATATTGTTTAAATTCATTACGTTTCTGGTGTTGAATGCTCTTTTGTCGAAGTAAGATTTGCTTGCAATTTGTTATAAATGATTAAAAGGCGTTATTGAGAAGAACCATACCGGTTAATACGAGCATACAGCACTATAAATGTTGCGTAACGATTAAGTAATGGTTTTTTTTGTAGAAAATTTATTGTCAATCTGCTGATAACTTTTAATGCGTAGCTATTTCATGATTGTACAGTGCTAAATAAGTGTGAGTTCATTTTATGCCACATAAGAGGTCAGCTGTGCACTGTGATATTTAATTGAAATTCAAGATTCAATCAAAATTAACATTGTCATAGTTTTAACTTAGTAGTCTTGTCCTATTTTACGCAAGATATTTCAGTGAAATCAAGTCTTGACAGGATTCGTTGAGATTTTTCTGTTAACAGTCCAGCTTTTCTGGGAGTCGTGTCCGTTGGAGATTGAATTTCAAGATATATACTGTGCATATAAAATGAAACTGAATCTGAAATCATCCCTGTTTAAATGGCCCATATAAGATGCCTCAGTACTGGCGCGTATCCGTTTCTGTTTTCAGGATGCTGTTGTCACTCCTCGCACCCAGCCAGTAGCAAGTGGTGCCGCCTTCTTGCTGATCAGCACCGCCAGAGCAGGGATGCTGTCGGCGTGGTTTGGAGCGTACATAGTCTGCCCGAGACACTTTGACCATACTCCCGGTGAGCTCGTTTCCTTTTGGTTACTCATTAGTGAATAGTAAAACAGTCAATCAATTTCTGGGTACTGCGAAAGGATTAGAATAGAAGGCATAGTAATACAGCACAGGTACCCACGTTTTGAAAAGATAGATAGTTAAAATCAGATTCATTAAGATGTTCACGAAAATCTGGGCATAGTGCCTAGGGGTCTTGACGGCTTAATAGAAGTAGGTAGTTACCTTTTTGATTAATTATGTTGACGATGAGGAGGAGGAGGCCGAGACGGCGGGTCAGAGTTAAAGTAATGAGGAGGTTTCATCAGACGATGATACGATTTGGTTGCTAGTTCGCACACAATGAGCGCCACCTCGGCGACCCTCTCAGCATTGGGAAGTGAATTAGAGATTTAATTTTGAGATGTGACTTTGTTACGTATCATTCAACACCATTGCTTAAGAGTTAGTTGGTTTCACGTCAGATGAGATAACGTCACGTCGTATGAGATGCCGTCGGGTAGAAGCTAGAGATTTGGCGATATTTGCATGATGTCAAATATTGTCGTAGAGAGGTGCTCCGACTGCAGGGCTGTCCGGTGCTCCCTTGTCGTTACCTGAGAGTGGCGATCTTGGTAGTGGGGGCACCCTGCAGCGTTATGATAATATTCGCACGATGTCGAATAGTGTCTTGGGGTGGAGCTGCAGCTGCAGGGCTGTCCGGTGCTTCCTTGTCGTTGCCGGTGAGTGGCGATCTTGGTGGTGGGGGCACCCTGCAGCGGTACGGTCATATTCGCACGAGGTCGAATAGTGAAGTTTTGTGTGATAATTAACTTAGTTGAAACATCTTGACGTGATCTCAATTTCTCGAAGCCAAATGTAGATACTGATAATATGTGCGTGTACTGAATGATATCTTTCGAAATTGTCAGGATAGACGAGCGAAATGACATTTGTGATCCCAGTTGTGTCTTTTCTTTAATTCCAGGTCATCTGCTGCTAGAGAAAACGGATCGCACGAGGACGTGCGAATGTCAGTCTGGCCGTGTCGGCGCGTTTGATTCGAAGAGTGTTTAAGTTGATCTTAATGTTTGATTCGGAGAGTAGGCGAGTTGGTTTCAATGTCACTGTCAGCTGTCACAATGTTCGAAATGTGTTATAATGTTTGTGTCACTGTCAATAACGGCTGACATTGACTTGAGACTAACTTCGGGGTCCTGCTCTGACGCAACAACCAGCGCTAGTGCCGTGCGAGAGACCGCCATTCTTACTTGGGACGGCAATCGGTTCGCATCGCGTTGTGGCGTTACGTGTTGGTTGGAGTGTCGACCGAATTAGTGTAATTAGATATCAGACAATCTTCCTACAGTTGTATTTCATAGTTTAACCTCCAACAAATTGTAATATACCATCAATAAGTTGAAGTGCTACGTTTTATTTCTCCATGCCCAAATACCCATGCCCAGCCGGTAGAATTACTATTATGGATAACGAAGATGCTCCGCTGTCCCCACATATACATAATAAATTAATGTTAGGCGCGCCACGTTTTAACCTGCTAAGGTATTTTTGGAAATGCCACTTTTAAATATATTTTTTTTCACGAAATAGGCTTACGTTTGACTATAGCCTGCCTGATGTTAAGCACCGCTATAGTCTAAGATGTAGCACGCTTGCCTAGAAGAAACCTATGAAACCTATTAACCTATTAAAGGGGTAAAATAGTAATGCAAGTTTTAGTTCGTAATGCGAGCGAAGCCGCGAGCGTCCACTAGTGAAATATAAGAGTAATGGAGTAATATATCACCATCTGCGAGCTGTTGGTGAGCGTGGGCAGGTACACCAGGTCGGTGGTAGCGAGCAGCTCGTCCGAGTCCACGTGAGAGAAGAACATCTCCAGCCCCTCCACCTCCTTGTACTCGCTGTCTGACACACTCTCCTCTATCTGCTTCAATCTGGAACAGAGAGCATAGCGATTATAGCGATTTCAACAATTGTACTGTATTTTGAAGATATCGAGTAACACTTTTGAAAGCGTCTCTTGATGACATTTGATGAGAGGACATTAATGCTAATATGGGAAGTGAATTGGTAAGAGTTCTCAAGGTGTGTATAGTTTTGGATATCAGCTTTTTTGCATTATAACGAGAAATGGCGAAATGGTTGGACTAATTGAGGATGAGAGCTGCAGAAAATATCTTTATATCTAAATAATTACAAATTTCGTTGAGTTTCCTCATACCTCTCCACTGTTAGACTGGGTACGTTTCGTTCGTCGACGTATGTGTTGTAAGTGTCTCGCAGGAACCTGGTCACTACGGCCGCCTGCTCAGTCGGTAGTCCTATATCTGCCAACGTGGTGTCGTTGGCATCCTCGCTTATTTGTAAACCTGTTATCAAAATAATCATGATTATAACAATCAACTTGTATTTCTCCAAACAGAGGACTTCGTGAGTCCTCAAGATACTTGCACAAGTTTTTTTTTACACTTTACAGTGAAGCATTTGACCACAAGGTCCTCTGAATCGATTCTCGCACAAGCGAATACTGCGGCCCAAGGTGCAGCATGCCTAACTGGACTGAAACTGCCTCTCGAATAGCAGCCGGAATACACCGTCAGCTACTAGGCGACAGATATTATATTCGAGGGTGTAGCTTACCAGGCGGGTCAGGTCCGGTCGGGATTAAAAAGTTATGTATTATATCCGTTATCTAGTACCCACGACACAAACGTTTGCTTAGTGTGGGGCTAGATGGCGCTGTGTGCAATGTCCCGGAATATATATACATATATATATATATATATATATATATCATATCATAAATAAATACATATATATATATATGTATTTATTTATGATATGTGAGCAGTTATACCAGTGATAGCAGCGATGCTTTGTAGCAGCGTGGTGCGAGTGTGTGGTAGCGGTGTAGCGCGCAGCACGCTGTGTGCGCCCGCGCCGAGCCACGCGCGCCGCGCCGCCTCCGCCGCGCCGATGTAGCGGGGACCACCCACTTGGACCTATGTTACGAAGAAATTTATGTAAAAAAGTATACATTTATGCAAAGATCTTATTTACGTTCTAAAAAACTAAAAAGATTTAACCTTGAAATACAAGTCAAATTAAAAATGTATTTGCTGCCCGTTGTCCTATTTTTTTATGTCTTGATCTTTCTATATAATATATTATCTTTCTACTTAGTTTGCTTTAAAATTTATTTGGATAGTTTGCTGATTTTTATATAATGACTGTCATAAGTCAATATGATTATGTCGATAGTAAATATTTACGATACGAAACACATAATCCATCTATTAGGTATAACTATAAGTAAAAGTAGATCAAAAACTCACAGATTCCAACGCAGACACGTCCAGCAGAGTGGCCGGCAGTCCTGCCCGGGCTCGCTGGAGGCAGGTGCTGTGGCCGCGGTGTATGTCACTACTCAAGATCAGGAAGGTCCTGTGAAAGAATTGACAAAGTTTTATAATTTTACAATCCCATGATTGCTACATATGTGTTTAACGGCCTATTCTGTCATGTGTGTATTGCTGAACTGATTACTGAAAGTCGTGACTTCCCGGAAAATCATTTTATGAAGATTTCTCCTAGCCAATATCCGTCACTATACTCATGAGACACCATTCAAATTTGGAAGAACTCTACATATGTATAGTAAAAAAATAATTAAGTTATACCAGTACTAAAGCTACCCTTATAACTTCTGCCCATAGTTTCCAATAGAACTCACTTCAAGTCCGGACAGGCGGCCCTGGCAGCTGCATCCACCTTCTGCAGCGCTCCCTCGCCGAGCGAGTCGCACGCCACCACGTGCACCCCCTGCACGGGGCCCAGCCCTGCTGCCTTGTGGAGAACACTCGACACAGAGTTGATCTCTTCCAGGGGACCGTACTCCGCGGACACCTGGATGCCACGCTTCTCCCAGGACCTGGAATATTACACGTTATTGTAAAGTCCTGGTAAAGCAATTTTGTGGAAAAAAAAGTAGGAAAGCTGTCCAAGGAAGAAAATGTGCATGCTGTCTATAATGTTACTAAAGTGGAATTTTATAAAGCCGCGGTATTTATCTATAAATCTATATACATATAATAAGCTGTAACCGGTCGCTGTCTGTACATTGAAGATACATGAAAAAAATAGTTGGTGGGCCTTTCATTGATGCAAAAGAAAACACAAATAATGTTTCAAAAAAATTCTGTTTGTCTGTAGGAATGTTTGTTCGTTATAGAAAACAGCTGACCCGATTTGTCTACGGTTTTCACTAACATGTTGGTGCACTTTAACTTAACATTTAGTGTTTATTTCATTTCAATCGGTTCGTAAATAAAAAAGTTATGTTCATTTTAAACCTTTTTATCTCAAAATAATGCGAGCGAAGCCGCGGGCGTCAGCTAGTTTTTAATAATTGTTAAGGTAGATTGATGCAACACAATTAATTTACTTTATAAGATACACGCATTATAGAAACAATACATAAGTGATAGATACATTAATAGAAGATTATGCACCTTATTTTGTGTGCACGGTAGTTAGTAGACTCATGGAAGTGCAGCTGCAGACGTCTCTTGCCATCGTCGATTAGTTTCTCGACCAGCTGGACTGCCACCTCGTCGCAGTCGCTGATCACTACGTGGCAGGAGTTCTCAGCTGTAGACCGTCTGAAAAAAACATTAGCGGACTATTATTTAAGGAAACATATTTTAAAATTTCAGGTCCATTGTTTGCGAATACTTGCGATCAATTACTGGATCTAATAAGTCTATTGTAAAAAGATAAGCAAAGAGCATAGGCATATTTCATTCCAAATCTGTACCATATTTTGATGTGACAGATCGTGTTGGTTTTGCCTGATACCATGACTATGCGAGTAGAAATACGTCTGTATTGACTATCTGTTGGTTGCAGTACCTGGCCGGCGGAGCTGGCTGGTCCCCGAGCCGCAGCAGCACGCGGCCGCGGTGGCGCGAGGCGTGCAGCAGGCGCAGCGCGCGCGCCGCCCCGCCCGCGCCCAGCACCACGCGCGTCAGCGGCACCACTTCGCCGCTGGAGATGCCGGCCACCACCAGCGCGTGCAGCTTCTGGAAACATTAACACTTTCCTTTATATTCCTGGAGTACCTGGAATACTTATAGAGTCATTCGGGGTAAATTTGCGCACTTTTGTCTATTTCACTTCATTACTCCCAAACTACTTCGATTTAAGAAAGATGGAATATGCTGCCTCCTAGCTTAGTCATTTGACTTGCAAACACAGACTTAAAGTTTACCATATAATCTATGCTTCTTTGGAAATTTTTAAAAAATGTGACTTAGTCAGACAGCGCAGTTTTGCCCCGTAATGTGGGTAAAAGTGCGCTGTGTTTTGGGTAAAAATGCGCACATCGGGTAAAAATGCGCATAGTACATTTTGACTTAATAAACAAGGAACATAAAAACTACACATAGAAATCAGTTTATATTGAATCAAAACCTAACAACTTTCTATTGACGAAGATAAACTTGTAAAATAAAAGATAAATTGTGAGTTATTTATTATTATATAATTGAAAAAAAATTATCATCATGATTTAAAACTAAAATCAAAATAATAACTAAATGGGTAACTGAGTAGGCATATTATTAGGAGAAATTGTGAAAACGAGGGACGGCATTAAAAGAATATCTTATTCACATAGATCGCATACAAACAATCCCCCTTCGTACCCTGTGCAATCTTCATGGAACCATCTGTTACATGACGAGCATTCGATCCAATCTTCACTTGGTGGATCTTCATATTTTTCGTTACATATTGGACAAAAATGTTCAGATTTCAACCTTTTCTGCATATTTCGCAACTTATTGTGCGTTTTCGTTACGCCATGTTTAGGTTGAATGCGTGGTTTCTTATTTGGTTTACTAGCTTAAGGTTTAGTAGCTCCTCGCTTAGGGCGCGATTTATCATCACCATGACAATGTGATGGTCCCGCTTGTGGTTCAGTATCTTTCCTTTTCACTGGTAGCTTCTTAATCTGTCTCTTTGGAGGCTTATCAAGTACGATTTTTTTTAGATGAGATCTGTTTTTCTTTTGTTCTTCAATTTTTTTCTTTTCTTCTAGCTGTTTCTTATACGGAGTAGATGTTATAATCTCTGACTTTAAGCTTGCTTTTGTTCTTTTCTTCTTTTCTGTTATACGAGGCAGAGGACTCAGTTGTGAAACCGTTACTATTTGAGGTTTAAAAGGTAACTTGACATTATCAGAATCTATATTGCCTTTTTGACCTGCTGGTTCAGGTTCCAAATCATCAAGTACAGAAGGACTTTCACAAATTGTTTTGTCATCTGAGTCAGACACAGCAAGCATCACATCAATGTGATCGGGTTGAGAAAGTCTACCAGAAGGTTGAATTGTTGGAGTTGGTGTTCTGTAATCCCGGGAAGACTGTACAGGTGGAGCAAGCATCTGTGAAATTTCTTCGTCATGATTGAGTGGAGAAAGTCTACCAGAAGATTGAATTGGTGGACTTGGTGTTTTATAATCTCGGGAGGACTCTACTGGTGGGAAAATAATCTGTGAAAGATTATCGTTTTGATTTGGTGCATTAGTCTCTTTTGACGTTGAATCGTTGACTTTAGATATATCTGGCCTTGTTGACTCTTGTTCTGTCTCTGTAGTTGATACGTTAGCCATGTCATGGGATTGTGTAGGCTCTGTATCGATTTCTCTCGAGTTCTCGTTTGTTGGTACGAGATCGGTTACTGATGACGGTGCAAAGTCTGTTTCGTCAAATAAGTCGTCTGCATAAGGAAAAATACCAGTAGCTCTGAAGCCTGATTCAGCATTGGAAATGGTTGCAACGTGCTTATAGGCAGTACTGAAAAGACCAGCTACTTGAAACTGGGTTATTCCTCGGCCAGGGTGTCGATTCATCCATTTCTCACACTCAATCAAATATTTTGTTTTCAATGGACTGTGCACCGCCACATCCAGAGGTTGAATTTTGTGACTGCCATGGGGTGGGATAGTTAACATAATTATGTTATGTTTTTTTGCGTAAGTTAATGCTTCAAGGCTTATGTGTGACGAATGGTTGTCAAGTATAAGGAGCACCGGATCTTCTGGAGTTGGATGCACAAAGTCTTTGAAATGGTGTAACCAGTTGAGAAATAATGTTGTGTTTATAAGGCCGCTCTCTGATACCATTAAAATACTTGCAGGTGGAGCACCGTCCAATAATTCAGCTTTCTCTTTTTTGCGTGGAAAGATCAGTGCTGGGGGTACAAAGTGTCCAGTGGCGCTCATGCACATTACCGCAGTTATAGTCATTCCTCTTTCAGCTGACACAATTTTTCCAACTACTTTTTTACCCTTGCGTGAAACAACTTTTGGTGTTTTTTTGGGGACTGTACTCATACCAGTTTCATCCATATTGTAGATGCGGTGCGGTCTCAATTTATATTTATCATATACTTCTTTTAGATTTTTGTAGAATCTTTCGACTTGTGTTTTATTAAAACCGATAGCTCGGGCCAAACTAATCGGTGCTGATTGTCGCAGACCAAGATGGTTGTTACGCTTTAAAAAACCTTCAACCCAGTCACGTCCAGCCATTCGAGCAGATGTATCGAAACGGTGATCTATTTTGTTGACTTCAGCAAATTCGAAAGCCAACCGGCGTAAATCGTAAATGGTTACGCCAAAATACCGCTCATCCATTTCTTGACAGTGAACTGCAAATTCAGCCTCCTGGTCACGTGTGAATGTGGGTTTGAATCGTCCTAGCCCCGTAGGAACATGTTTCATTTTTAACCTGTTCCTTAGTGTGGACTCTAATATTCCCACGAAATCAGCCGCATATCTTTGACTTTTACCTTCTGCGATTAGTTTTTTGCTGTCAAAATTTGTTCTTCGCTTATTAGTGCCCTACTAGGTGTTTTCTTGATGTAGTTACGAGGCATTTTGTTTTCTGAAACATTAACTAAAGATTATTAAATATGTTTTGTACTAGTTCACAATTAATATCAAGTTGCTTTAAACACGCAGCCGGTACTGAAGTAGTGATGTGGTTCATGTATAACGCTCCCTACAACTTTTCATTCTTACTAACGCTGTGTGTGAAGGCAGCTTACCTATTAATATATACCTTACTATATTGTGAGGCAAAAGTGCGCAATTGGGCAATAATGCGCACGCGCATTTTTACCCCCGCAGTTTTACCCCACTGGCTGGGTCTTCAAAACAATCGAGTCAAACTCGGCTACTTTTGAGGTTAGGTTGAAACGATGTTGCAGACAGAAAACTACAATAACCATACAAAAACACAAAAACGAACTCACCTGTTAATAACCATTATACAAACATTATACAAACTTTTCCGTGCACTGAAAAACAACCGATTTTAACCACTACTTGCAATTTTTTGTTATAATTCTTCGGCACGCGACTGCACTGCGCCAGGCTTCGGGATCCAAAATGGCGAATCGCGCGCACGTGACCCCGACAAATCGGCGTCCCCTCCCCACACCCCTTTCCGAGATATCGATGATGCGCAGTTCTACCCGCAGCGCAGTTTTACCCCGAATGACTCTATTCTTTATCAATGAGGGTCGTGAATTTTCAAAGTCAAAGTCAAAGTTAAAGTTATTTATTGGTAAGTTATTTTACATGTCATTGATTAAATCTTAATACTTATATTTATAAAATTAGTTACAACTATCCATATACCTAAGTACATAGTTATACAATATAATTTCATGTAATTATTGCTTAATGTAATGTATACATTAATTAAATCAATATTATTATTACAATTAAGTATTTATTATTATTTAATTCTAATGCTGCCGTCGACTTTTAGAAAATCTTCGTAACTATAGAAAGTCTGCTCGAAATTTAAATAAATTATTATTTGTTGCTGACCTGACTGCATCTGGTAACCTGTTATAAACATCTGGACCTGCAATATGGGTTAGCTTGCGAGATTTCGCTAACAAGGAAGAGATCGCTTTCAACCGGTGACCGTTCCGGAGATTGTGCGCTCCAGATGTATTGCGGGTTGTGTAGGCTCCGATATTGTCCCTTACGTACATCGCTATCTGCATCACCAGTAGAGATGGCAGCGTGAGAATGCCGAGCTCTTTAAAGTAAGGTTTGACAGAGGTATAGCGCGACACACCCACGATGGCACGCACAGCTCGTTTCTGGGCCCTGAACGCGCGCTCCCAGTCGGCAGCGCTGGCATACAGCTCCGCACCGTACTGCAGCCGCGAGTGCACCGTGGCGAAGTAGCAGGCGCGCGCCACCTCCACCGACACCACACGGGCCACCCGCCGGAGTGCATAACAAGCGGCACTTATCTTGCCACACAAGCTATCGATGTGGCTTTCCCAAGTTAGACTTCGGTCTATCTGGAATCCAAGAAACGTCGTACTCCCTACCTGTTCCACCTTGACGCCATCTACTGAGACATCTAGAGGTCTTCTCGAATGGCCCGAGAGAACGAAATGTATGAAATGTGTCTTCTTTAAGTTAAGCACAAGGCCATTCGCGCTAAACCAACTAGCTAGGTTCGCCGCTGTAATGTTCAAGGCTTCCTCAAGCTGATCGAGACTGGGGGCGCTGGCTATGGCTGCGACGTCGTCAGCATAACAGAGGATATCTGAGCATGTGATGGCGTTGGGGAGGTCGTTCAGCAGGAGGGAGAACAGCAGGTTCGAGACAGAAGAGCCCTGTGCAACACCCATGGTGCTAGACAAGGGGTCCGACGTGTAACCATCGCCGGCATCCACAACTTGTGACCGGTTCCTCATCATGTCAGTTAGAACCGAGTAGGAATTCCCCACGATCCCGTAGTGCCTGAGCTTGGCCGCGAGGACCTGGTGATCAGCCACGTCAAAAGCTTTTGACAGGTCGCAGCACAGCACAGCAACTTGCTGGCTGCGCTCGCGAGCAGCCAGGATGCGGTGCACCACCTCGCGGGTCAAGGACGTAGTGGATCGGCCAGCTCGGTAAGCATATTGATGCTCAGACAACGCGTTCGTCTCGTCCAGGTAAGATACCAGCCTAGAGCTCAACCCGAGCTAAGTTTTCAGAGCTAAGTTACTAGGCAAGTTTTCTAGGACAATTACATATGTATGTCCTCAAATTTTATAGTAAAACGAAAGCCAATCCGTTTTAGACGAACATGAGGCATTATTTCAACTGTACTGAATCACATTCCTACTTGATATTTCCCTTACCTTAGCATCCTGTGAAGTCGGGTCGAAGATATTCTTGATATCGACAGCCACATAAGACCTCTCCTTCGTCAAGTGATACATTCCGTAGGAGAAGTTCTCGTTCTTTAGAATCTGCGTTGTATCCATCAACGTGCTGGAATCTCCGCAGCATTTCAGGGAGGTCTGAAATATAACGTATCAAAGTTCAAAACATACGATAGGCAAAATCACAATCATTCAACAAGTGAAATTGCATTTCTTTGTTCATCTCTTCTCCTTAACTTTTTGGTCTCCAAAATTAAGGAGAAGGTTCTCAATTTTTTTTCTATGTTAAGAGTTGTAAATTGCAGCAAAGTCAGCTGCGTAATTCAAATGAATAGAGTAGCAAATGTAAAATATATACATCTTTGAGATCTCCGGTGAGGCAGCAGATGGTGAGGTTGCATCCTTCCCCGCTGGTGGCGCCCAGCACCATGTCTCCGAAGGTGGGGTCGCGCGAGTAGCCGATGTCTGCCTCTGAAATAATTCATAAGAATAACAATTAATAAACTGGCTAACCATTTCAGTTATGTCAAGACAAGACTGGGTAAGCAAGCAAGCTGCATCCTAAACTATAATGGCCGTATACTATAAGGCAATTGTAGTCAAGTGCAATCCCATGTCGTTGAAAAAAAAATACAAATTAAACATTGTCTCTGACAACTATTTTTATGTACAGGCACAAATGCATGTATATCTCACCATTGAGTTGCGGGAACAGCCCCAGCAGGAAGTCCTTCTTGTCCTGGTCCCTGACGGTGGTGAAGACCCTCCAGCCCCGCGCCAGCGCCACGCGGATGGTGGCCTGCCCCAGCGCGCCCGCGCCGCCGTGCACCAGCACTGAGAACTGCTTCAGGTTCTTCGTCGTCAGCCTCATTGCCTGCCAGAAACAAGAAATTATTACCTAATCTCTCCTTTAAGATAGCTCCGCTCAGAGATTGAATGCCAAAAATGCAGCCCATTACTAAATATTAAAGCTATCAAGATTTGATAAAAACCAGAATGTCATCACCCGCTACTATCATTAGTTAAATTTCATGGAGATTCGAGATTCTGCGGATTCGAGAAAATAACTAAGCATAATTCAATGATTAGTCAGATTTTTCAAAGATGTTTTGATTTGAAGACTCACAGATCGCAGCGCTATGCAGTAGTATGCGAAGACGTATGCGAGTGGCACAGTGGCTGCGTCCTCTAGCGTCCAGTGCGCTGGCACCGGCCACACCAGCTCAGGCGCAGCGCGCACCTGGCTGCTGGCGGCGCCGCCCGCCACCACGCCCATCACGCGCTCACCGCTGGAAAACACATCATTTTAATGTACAAGATGGTGAATTCTTGTGTAAAGAAGTAATGAGCGAGTTTCAATGTTCCTTGACGATTTGATAATAATCGGTTTATTGACAAATCACAGTATACGTGACGAAATAGCAATGGAAATTAGATCTTCTAAGATTAGGTACCTCGATATGTAATTGAATATTCCTATCACTATGAGTAATGAGTTCACTTGGATTTAATCCTGCAAATACACAGCTCAACTATAATATCGAATTTTAAAACCAGTTTACTACATTGACGTGTCATGAGTAATCTGATACATACATTCATAAGGTGAAGCATACCTTTCGGTTATTCCACTGAATTCCATCCCATATCCCTGTTGGTTTTGACTTGTGTTCAAACCAAAAGCTTGCCGCATATCACTCACGTTCAAACCCGCATATTGCACCTGCAACATTAATATGCATTACAAAATATTACAGGAAAAGTCTCCAAGTTTGAATTCGATCTTAGAGAAATAAATGTAATTGATACCACTTCCATCTTTCCATGTATTTATATTTTTTTTTTCATATACAATACTGTTTAAACATATACATAAATATATATTTTCCTACAAATTAGAATTCAAAGTAAATATACATACGTTGACTAGTGTGCCAGCGCCAGTCAATGGTTGCATCTTCACCCAGCGCAGGGAATCCACGTCTCCAACAATCTCACTCTCGAGAGTCATTGGTTCCTTCCACAGGTCCGTTTCTTCTGACACCGGGACGAAATATTCTCCACCCCATGTACCCTACAATCGAAAGAAAATAATAAATATAAACTGGTTTCCGAGACACAGATAATTTTCTAGTTCGGAAGCCAGAGACTTGAAACATTTTGTGTCTTGTGTATATTTTTGTCAATAAAGAATTGATTGATTGATTGATTGATTGATTGATTGATGCTAATTTGAAAGGTACCACACGTACTATACTTACATTTTCAAAGGTATTGAACGCCAAATTAATATTCGGGACCTCTTCCGTGTCATGGTTCTGTTTAGAATTTTCATTGATCATGATGACATGAATACGACTAGCATTCGGTTCCCTCCTCCATTGTTTAACGAGGTTGACTAGTCCAGGTGCTGGCGGGTAGGAGGCCAGCACTAGGAGACCAGACTTGGAGGAGCAGTTCCTGCGGGCGTGGTTCAGGAGAGACAGGTCTGACTCTGTCCGGACAGTGAATGCTGACGTCAGCGGCGCCGATACTACCGGCTTCCAGCACGCCAGCTCCAGCTTTGTCTCCTCGTTCTTCATCACAGATATAACATTGTAGAAGTTCATCGGGAACCCGCGAGCAGCCTCCGTTGTAAGGTACTCCTCGTTTACTATAAACGTGTTGCGAGGAAGAAGGTGATGTAGCCTCTGATTTATCTGGAACGTCCAAGGTAATCGTTTTATTTACCAAAATCGTAAGTAAAACAACATTGTTGTACTTGTATGTGTTTGATATTTAATATATTTAGAAGATTTCTTTTTTAAGTTCACCTTGTCGTTTCTGGATAGATGTTTCACCAATATGACATCTACATTTTCATACACTCGTGTGTTATCATTGACTCCGGCGTCAAGAGAGATGAGTTCATAATTTACTTGCACTCCGTGTAATCCTTTTCCAACAATTTTGGTCATTTCATCAAATAATATTGCATCAGAATCACCCTTAACTCCTATGACATTTATTGTATCTTTGGTTAAGTTTTCTGCCACTATTTGAAGCAAAACATACAGAGATGCAGGGATCTGAAATAAAATAAATATAGGTATTTAACAAATAACAACTAATATTCGTTACAATATAGATAAAGCAATAATGAAAATAAAACTAACGTCGAATTCAGAATCAAATCGTGGAATAAACTTGAGTGTCTCCAATGTCATCTTGTTTTTGTTGTTTTCCATATTATGCAATTTACGGAATTTCATGCTTTCAACCGTGATTCCATCTCCTCTGGAAATGCAAGATTAATACATTAGGTACTTTATAATTTTATCATTCATTATAACATAATCATTTTTGCCCATTTAAATAAAAATAAATAAGTATTCAAAGACATTTGACACAGTTTCATATATCCCCATACTATAAAAATGCTTGCGTCATGGGCAAGATAACAAATATATTATACCTACATTATAACTATTAAGTGATTTTAATCGTTTAGTTACCGGACTCGTTCTTGTACATCAGACAATGAGACATTCACTACGTTGATGTCGTTGTTTTCTTTATCCTTGCGTGATTCCAGGTTCTCTAGAAGTGCTTTAGGATCTATAACTATCTTGCGAATGTGGTCTAGCAGGACCACGTCTGTGTGTGTGTATTGTAGTATTTGTAACTGAATCATGGCGTCAATGAGGGTGACCCAGTTATCATTCCATAATATTTTGGCTTTCGTGATTGCGCTGTCTGTTTCGAAGATATTACAGAATTCGCCGCTGGAAAATATGCAAATATTATCATATCATTTACCAATGAAAACAGTAGCTAGTGTTAAATGAATTAACAAGCAATCAAGAGAACAAATAGTTGCTGTTTGTATTTACCTGTAAGCATATTCTCTCTCGTGCAATGATTTATACACATCTTGAAGACTGAGCTCACCAGTCTTTACTACATTGGATTCAGTGGCGTTTCTCGGGAGCAGAGCTTTAACTTTAGGAGTAACTTTTATGCATCCGGTCGCTACTATGAAGTTATCACTCATTATCTAAAAAAATAAAATAAACAGAAAGAAGCTTAAACCATGTAACGTGCTAGCTCTTAAATGAAACACGCTTATTTTAGATAAAAGACAATACTTGAAATACTACTAATAATGGCGCCGTGACCACAGGATGCAGAAAAAACGTCATCGATAGTATTTCATACAATCAAATTTCTCACATAAATGAAAAAACAATTAATAAATTAAACGTACGACGTATAATTTTGGATACAACATACCTCGAACATGCCACTGCCCTTGTGAATCGATATACTGAGCTTCGACACCTTCCTCTCGTGTAACATTGGTTGCGCAAACAACGTGACATTAGAGAACTGAACACCAAGAGACTTCTTGGGCACATCCAGCGACATAGCGAGTGTGTCCCACGCAGCCACCAGCGCGAATGAGAACGGGAGCAAAGTTTTATCTAGAAAAACAAATCATGAATGAGCCAAGATTTTACATTGCTGTCATGAACAAAAATGGTGAGTAGCAAGGGTTGTTAAATTAAAACTTAGAGTTAAGTTAAATTAAAACTTAGATTTGCACATTTATCACATTTCATTGTTCTTGTATAACAGTAAAAACTGTAATTATTAACTCACTTCTGATAACATGGCCTCTCAAATAACTGTATTCGTCGTCGTGAACGGATATCACATATGTGTAAGATGCAGTCTTGGTCCTTCTAGCAGATTGATACAACGGCAACAGCCTGAAATTTTTATTTTATTAATAACATTTTAATTAAAAAACGTAACAAATTATTCATTAATTGAGCTTAAATAGTTTACCATTTTTCGTTGTGTGCCCAGGTGACATAGTGGGACAGTAAGGGTGTGCCGGTGGAGACTGGGAACTCTACTTTGGGGTACAGTGCTCGGATCTTAGGATAGTACCCGTGCAAATATAACCTGGAAAGAAATTCATTAATTATAATAACTGTATTACAATATTAATAATAATGCGTTTATCGTGTAGTAGTTTTAATTAAGTTGTTACTCACCTGCCGATAGCATCGAGCAGCATGGCGACCGGGTCGGAGTGTCCTCGGCGTGTGAGCGGCACGTTGGCGGCGGAGTCAGGCAGCGCGCGCTTGAGGATGGCCTGCAGCAAGCCGTGCGGGGCCACCTCCACCAGCACGGCGTTGCTGGGGATCAACGCGCTCGTCTCCTCGAACAGCACCGGGTTCTGGAAACAAAGTACGATGAACATGACATTATGCTCGCGCCGGACTCTCTCGAAGCCTCCATTGGCCCTTCACTCACCAGTAGGTTGTTAGTGTGATACTCCGCCGAGGAGTACTGCGCTATCGGCTGCTCCCAGCGGTCCTGCGGCACCGATGTTGACACCCAGCGTGAGCTGCGTGTGCGGGGCTCGGGTATCACTTCCTTCAGGAACGCGAGCAGCACGGGGCCAGCTTCCGCGATGTACCGCGAGTGATATGCGATGTTGGAACATGGCACCTCCTTCGCAAACACTTTTCTGGCTGTCAACTCTGCGACGAAGATGCCCATCGCATCTGCAGGCCCCGAGATGGTGCAAGACTCGGCACTGTTGTGGCAAGCGACTACGATCTCGGGTGGACACAGTGCTGCTATCTGTTGACAGTCAGGCTTAAGTATAAGTCTTCTTTTATCGAATGAGTGTAGCCAACTCTGGTGTTAAGAGTTTATCAAAACCGCCCTAAGAGTCTCTGACATGGATTATCGACTGCCATACTAGACAAACAGCCGGGACCTACAATTTAACGCGTCATCCAACCTACGGAAGCGCACAAAATTGAATGTCACTTTTCGGATTGACCGCGTCGAACTTTGCTTAACATTGATTATCGCAAGCGATTTCCTCCGCTAGCTGAGCTACGGGCGCTTCTAAGTATAAGTAATGTACAAGATCGAGGATTTTGGATCCTAGCTGGTAGTACCTGCTGCGCTCCCATGCCCACAGCAGCCATGGACCCGCGGATGAATGGCGTCTCGAGTGACACGCGGCCTCTGCTGTACGCTGCCAGGATCATCTCCTCCGCCGTGAGGCAGCCGTCTGCATACGCACAGCCCAGCTCGCCCACACTGTGTCCTGCACATACATGTAAGTGAGTATTTGAAACCTAGCCATACAACACCACGGCGTACTGTGCTCATAACATTCTCACACTCACCGATGATATTGTCGGGCACCAGCCCCAGCTCCCGCAGGATGTCAGTGAGCCCGATCTGTACCGCGGCGATGCCCACGAACGAGTGCAGGATGTTGTCGAATATGGTTTTGTCCGGGCTCGTGATTATGTGCACTATGTCCAGTCCTTTCGGTTCTAGAACTTTGTGGCATCTGAAAAATTGTAATAGGTAAGTGACCATCGATGAACATTGAAACGTTCAACCACTGGAACACAATCAAGTAATTAATGAAATTACTTGTGTATGGCGGCGGCGAAGATGGGTATCCGCATGAGCTGCGCGCCCATACCGGCCCACTGCGACCCCATGCCGCTGTACACGAACCACAGCGGCCGCTGCGCGCCGTCACAGTACTCCGCGCGCTGCGCCAAGCTTACTGTCTTACCCTCCGCATTCGTGTCTGGAAAATAAACGATATGAACTATTTTTCGTGTAAATAGATAAAGTAGGTCCAGTCCCTTACTTTTTCAAACGTATAAGACAAATTGTGCTATGTGAAATATGATGTTGCTTGTACGATCGATATTTATCTTACCCAAGATAGTGTATCCCTTGCCGAGGTGTCCGGAGATGTTAGTCTCGTGTATGTTATGCAGCAGTGCCAGCTCCTCGGGGTCGATGGGGTGTGACTTGAGGATGTCGATGGCTCGGTCCACAGCAGAGTCTTGTCTACCAGATAGCAACACTAGACGTGGAATGCTACTCTTGTAAAGGTCCAAATTCTGAAAAGACAATTGGTGTTTTAATAGCAATCACTGCCAAAACCTAGAAATTTGTCTAAAAAAAAGTCTAGTTTAGAAATTCCTCTAGGACACGCGAACCTTCTGCTTGTAGTGTGAGTGCAGCAGCACGTGTGCGTTGACGCCGGTGACGGACATGCTGTTGACGGCGGCGTAGGTGCGGCGGAAGGGCGCGTGCTCCGTCAGCACGCGCATGCGGCCGTCCTGCAGCGCCGCCACGTCCCGCCGGGGGGCGGCGCAGTGCAGGTTGGCGGCCAGCCGGCCCGTGTGGTAGCCCAGCAGCACCTGCACAATTGCACGGCATTTAGAAACCTATCCAATAAAATTAATTTTAATGGAAAATCGACAAATAAAATATATCATTTAATATTAGAGTATGCACTAACCTTAGTAACGGCAGATATTCCAGAGGCAGCTTCTCCATACCCGATGTTGGACATGACGCTGCCTACCAGGAGAGGATCCTCTCGGCGCTCGCAGAACACTCGGTCAATGGTATCCAATTCTGATTTATCTGCTTCTGGCACGGCTATGAACAAAAGTTCCGGATTAGTAAGTTGCAAAAGTGGGAACTAGTACAAAATCAATCACTACTAGTGGTATCTATGACTCTGCAATGGAGTTTGCTCATAATTTTAATGATAAACAATAATTGGATCCAACAAACGTTACACGGACATTCCATGCAGCGCCAAAACATAACTAGTTCCTAAAACTATTCCAAAACTGATTTGTTTTGTTGGCAATATCTTATCGGGACATTCTGTTATTAGCATTCGGTGTCTTATTTTTGTTTATTAAGTCAAAAAACAGCAAGACCGTACCTGATCCAAACGCTTCCACGTATTCGACCACAGCGGGTGGAACTCCTGCTTCTTTGTAAAAGTTCTTCAAGAACTTGACCGTGTGCTCCGTGTTCCTATAGAATCCGTATCTGGGCCCGGTCTCTCCTTGCAGCATTGATATGTATTCACTCTTTACATACACTACATCTGCGTAAACTCTGGAAATAAATAACACATTTTAGTGGTTCAGTAAGTATAAATAAAGAAAACATTTATTTCGGGGTACTGGGTCCGTGATAACCGAAATGAACGTAGTAAAAGTGGTGACGCTATTATGTGGGATAAATTGTGATATAATGTCCGCATTCCATAAAATTAAATGTTTTTTCTTACCGCTTTGCATCTTTAGCTTTTTGTAGGAATAAAACGTTAATGGCTTCTGACTTGGCGCATCCGCTCGCGTCGTCAGCGAACGACTTGGTTTTACCATCCATACTGATGTTCATGATTCTGAAAACAAGAGAACGTTTATCACGGTTGCAGTTACAATTTTTAGGGTTCCGTACCTCAAAAGGAAAAAACGGAACCCTTATAGGATCACTTTGTTGTCCGTCTGTCCGTCCGTCCGTCCATCTGTCAAGACCCTTTTTCTCAGGAACGCGTAGAGGTATGAAGCTGAAATTTATATCAATTACTCAGGTCTACTGTCCCTTGAAGCTGTGAAAAAATCAAACTTCTAAGCCAACGCAATCAAAAGATACAGCCATTTATGCCGCAAATTTTCGACACTTGCAAGGGAATCAAAACCTACAGGGTGCTTCCCGTGAACTCAGAATCTTGAAATTTGGTACGAAGCAACGTCTTATAGTATAGATAAAGGAAAAATTACGAAAACCATAAATTTTTAGTTACATCACAAAATATTTAACCTTGCAGGTTTGTACGGAACCCTCGGTGCGCGAGTCCGACTCGCACTTGGCCGGTTTTTTTTAAAAGCAATACCAATTATTTGTCTGCTTGATTTTAGTCTATAATTACTGAAAAAGATAAATTTTCCATATATTTAAGTTGAAAATAATGAATATTAAAATAAACAAATATTCCGGAACAATCCACACAGTCCTCATCTACAATACATGTACAATATGTTTCCTACTTGCGTCATGATCCTCTTCAATGATGATCATCTAAACATGTTCATGAGAATCCAAAGCTTAAAAATAATGGTATCTTTATAGTATAAGTACCTTCCCATATGTACAGAGGACTGTGGATGCAGACACAGGTATGCGCCCCCCACCACGGCCGCCTCGCACTCCCCTTGAGTGATGGCCTTGTGTGCCGCCTCCAGCGCTGAGATGGAGCTGCAGCAGGCCTGGTCGATGGACACTGACGGACCTTTAGCGTTCAACCAGTACGAGATGCGGTTCGCGAACATTGACTTGCTGCAGCTGTTGATAGAAATTACATATTGAAGACTATGGAAGAATTTTAAGGACGGCTAATGGCCATCTATTTGAGACTACGATTTAAGAGCAATATTAGATACATCATATATGTCATCCTTCTTATATTTGAAAGTCTTTGGGTAGCCACTTAGAAGATATTATAACTTTACTAATTATCGTTCTGAAGTTCAAACCACGTTGTTATAATTAGGCCACATAAAGATAATAGATGATTAGGATGTTATGATTAAATACTCACCCAGCAATACCAAAGCCACTTCTACCAGCAGCTGCGTAGAAACACGCCTTCTCAGTCTCTGAGAAGCAGGAGCCATGATTAGGATGTGATGATTAAATACTCACCCAGCAATACCAAAGCCACTTCTACCAGCAGCTGCGTAGAAACACGCCTTCTCAGTCTCTGAGAAGCAGGAGCCATGATTAGGATGTGATGATTAAATACTCACCCAGCAATACCAAAGCCACTTCTACCAGCAGCTGCGTAGAAACACGCCTTCTCAGTCTCTGAGAAGCAGGAGCCATGATTAGGATGTGATGATTAAATACTCACCCAGCAATACCAAAGCCACTTCTACCAGCAGCTGCGTAGAAACACGCCTTCTCAGTCTCTGAGAAGCAGGAGCCATGATTAGGATGTGATGATTAAATACTCACCCAGCAATACCAAAGCCACTTCTACCAGCAGCTGCGTAGAAACACGCCTTCTCAGTCTCTGAGAAGCAGGAGCCATGATTAGGATGTGATGATTAAATACTCACCCAGCAATACCAAAGCCACTTCTACCAGCAGCTGCGTAGAAACACGCCTTCTCAGTCTCTGAGAAGCAGGAGCCATGATTAGGATGTGATGATTAAATACTCACCCAGCAATACCAAAGCCACTCCTACCAGCAGCTGCGTAGAAACACGCCTTCTCAGTCTCTGAGAAGCAGGAGCCATGATTAGGATGTGATGATTAAATACTCACCCAGCAATACCAAAGCCACTTCTACCAGCAGCTGCGTAGAAACACGCCTTCTCAGTCTCTGAGAAGCAGGAGCCATGATTAGGATGTGATGATTAAATACTCACCCAGCAATACCAAAGCCACTTCTACCAGCAGCTGCGTAGAAACACGCCTTCTCAGTCTCTGAGAAGCAGGAGCCATGATTAGGATGTGATGATTAAATACTCACCCAGCAATACCAAAGCCACTTCTACCAGCAGCTGCGTAGAAACACGCCTTCTCAGTCTCTGAGAAGCAGGAGCCATGATTAGGATGTGATGATTAAATACTCACCCAGCAATACCAAAGCCACTTCTACCAGCAGCTGCGTAGAAACACGCCTTCTCAGTCTCTGAGAAACAGGAGCCATGATTAGGATGTGATGATTAAATACTCACCCAGCAATACCAAAGCCACTTCTACCAGCAGCTGCGTAGAAACACGCCTTCTCAGTCTCTGAGAAGCAGGAGCCATGATTAGGATGTGATGATTAAATACTCACCCAGCAATACCAAAGCCACGTCTACCAGCAGCTGCGTAGAAACACGCCTTCTCAGTCTCCGAAAAACAGGAGCCATGATTAGGATGTGATGATTAAATACTCACCCAGCAATACCAAAGCCACTTCTACCAGCAGCTGCGTAGAAACACGCCTTCTCAGTCTCTGAGAAGCAGAAGCCATGATTAGGATGTGATGATTAAATACTCACCCAGCAATACCAAAGCCACTTCTACCAGCAGCTGCGTAGAAACACGCCTTCTCAGTCTCTGAGAAACAGGAGCCGACGTAGACACCAACTTTCTTGCCGGACAGGTGCTCGGGACTCACTCCTGCAGAAAAAAATTATATGCAATATTTGAGGTACATAAGAAAATGGTACCTAAGATAGGTTGGGCATTGACCAAAAATATATTACCAAACAAATACAAGAAAAGCCAAAACAGACCAAGTACATATTGGGCATCTTTCATTTACCGATTTATCGTAAAAATATCAGGATGAGTTATAAAATTTATCAGAATTACTTAGTCTAACAGCTATTGAGTGACGAGTGGGTCGTCCGGCAGCGAGATGTATCGACGACATTATTCGAGTCGCGGGTTTTATATGAATGCGGTTTGTACAAGATCGACGCAGCTGGCACATTCAAAGAGAGGCCTATTCCCAGCAGTGGGATAGAGAAGGCTGTGGATAATGATGATGATGAGTGACTAGCTAAGTAATATCACTGACTCCTACCAGCATCATAGATAGCTTCGTACGTCTGCTCCAGGATCTTCCTGGACATGGAGTCCATGTTGGTGCCGAGCTTGTAGTGCACCTTGAAGAACTGCGCGTCGAAGCGGTCCAGTTCGGGCACGTTGCCGGTGTACTGCGCCACCTCGGGGTGGGTGTACTGCCAGCGGAGCGAGTCCGACGTGATGGGGTTTTCCTGGAGATACATATAATAGTGAGTAACTTCGTATGAGTGTAGTGGACTCATAAAACGTCTGGCCGCGACAGCAGTGTCTGTTGTAATCAAAAGTTCATTTGGCGTTTTGTAGTACTAATAATGATGGCATAACAGCTGTTTGGAGGTCTGAATGCCATTGTTCCTTCGTGAAAACGTTAAAAATACACTTAGGTACTGTAAACATATTTGTATGAGAATATGGATCAGGATCTATGATATTTTGCAAATATGATTATTTTTCAAAAAACAAATGTATTAACCTCTGTTATTTTTCAGACACAACCAGTACCTGACTCGCTTCCTACTCAACAACCATCGGTGGGGCTAAACAAACATGACATGTTGATTTTCTGCGATGACTTTGGACAGTCAGTTGCTGACTACATAAGACACAATTCAGGAAATAAATATAACAACATCCTGACAATCTGTAAACCGAACGCACCCATCACCGAGGTACTCAAAAATGTCAAAAATACACCTCAAAAATTAGCAAAGGAGACGATATTGTTGTATTAACTTCTCATGTAAGTATATAAATATGACATCTCCATAATCAAATCTTTGATCTATCATTGTGATAGTAAATATATTAACTTGATATTGACCACACTACCATATAGGTACAGTAATATATCTAGTAATAAGGACAATTGCTTGAAGCATGCTATCAATGACCAAATGTACGGATTGGCATCACACTCACTCAACGAGAATGAAGGTAATTGATGTAAATTAATATACCAAAACTATGTACACAAAACGCAAATCCTTGTCACCCGATTTCTTGAAGTATATTTATGTTGGAATAACTTTAAGATTCAAACAAATAGATAACCTGATATACTTGACAAAACCTGAATCTCAGTCTGCATCCAACAGCTCAATGAAGCAAGTAAATATGGAAACAAGTATGCAGCAAGCATTGACTATCTCTATCATGGTTCAACTTTGACTAATAAGACAAATTATATAATATTAGAGTTGTCACTAAGCGATTGCCTCTTATAGATGGGTGTAATGACATACCTTGGCGTATAGTATCCTCTGCAGGTCGGTGACGTAGCGTGCCTTGGGGTAGAGTCCCGCCATGCCGGAGATCACGACGCGCTCTCCGCCCGCCGCCGCGCCCTCCACCGGCGCATGCAGCGCACTCTGCTCTTGCGGTTTCGGGGCCATGCTTGTATACTCGTATATCTAGGAAGGAAATAAAAAGAAAACTTGTGTGTAGGAGATTGGCAGAGCCCTTGCAATTTAAAATAAAATGAAATTAGAATGATTGATAATAATTGCGTCAAATGACAAATTATATTTAACGCCGCAGCCAAGTTCTTCGGAAAATGAGTAATTTCTATATTTTCTTAGTGAGTGAATATTTGTTGAATTCGTCCATCCGGTCGAGATTGTTTTTGCTCACTTTTGCACAAATTTATATTTGAAACCTATTCAAATGCAGTTTATTGTATTTAAAAATATTGTAATAAAATACGAGTACATAGGTACCCTAAAGTTCACTTTCAATGTAACCGCTGGAAGCCGAAGCTACATAGTAAGTACTTTTACAATTAAATTAGCTGCATTCTCTAGACTTACAAATAATTAACGCATGTCCAGTATTTAAATATTCATTGCGGTTTGTTCTAATGTAAGTATTTTTTTGTTTATTTATATAACCTTTCAACCTACTTGTTGGTTTTGTATTTAAATTGTATTAAAAACAACACTGTCCTGCTGTACCTACCGTTAATTGAAAAACATTTTATTTATATTTATCTGTGATTCAAAATGTTTGAATATATGTCATATTCAAAAATGTAATGTGTGCATAATACCAAAATGCTGGCCTTTTTCTGGCTCAACGTATCAGCATTGCCATCCAGCGTGGTAATGCGGCCAGTATGCTGGGCACGCTGCCCTCTGGTAGTGGGCTGGAGCACTTAGATTATCTTTAGGCTTTTCTAAAGATTTTCTTAGTGCCACTTTTTTGTAGTAGTTAGTAGTACTATGTTTAGTTTTTTTTTCCCCTTGTTTTTATATTTTATTATTGTAAATAAAGAATCTTAGTAATTATACATTTTTAATGTGTGCAGTTATTTCATTAAAATGTTTCAGCTTGATACTGAATTCGTCCAAAAATATTATAACTGGGTGAGTCAAACAAAACTCAGTATAATATACATTATCTGGGGGCACGGCAGAGCCCCCGCCAAGTCGAGCGCGAAGCAAACACTGCCGTACCATCCTTTACTGGAACCATTTCGCCGCATTTTCAGGCCCCTATTTGAGAACCTCTGGATGGGACTAATTTTTGTCATCTGGTAAGCTATATGAAATACAAAATTTCAAGTCGGTAGATCATTTAGTTCCGAAGCTAACGGAAAGCAAAGTTTCGCATTTAAGACACTCACTCATGATCATCAAAATAGAACTAGTACTTCCCATAAACTCAAAAGAGCTGAGAGTTAGGGTTGGCCACACAAAGGGAAAACTAGAAAAACTAGGATAATTGAAGATCTGGAGGACCTGGTGACCCTGATTAGAAAACACAAGAGCCCAACCAAACTATTACAGATATCGACATACCACCTTTACAAAAAATATGCAACTTGGTGGGCCGCTTCATTTGATGAAAATCGAAAGTCAGAAGTATCTGATGAAGAACCCTCAGTTGGTCTCAGCTTTATTAGAGTTATGGTAATGCCCTCTTCTGCTATTGGTACATAAAAAATCGACTGTCATTGCAAAAATCCAGCGTAGCGGGGCACATCTATAATTATCTATAAATAAACCCACGTTGCTACAACAAGTAGTGACATCCCACCAAAGCATTCTGTAAAAAAACTAGCCAAGTCTCGATGGAGCTGCTTGTTTATCTCTAAAAAGTAATGAAATCCAGACAAGGTCGTGCCAAGTGTAAGGTTCGTTACTGTGATTTCTATATTATTATAGTTAATGTTGTGTGACTTGGCCGTTGACTTGTACCCACTAACGTATCAAGAATGTCCAACGGCCGGTCAGATAGCATTAACTATGATAATAAAGAAATCGCAGTAAAGAACCTTAGACTAGGCACGACCTTGTCTGGATTTCATTACTTTTAGGGTTCCGTACCTCAAAAGGAAAAAACGGAACCCTTATAGGATCACTTTGTTGTCCGTCTGTCCGTCCGTCCGAGAGGTATGAAGCTGAAATTTATATCAATTACTCAGGTCTACTGTCCCTTGAAGCTGTGAAAAAATCAAACTTCTAAGCCAACGCAATCAAAAGATACAGCCATTTATGCCGCAAATTTTCGACACTTGCAAGGGAATCAAAACCTACAGGGTGCTTGCCGTGAACTCAGAATCTTGAAATTTGGTACGAAGCAACGTCTTATAGCATAGATAAAGGAAAAATTACGAAAACCATAAATTTTTAGTTACATCACAAAATATTTTTTTTTTTAATAATCTTAAACTTACTACCCATTTCCTCATAAACGCGTAGAGGTATTAAATTGAAATTCATACCAAATACTCAGGTCTATAATACCTTTAAGCTGTAGCAAAATCAAACTTCTATGTCAACGCAATCAAAAGAAACAGCAATTTAAGCTGCATATTTTGAAACTCGCAAGTACTTGCAAGGGAATCAAAACCTAAAGGGTACTTCCAGTCGACCTTGAATCTTGAAATTTGGCATGAAGCAACGTTATATACCACACATAAAGGAAAAATTCCGAAAACCTTAAATTTTTAGTTACATTACAAAATATATATTTTGTAAACCTTGCAGGTTTGTACGGAACCCTCGGTGCGCGAGTCCGACTCGCACTTGGCCGGTTTTTTTTAGAGATAAACAAGCAGCTCCATCGAGACTTGGCTAGTTTTTTTACAGAATGTTTTTGGTGGGATATAACCTTATCATATCAGTTCCATATATGTAGCTGTTGTCTTATGAAAGCAGTATTATTATACGGCATAATGTTATGATGACTATTTAATGTTATTACAATAAAAGGCACTGTCGCTTGATTGGTTCAAGCAAATAATTACTAGTGTAATAAACTTACATAAGTTGCACATGAAATTGGGAAAAAATATTATAATAACTTTATACTGAGAAGAAGACCTCACGTTAGTCAAGTCCCAGCAGACTGTAGACTCAGCTAGACCAAATATGTAATCTTATATTTTCTGGGTTACGTTTGATGTGGATCTTTTGAATCACTATTAATTGAAGCTCTAGTAGAAACTTATTCGTCCTAGATTAGAAGACCCCTAGATAAAAGCTGCCAGCTGTGCTGCATTTAGGTCTTTCGCTCTTTTCGACTCGTATTCCTTAAGACGGAGTGTGACTCCCTCACAGAATGTTTTATTGGGGAAGTGCTTTTGGGCAACTATATCGTGGTGGGTGCCCAGATATTTCCAAGTTTCCAATTAATAATTCTATCAGTACCCTTCTATCTATCCTTGAATTCCCTTACAAAAAACTGAACGTACCTTCGATTAGAAAGTGTCACTGAAACTGAACGATGTTTTACAATACAATGAGTGATATACACGACCACTATATATATTATAATTAATTAAATACACATCGCAGTCGAACGGCTCTTTTTTAACACACATTTTAGGCTGAATTACTTTCGGCTTAATTAACCTGTGACTTTTAGGGATGTTTTAGAACGCCGACTGGGTCTAATACATGCATTAATTAATGGTTAATTATCTTTCTGTTTATCAAACGGCCGTATATTTTATTTGCGTTTTCATCATCATCATCATCCACAGCCCTTGGGATCCCACTGCTGGGTATAGGCCTCCCTTTGTATGTGCCATCTGCGTCGATCTTGTACAGACCTCATCCAGGTTGGACCCTCGACTTTGCGTTTTATTGATCTTTGAATTGTCAGGCAATTACATCATTATTATCATCACAAATATGAACATAATGTACCTACAATGAAGTTTTGTTTAACAATAAATTGTGAATATAAAACGTTATTTTTATTAAAGAAAGAAGAGTTGGACAACGGCATGGCTATAAATAAGTTTTATTTTTCCTATAAATATGTATAACATAGTCCATTTCCTAGATTAACCTAGATCGAGTAAAAGCTATTTTTTACTATTAGACACTGTAAGTATTTGGCGTACAATACCAAATTGATTTATTCCAATAGAATCAGTGTACACCGTTATTACCACAATAGTTAGTGTATGAATAAATAAATAATTTATTTTCAATTAACTTGTCCTGACAGTTTTTTCACCCGACCACCGGACGCGGCACTGCCCTTTAACTTGCTAATACGAGTATAATAGGTATGCCTGACTCGGTCTTTACCCGCATTGCACGTGAATGTCAGTTAACTATATACCTTCCTAATAACTAATTCAGTAATTATTATTTGTGTTGTCCAATATCTAGGCAACTGAAGGTCGAACCTGGAGAATGTTGGTTCTGGAATACTGGCATGGAGGTGGCTCTCAAAAGAAGTTGCTGCACCATTCGGAGGAAAGCGATAGGTGAACTACTAGAGTATAGATAGTCAGGTCAAAAATACAGAAGTTAAGCTAAATTTGCAGAGTTTTCCGAAACGAAACTATAAATACTTGCAACTTGTTTGCAACAGTCTTTATTTATCACATCTACCAACTGAACTTGATTAACTAATTATTAGCTGCAATTCTTGTCAACTTTTAGAATAACACATGCAATCAAACGTTGTAGGTACCCAGACCCACATATTATGTAATTTAAAGTAACAGTTAAAAATTTAAAGTAACAGTTATTTACAATAAATAGTTATATTTTCAAATTATGTAAATAAGTTGAAAATATTTTTCAATGCTGTAATCAGAATAGAACTGCAAACTCTTAAAAAATTATGCAACCAATAAAACGTAGGTACCTGATGAATGAATTGCATACAAGTTACGTAACTTGTATCTCATTGTAATCTATGGTTTTATCACACGCACGCCTTACACGCCCTATCAGCAACTTCACAATCTTTCCATCAAAATGAAACACTAATTGTATTATCACATTTCACGATTATCAGTTTTCTCGTTTATTTATATTGTACAGCATCCTTTCCCGTACAATATTGTAGTATAAGTAGTTAGCGGGTAGACCGATAGCTGATTAAACATTACACGTTGAAGGAACTTGTAAAAACTCCCAATTACAACGTTTTGAAACCGTGGCTTGTGAACGATCTTGGATTTTCGTGGGTTTGTAGTGATATAAACAGCCTAGAAAGCAAGGATCCGCGGTTCGATTCCTTTTAGCGACTAGTTTAATTCATTTTGTGGTAAAATTATTAAAGAAGCAAGGTGTAGTGTATAACATACGCCACCATGTTGGTCCTGTGGTTGATTCGAGTGGGCGTGCTGTCGTTCGGGCTGTCGTCCGTGCTATGTACCGCGCCGCAACAGACTTCACAGGTGACATATTTTTGATCTTAGTCTTAGTCTTTCTTCCTTCTCCTCACATTGAGATGCGATGCGAGAACATCGGACGAAACCAAAATTAGCCGGACTAAATTTTTAATTTGGTGCAAAACTAACTATAACCTATTCGGCGTTTTTCAGAACCAAATTAAAAAAGATTATGGTCATAGACAAATATGAACTAAATTGAGTTGCGTCAATCACGCCATCTAGTGGCAAGTAGTAATATTAGTTTGAAACCTGGACAATATAGGGAGTAAATAACTAATTACTGCCCAATATTTTATCTGTGTATATTATATCATCATCATGTGTATTTTTTTTTCTTTGGCACTAACTTTGTATTGTGCCAGTTCTCAAGTAAAAATCATCATCTGCATTGATCACTCCCGAGACGTTTCCCTAGCAACAATGGTTTTGTTATTTTTCATTTTGATTATTATTACCTATTTATGCTTATTTATTTCATTGTTTTCTAGTTAATCTTTAATTATTATTTCTTTCTTTCGTTCTAATTAACATCTTTTATCTGTAAAATGGTAGTTAGTTTTTAATCATACCATGGGACTTATTTCATATAATAATGCTATGTAATTCAAGAAAAACATGTTACAAAACAAACTACTGCTGCCACGACGAATTCGATATATCTTTCAGGACGAATTGCGATAACTATTGAAACTACTTTAATTGAAAGCAGAAACTCATATACAAGCAATACAAATACACGGAACTAAATTTTATTCGTCAAGTTTTAGGTCTTGTCTAATTTGACGCATAGCGATCAAATTTTAGACGGAAATTTCGTTAAATTATGCGCCGTGGAATAGCTTATTGACGTTTACAGCGGAATAACAAAACCAGTTTGACAGCGACTAAACCCATTTAGTCGTAATTTAGTCTAATCCGTTTTCCGCAGAATTAGCACCATTGTTTTCATAATAGCACTTTTTACTACTAAAGTAGTACCTATGATGAGTTTATATTTTCTTAGTGTATTTCCTTTTTATTGTATTAAAATGATCTTTGTAATTCGTATGTTCGTAGACTTCGCGAGTGTTAAATTCCAAAGACATATACTTCCTATTTCAGCTAGCGAGTCTCCACGAGCGCATGAATCAGATGCTGAGTGCTCTCTACTCCACACGTGAGTACTTACATGATGACTCCGCATACATACATATGTACATACCACACTAAAATAGAAGATACTTTGCGTAAATACATAGCTACTGATAACTTCGAAAATATGTTTATTTTTTGCAAAATCTCCTTACCAGCTTCCAACAATAACTAAAGATTGTTTTTAGAT
This sequence comes from Macaria notata, assembly GCA_927399415.1. Lineage (NCBI taxonomy): Eukaryota > Metazoa > Arthropoda > Insecta > Lepidoptera > Geometridae > Macaria > Macaria notata. The sequence continues at coordinate 11,939,921 of OV656745.1, read as the reverse complement.
GTGAACTAACACCTAAAAAAAATTACAGTAAACTAAGTTTCCAAAGTTATAATCACAATACTCACACTGTGTTACAAATGTTTGCCTGGTCGACACATGCATCGTTTCAATCTAAGATAAGATAAGATAAGATTTATGACTTTGATAAGACTTCTAATATTCGACATGTAAATCCGTTCCAGCGTTGCTTTCCAAAGTGAAAGCATCTTCATCGGAAGAAGTCCCTGCAGAGTCACCAGAGCCCTTTAACTTCCCACCAGCCCCTCAGGTGGTGTACGTGTCACCTACCAGCTTCGAAGGACCTCAGAAGCAATATGGATATCCATTAGCTAGTCCTGCACCAAGACCTCCGTACTCTTACGATTATTACCAACAGCAGTTCCCATCTCTATATACACCGCCTGTACCTCGACTATACCCAGAATATCGTTATCCTCAGCTGCCAGGTCCACAGCCCGTATCGTATCCTCCTTTCGCTCCCTCATCTTATTCTTCATTCTCACCGGTGCAATATCCTCAGCATATATCGTTTGGTTATCAGCCAGGTTACACGGCACCTGGATTAACATCGTCTTTCTTTGGCCAGACTCCTTACCCTCCGATGCCTCTTCCAGCGCCAGTTAGCCCGCCTCTATATTCTCCTCATTCAGCACCAGCACTTCCTTCTCCTTACCCGGGACCAGCACTGCCAGCTCCTTACCCGGGACCAGCAGCGGCTCCTTATTCTACGTTAGGCTTACCTTCTTCATATTCTTCTGCCTTGCCTCCTCCGTATTCTTCTCTCCCTCAGTTGTCTTCATCTCCATATTCTCCACCTCTTTCTTTCCCATCTCCACCAGGTCCTTACTTGCCTTCCCTGTCATACCCAGCGTTCAATTATCCTTCTCTACCCAAACTTTCAGACAATCTACCACAGCCACAATATGAATATGGCAGTTAATTATAATTGAGTAGGTAGATGGACTGTCTTTTTTAAGTTAATTAGCAATAGGTATTTATTTATTGTTTAATTTATAAGATGAGAAAATAAAATTAGTTATGTTATTATTTTCTTTGTTTTATTATCCTGATTTTCATAAAATACAACTATGCTGATAATATTTTCTGAATGCATCAGTTGGTAAGTAAGTAGTTACTTGTAAGGACGTACAAGTAGTTAGTCATGCATCCACATAAATAATACGCGTTTATTTATTGACTAGCTATGCAATGTAACGACATACATATTTCCTCTTATCCCATTGCTTAAATCTGATTAATAATAAAGCGTTACGTCCAAAATTAGATTTGTCAATAACATTTCATTTTACAGCGATAACAAAAGTTTGATCATTCAGCAATACTCTACCTCCATTGCACAACTCTATTAGAACATGTGTTATCATTTACAAAATAGTCCGTCCTGTAGCAATACTGTCGCAGTGTTTCTCAACCCCCTGATACCGCATGTACATTTAAAGGCACGCACGGCGCCCGCTCGCCACACCACCCACAACATGGCACCCTTCTACTTAGTATTAGCTTTAGTCATTCAGGTAAGCACTTTGTATTAATCTAAATAACATAGAATCGTAGAAAGGCGTTTAATTCAAGCTGAACTAATTTGTTGCATAACTTTAGCAGAATTCCTAATTCTTATCAATTTATTCCAGTGTGCGTTTATACACGCAGACACAGATGTCTCAGTAGACAAGGAAGTGTCGCAGGACACTCTCATCAAGCCCGATGTTGAAGATGACGTGAAAGAGCTCATGCCGATACCTAACTGGTTCAACATGTTCATGTTACCAAACAACTCGTCTCCTTTCATGTTCCCCTCGTCCTCCGCCTCCATGATGGCTCAGATCACGTCTGCCAACAAGACCATCGAGGAACAACTCCTTGATATCAAGGAGCTTGCCAAACAGATCTCCGATCTTCTCGAAAACGAAATGGTCAACCTCTTCTCCGACGTCATGGCAAAGGAAAAGGACAACGAAAAAGAAACAGATGAGAACGGGATCCGGAAGAGACGATCGATCGAAACTCCTCTCGATAGCAGCAAGATGGTGATGAGATTGTTGAAGCACATCAAGCACAACAACGAGTACCAGAACATCGCCATCGAGAAGATGATGACTGCGCAGGAGATCGCCGAGAAGTACGGAATAGAGTTCAACCCCGACCCCGACATCCTGTCCGAGCTGGCTGTTGCTGCCACCGAGCATGCGCAGGAGATGACCAGCATGCTGAGAGACGCCTGCAGTTTGAAGAACATCACCGTGGAGGAGGTGGACTTCGTGCCCATCGAGGAGGAGCCGAGGAAGGAAGACAAACAATACTTCTCGTACGTGACGGAGCAGAGTGAGCCTCCCTTCGAGTACCTGCCTGATGTGATCTCGCGGCCCAAGCCCGTGCCCCACTCCCACGAGCCCCACTCCCACTCCGCCCCCGTGCACCACCACCACAGCGCCCCAGTCTCCCCCAGACCGTCCTTCTTCGACTCCTTCATGTACCCCTACTCCCCTGCCACAGACTACTACGGTACATACACCATGGAGCCAGTTCTACTAATACCAGTGGAAGAGGAGCCAGAGCCAGAGCTAGTTGGCGAGGTGGTGGAGGAGACTGTCACCTCCAAGATGATCGTGGAGAAGGGCGAGGAGCCGGGCTCCACCGCCGTGAACCACGTGACCACGTACACGGTCTCGGAGAAATCTCTGTTCAAGAAGCCGCAGGAACTGCCCCAGCACTTCCAGTACTGCTTCTATCTAATGTAGGAAGTAGTGAACACTATATTTATCACAAGTAAAGGAATAAATTATTTAAAAAACATGAAAGTATGAATAAAAAACAATATTATAGTGTAACACAGATCTGTTTAATTTTAAACGGTATTCTTTAAAACCCCCGCTTTCTATCGAAGTGTAAGTATAGTTCGCAACCTTTCTTATCTACCCTAAAGGTATTTAATCTTTTTTTACATCTCTCATATTCGGTAAGTAGGTCCCTATTACCCACAAATTGGGCTTGTAGGTAACCAATTAGCGCTCTAGGGTAATAATATAGCTAGAAAAGCCCTAGGGCGGTAAGTAATAAAAAAAAACTCTTCACTCTTTCAAAAAGTTCGCGTACATCTAACCATCATATTGGCAATAGACATCATGCATTCAGCCCAATGACAAAAGAGGTCGCTCCGCTATTCAGCCTTGTCTTCGTGTGAGTATAATCTAGTAGTCAATTTTAAATATCGAACGGCCAAGATAAATTTCGTTCTTGAAAAAAAGAGGAAAAAAGGCGAGGATAGAGAACTTTTACTTTTAATATTGTTTGTTTTTGGGTTTTTTTATAATTATGTGCTAATTAGGGTGCTAAAAAAACATGAGATCTGCAAGTGATGAAGATATAAACTGGTCTTCAGATTCAATGAAAATGGAAGCTGAAGCAGCTTAGGGTTAGTTTATGTTTTATTCTTGTAATACGGTTTTTTTCTAAGTAGGTACTTACCTCACAATCGAGATGTAAAGCAGAGTAGTTAGCTCGGGTGTAAGCAACACTTGCACCCTCGAACTATTTAAATATCTCGGGCTGCAATTGATGCCTTACAGCCTTTGATTACTAATCTACTATTATATTTAAGGCGATGAATTTATCTGAGTAAACAATAAATAAAACTATTTCGGGTCTTATAAACTTTAATAAATATTCTAATGTTTTATAAGGCACTAGAATTACACAATGTAAGATATTATATAGTTTAATCTAATTTTTGTAAGTTGAACCTTTGGTTACATTTTGGCACTTGGTGAATACATATATTTTATATCAAATAGTTTCTTTATTTTTTCCATTATGGCACAAAAAATCTTGCTTAGTACATACTTGTGGATAACTTTTTGGTACAGTAAAGCATTTTGAAGTACTGCAAGTATTTGGTAACATACATTTTGTAAACTATTTAAATTGTAAAACTATATTATAATTACAATAATGTTATTATTAATTTATTCTTGAGAGATACAGAGAGCATACATTTAAGTACTTTCCTAAAATTATATACCTAGCTACACTTACCTAATATATTTTAGAAATAATAGTACTTTGGCCAAATATTTTGATTAATTAGTGTGATAAAACTAAAATGTATACTTACCAATAATGAATGATACCTAATAATGTATTCGATACTAGAATGTCATTGTATCGCCTGGAAACTTGTAATCAATGTACCTAATATTATTTGCATTTGGAAAAAATATATATTTCATACAATGAAGTTAAGTACTTAATATTACATTTAAATTCCAAAGATCTCACTATCAAAAACTTTTCTGTCACATACATATATAATGAAGAAATATTTGCGATTCTTCAGCTACAATACCTCACATCAGCAACGTGTTGTTCTATCTCTATGAGCCATGAATTTAACTGAGTAAGCAAATAACATAAGTAATGAAATATATTCATTAATAATCAGCTAAACAGGTATTTATATTAATATACAGATGTTCTGGTACATACGCGATGTACGTACGACGACAGGGCTATTTAATATACTAATTAAGCATGTATTTATTCTAGGATGCAGGGCTGTTCTTACAACAGAGTTTATCAACAATCCAAAATGAAACCACCAACCAATCAAAGCCAACATTGACTGTTGATAAAATAATATGCGCGTAACATAACAATCTAAGATCTAGAAAGAAATCTAATGATTTCTATTGTGTTGGCAGTTTCGGCTTGGAATTATGTATTTTCTATTGCTAACTTGGGGTCACACAAGTATTTCATAGTTAGTCCTAATGTTTCATATTGTTGTGATGCAGTGACAATCAGCTGGACAACAGAGTCGAGATCTGCTTTAGTAGCGAGTGTGCGCGCGCGCAGCGTGCCAGGGGACTACCTGTGCGCGTAGTACGCACTGTACGCGCCGTTGTGGCTGGAGTGCGGCTGGTACCTGTGGGTAGACCAGATTAAATTAAAACTATCATATCCATCCCAATTGGCGCAAGTTATTATTCAAAATAAGAAAGGGAAAGTGTGTTTGTTCCTCTTTCATGACAGTATAGAATACTGAACGTCGAAGGGTAGCATTACAGGGTCCCAAGAGTGGCATAGGCTTCTTTGTATCTCGAAACATCTCAAGCATCCAGCAGTAAGTATAAGTGTTGTTTACCGCATGGGATGCGCGTGCGCAGCGTAGAGCGGTCCGCAGGCGCTAGGCTCGGCGGCGTAGGGCGCGGCCAGCGCGGCGCCGGGCTCGGCCTCGCGCCGCGCCCCCCGCGCGCCGGCCGCGGCCCGCGCACCGCCCGCCTGCTCGGGAGGACTGGAACACAAACAGACAGACAAATTAAAACGAGGAAATTAAAGTTATTAAGAACCTAGAAGTTATAACAATCACATCATAATACTATTACAGCACATCACTCTTCTTCTATTAATAAATATTCTATTAATAATTTGCGAGTGTCTGTATGTGTTTGTTTATTTTTCATGCTTAAACGGACAAACCACTTGGATGAAATTTGAACAAACCTCGCATGTTAGATTACTTTTATCCCGGAAAGCGCTGATAACACCGGGAAGTACCGTTACTAACATATGAAACTCATCTCTAACAGATTACAGCAGTCATCTGAATGATAAATGACATTCTATTTGTCCAATAAAATTCCCGGAATCGTCACCAATTCACCACGTGTCTATTAATCACAGGTCTATGATACTCCTCACCCGCGCGGGCGGCCGGAGGCGTGCTCGTATTACGGCATTCACGTTAAACCCTCTGTTTTGACAGCGCGCGACAAATGGCGATCACACGTCAACTGCGCAGTTATTAATCGACTACCAGGAAGAGGGAGCAAGCGAAAAAATAATTGATGCGACTTTTTGTCTCCTTTTACTGTTTGTGCATGTGAGTCCTATCCGGTCTGATTAATTAATAGTTTTGTGAGGATAGGATCGTTTTGGTGCTGTGCGAAAAAAATATGCAGAGAGTACATTTCTGTTAATGATTTTACCGTATTTATGTGTAATTAACCATTTTTTTTCTGTATTTACTTAAAATTCGTATTTTTACTGAGTAAGATCACCATAACCTTTATGTCTACAAGAAAGTTCCTACCCTATTTTAATAAATCAAACTATATCTCAGAGCAATAAAGTCTACAATCGAGTGCACCTGCGTTATATTCTGACATTACAAGTAGTGGGTTTGATAGCCGTCTGGAGAGTATTAATGGTGTCTGGGCGTCCAATGCAGGCGCAGCAGCGGCAGTAACGCGCTACTCTAAACAAACCGTATTTTATGCGGCCGCGCATCTGAACTAAACATACATTATTGAGGCACGTAGGTACATATTGTACATTGTACATATGTACATGCAGAGAAATTACGACTGTACAGTACAGTAGTGCTGGAAATATATTGTAGTTAGTGTTGGAATATTTTCTGTGGTGTCCGAAAATATTTCCAGTCTAAAACACTGTAAGAGAGACACCAATTTTTTATGTGCTGTAAGTATAATAACAGTGTGCTCAATGATAAGGTTCGATAAAGTAATGCTAATACATTCATCTTGTTCCTATGGATCCTATCAGAGTTGCAATTCCTCCACAGAGCCTATAGACCTTGAAGAACAGATTCTAGTTTTTTATTATTTTTACGTTTAAAATATTAATGTTCACTATCACTCACAGGTATTAGAGTTGGTAAACGTATTCGAATCTGTCTTAAATGTAAAAGCTGGAGAAGCTCATCTGAGAAGTATGTAAATCTCTATAGATTCATTAAGTACTTGTAAGTAAAACCAGAATGGCGTAAATAACATGTATAAAATAAATAAGCTCTATAAATACTTAGGAGTTAACGCAGATTGCCAGACACCCACCGGCAGCCATTGGAGAACAGGTATATGAAGATTTATTTACATTGGGTATGGAAGAGTATGTACTTGTGTACTAGTTGTATTATGTGGTTTCAGAGGCGTCTTAAAAATATTATATAATATATGCAGCTGATGATGATGGTAAGCAGCCGATTCTTTCGAAAAATGAAAATATCTCTTTTAATACAATTTTTGCCGAATAGGGATATCATCAAATTTATTGTACACCTTAATTGTTCAGAAACGCACGGAAAAATATATATTTAGTAGGGCATACCGTAGAATGGGATGAATAGGGACGATTCTGAACTTCACAACGAAAATAAAGGTGTTTTTAGGAAGAAAATGAGCTGTATGACGATTATTTTATATGAGTCTTAATGGTATCTTTATGAACCAATATAAAATTGCGAATACGCGAAAATACGCGATTAGAATTGCAAATTAAGAATAAAACGGAAAAATATAGGCAATCCCTATTCACCCTGAAATAGCAGCTATCCAAACCTTTTTTTTTCTATTCCCACTATATCAATCAACAAGTCATGAACCATCCCGATTCCAATTCTAAGTAAAATTTCCGCCCATAAATAGTGTGTGTGTGTGTTGTGGTTTGTTGGTCGGAAACGAGGCGGAGGCCATAACTGTCGAATAACTCTTTACTGCGCCATCCGTGGCGGCTCGTTAAACTAAATTGTCCCCGCATGGGGAGTCATTATCAGGAGCGGACTTAGGGAGGGGAAGAATTCAATCTTGGAGTTCTTTCTTTTACATAGTAAACACATAATGGTTTATGACGAGAAATTGGAGTCATTAAAAATCCAAGAGGTGACAAAAGATGGTAATTATAAATGTTTTACAAGACAAACTTAGTTTGTGATAGAGATGCTGCATTTCAATATCGTGCTTTTAGTAAATACCAAAGAAGACACTCACATTGACATTTACGACATGATAATTATAAATGTTTTACAAGACAAACTTAGTTTGTGATAGAGATGCTACATTTCAATATCGTGCTTTTAGTAAATACCAAAGAAGACACTCACATTGACATTTACGACATGATAATTATAAATGTTTTACAAGACAAACTTAGTTTGTGATAGAGATGCTACATTTCAATATCGTGCTTTTAGTAAATACCAAAGAAGACACTCACATTGACATTTACGACATGATAATTATAAATGTTTTACAAGACAAACTTAGTTTGTGATAGAGATGCTACATTTCAATATCGTGCTTTTAGTAAATACCAAAGAAGACACTCACATTGACATTTACGACATGATAATTATAAATGTTTTACAAGACAAACTTAGTTTGTGATAGAGATGCTACATTTCAATATCGTGCTTTTAGTAAATACCAAAGAAGACACTCACATTGACATTTACGACATGATAATTATAAATGTTTTACAAGACAAACTTAGTTTGTGATAGAGATGCTGCATTTCAATATCGTGCTTTTAGTAAATACCAAAGAAGACACTCACATTGACATTTACGACATGATAATTATAAATGTTTTACAAGACAAACTTAGTTTGTGATAGAGATGCTACATTTCAATATCGTGCTTTTAGTAAATACCAAAGAAGACACTCACATTGACATTTACGACATGATAATTATAAATGTTTTACAAGACAAACTTAGTTTGTGATAGAGATGCTACATTTCAATATCGTGCTTTTAGTAAATACCAAAGAAGACACTCACATTGACATTTACGACATGATAATTATAAATGTTTTACAAGACAAACTTAGTTTGTGATAGAGATGCTACATTTCAATATCGTGCTTTTAGTAAATACCAAAGAAGACACTCACATTGACATTTACGACATGATAATTATAAATGTTTTACAAGACAAACTTAGTTTGTGATAGAGATGCTACATTTCAATATCGTGCTTTTAGTAAATACCAAAGAAGACACTCACATTGACATTTACGACATGATAATTATAAATGTTTTACAAGACAAACTTAGTTTGTGATAGAGATGCTACATTTCAATATCGTGCTTTTAGTAAATACCAAAGAAGACACTCACATTGACATTTACGACATGATAATTATAAATGTTTTACAAGACAAACTTAGTTTGTGATAGAGATGCTGCATTTCAATATCGTGCTTTTAGTAAATACCAAAGAAGACACTCACATTGACATTTACGACATGATAATTATAAATGTTTTACAAGACAAACTTAGTTTGTGATAGAGATGCTGCATTTCAATATCGTGCTTTTAGTAAATACCAAAGAAGACACTCACATTGACATTTACGACATGATAATTATAAATGTTTTACAAGACAAACTTAGTTTGTGATAGAGATGCTACATTTCAATATCGTGCTTTTAGTAAATACCAAAGAAGACACTCACATTGACATTTACGACATGATAATTATAAATGTTTTACAAGACAAACTTAGTTTGTGATAGAGATGCTACATTTCAATATCGTGCTTTTAGTAAATACCAAAGAAGACACTCACATTGACATTTACGACATGATAATTATAAATGTTTTACAAGACAAACTTGGTTTGTGATAGAGATGCTACATTTCAATATCGTGCTTTTAGTAAATACCAAAGAAGACACTCACATTGACATTTACGACATGATAATTATAAATGTTTTACAAGACAAACTTGGTTTGTGATAGAGATGCTACATTTCAATATCGTGCTTTTAGTAAATACCAAAGAAGACACTCACATTGACATTTACGACATGATAATTATAAATGTTTTACAAGACAAACTTAGTTTGTGATAGAGATGCTACATTTCAATATCGTGCTTTTAGTAAATACCAAAGGAGACACTCACATTGACATTTACGACATGATAATTATAAATGTTTTACAAGACAAACTTAGTTTGTGATAGAGATGCTACATTTCAATATCGTGCTTTTAGTAAATACCAAAGAAGACACTCACATTGACATTTACGACATGATAATTATAAATGTTTTACAAGACAAACTTAGTTTGTGATAGAGATGCTGCATTTCAATATCGTGCTTTTAGTAAATACCAAAGAAGACACTCACATTGACATTTACGACATGATAATTATAAATGTTTTACAAGACAAACTTAGTTTGTGATAGAGATGCTGCATTTCAATATCGTGCTTTTAGTAAATACCAAAGAAGACACTCACATTGACATTTACGACATGATAATTATAAATGTTTTACAAGACAAACTTAGTTTGTGATAGAGATGCTACATTTCAATATCGTGCTTTTAGTAAATACCAAAGAAGACACTCACATTGACATTTACGACATGATAATTATAAATGTTTTACAAGACAAACTTAGTTTGTGATAGAGATGCTACATTTCAATATCGTGCTTTTAGTAAATACCAAAGAAGACACTCACATTGACATTTACGACATGATAATTATAAATGTTTTACAAGACAAACTTGGTTTGTGATAGAGATGCTACATTTCAATATCGTGCTTTTAGTAAATACCAAAGAAGACACTCACATTGACATTTACGACATGATAATTATAAATGTTTTACAAGACAAACTTGGTTTGTGATAGAGATGCTACATTTCAATATCGTGCTTTTAGTAAATACCAAAGAAGACACTCACATTGACATTTACGACATGATAATTATAAATGTTTTACAAGACAAACTTAGTTTGTGATAGAGATGCTACATTTCAATATCGTGCTTTTAGTAAATACCAAAGAAGACACTCACATTGACATTTACGACATGATAATTATAAATGTTTTACAAGACAAACTTAGTTTGTGATAGAGATGCTACATTTCAATATCGTGCTTTTAGTAAATACCAAAGAAGACACTCACATTGACATTTACGACATGATAATTATAAATGTTTTACAAGACAAACTTAGTTTGTGATAGAGATGCTACATTTCAATATCGTGCTTTTAGTAAATACCAAAGAAGACACTCACATTGACATTTACGACATGATAATTATAAATGTTTTACAAGACAAACTTAGTTTGTGATAGAGATGCTACATTTCAATATCGTGCTTTTAGTAAATACCAAAGAAGACACTCACATTGACATTTACGACATGATAATTATAAATGTTTTACAAGACAAACTTAGTTTGTGATAGAGATGCTACATTTCAATATCGTGCTTTTAGTAAATACCAAAGAAGACACTCACATTGACATTTACGACATGATAATTATAAATGTTTTACAAGACAAACTTAGTTTGTGATAGAGATGCTACATTTCAATATCGTGCTTTTAGTAAATACCAAAGAAGACACTCACATTGACATTTACGACATGATAATTATAAATGTTTTACAAGACAAACTTAGTTTGTGATAGAGATGCTACATTTCAATATCGTGCTTTTAGTAAATACCAAAGAAGACACTCACATTGACATTTACGACATGATAATTATAAATGTTTTACAAGACAAACTTAGTTTGTGATAGAGATGCTACATTTCAATATCGTGCTTTTAGTAAATACCAAAGAAGACACTCACATTGACATTTACGACATGATAATTATAAATGTTTTACAAGACAAACTTAGTTTGTGATAGAGATGCTACATTTCAATATCGTGCTTTTAGTAAATACCAAAGAAGACACTCACATTGACATTTACGACATGATAATTATAAATGTTTTACAAGACAAACTTAGTTTGTGATAGAGATGCTACATTTCAATATCGTGCTTTTAGTAAATACCAAAGAAGACACTCACATTGACATTTACGACATGATAATTATAAATGTTTTACAAGACAAACTTAGTTTGTGATAGAGATGCTACATTTCAATATCGTGCTTTTAGTAAATACCAAAGAAGACACTCACATTGACATTTACGACATGATAATTATAAATGTTTTACAAGACAAACTTAGTTTGTGATAGAGATGCTACATTTCAATATCGTGCTTTTAGTAAATACCAAAGAAGACACTCACATTGACATTTACGACATGATAATTATAAATGTTTTACAAGACAAACTTAGTTTGTGATAGAGATGCTACATTTCAATATCGTGCTTTTAGTAAATACCAAAGAAGACACTCACATTGACATTTACGACATGATAATTATAAATGTTTTACAAGACAAACTTGGTTTGTGATAGAGATGCTACATTTCAATATCGTGCTTTTAGTAAATACCAAAGAAGACACTCACATTGACATTTACGACATGATAATTATAAATGTTTTACAAGACAAACTTGGTTTGTGATAGAGATGCTACATTTCAATATCGTGCTTTTAGTAAATACCAAAGAAGACACTCACATTGACATTTACGACATGATAATTATAAATGTTTTACAAGACAAACTTAGTTTGTGATAGAGATGCTACATTTCAATATCGTGCTTTTAGTAAATACCAAAGAAGACACTCACATTGACATTTACGACATGATAATTATAAATGTTTTACAAGACAAACTTGGTTTGTGATAGAGATGCTACATTTCAATATCGTGCTTTTAGTAAATACCAAAGAAGACACTCACATTGACATTTACGACATGATAATTATAAATGTTTTACAAGACAAACTTGGTTTGTGATAGAGATGCTACATTTCAATATCGTGCTTTTAGTAAATACCAAAGAAGACACTCACATTGACATTTACGACATGATAATTATAAATGTTTTACAAGACAAACTTAGTTTGTGATAGAGATGCTACATTTCAATATCGTGCTTTTAGTAAATACCAAAGAAGACACTCACATTGACATTTACGACATGATAATTATAAATGTTTTACAAGACAAACTTAGTTTGTGATAGAGATGCTACATTTCAATATCGTGCTTTTAGTAAATACCAAAGAAGACACTCACATTGACATTTACGACATGATAATTATAAATGTTTTACAAGACAAACTTAGTTTGTGATAGAGATGCTACATTTCAATATCGTGCTTTTAGTAAATACCAAAGAAGACACTCACATTGACATTTACGACATGATAATTATAAATGTTTTACAAGACAAACTTAGTTTGTGATAGAGATGCTACATTTCAATATCGTGCTTTTAGTAAATACCAAAGAAGACACTCACATTGACATTTACGACATGATAATTATAAATGTTTTACAAGACAAACTTAGTTTGTGATAGAGATGCTACATTTCAATATCGTGCTTTTAGTAAATACCAAAGAAGACACTCACATTGACATTTACGACATGATAATTATAAATGTTTTACAAGACAAACTTAGTTTGTGATAGAGATGCTACATTTCAATATCGTGCTTTTAGTAAATACCAAAGAAGACACTCACATTGACATTTACGACATGATAATTATAAATGTTTTACAAGACAAACTTAGTTTGTGATAGAGATGCTACATTTCAATATCGTGCTTTTAGTAAATACCAAAGAAGACACTCACATTGACATTTACGACATGATAATTATAAATGTTTTACAAGACAAACTTAGTTTGTGATAGAGATGCTACATTTCAATATCGTGCTTTTAGTAAATACCAAAGAAGACACTCACATTGACATTTACGACATGATAATTATAAATGTTTTACAAGACAAACTTAGTTTGTGATAGAGATGCTACATTTCAATATCGTGCTTTTAGTAAATACCAAAGAAGACACTCACATTGACATTTACGACATGATAATTATAAATGTTTTACAAGACAAACTTAGTTTGTGATAGAGATGCTACATTTCAATATCGTGCTTTTAGTAAATACCAAAGAAGACACTCACATTGACATTTACGACATGATAATTATAAATGTTTTACAAGACAAACTTAGTTTGTGATAGAGATGCTACATTTCAATATCGTGCTTTTAGTAAATACCAAAGAAGACACTCACATTGACATTTACGACATGATAATTATAAATGTTTTACAAGACAAACTTAGTTTGTGATAGAGATGCTACATTTCAATATCGTGCTTTTAGTAAATACCAAAGAAGACACTCACATTGACATTTACGACATGATAATTATAAATGTTTTACAAGACAAACTTAGTTTGTGATAGAGATGCTACATTTCAATATCGTGCTTTTAGTAAATACCAAAGAAGACACTCACATTGACATTTACGACATGATAATTATAAATGTTTTACAAGACAAACTTAGTTTGTGATAGAGATGCTACATTTCAATATCGTGCTTTTAGTAAATACCAAAGAAGACACTCACATTGACATTTACGACATGATAATTATAAATGTTTTACAAGACAAACTTAGTTTGTGATAGAGATGCTACATTTCAATATCGTGCTTTTAGTAAATACCAAAGAAGACACTCACATTGACATTTACGACATGATAATTATAAATGTTTTACAAGACAAACTTAGTTTGTGATAGAGATGCTACATTTCAATATCGTGCTTTTAGTAAATACCAAAGAAGACACTCACATTGACATTTACGACATGATAATTATAAATGTTTTACAAGACAAACTTAGTTTGTGCTAGAGATGCTACATTTCAATATCGTGCTTTTAGTAAATACCAAAGAAGACACTCACATTGACATTTACGACATGATAATTATAAATGTTTTACAAGACAAACTTAGTTTGTGATAGAGATGCTGCATTTCAATATCGTGCTTTTAGTAAATACCAAAGAAGACACTCACATTGACATTTACGACATGATAATTATAAATGTTTTACAAGACAAACTTAGTTTGTGCTAGAGATGCTACATTTCAATATCGTGCTTTTAGTAAATACCAAAGAAGACACTCACATTGACATTTACGACATGATAATTATAAATGTTTTACAAGACAAACTTAGTTTGTGATAGAGATGCTGCATTTCAATATCGTGCTTTTAGTAAATACCAAAGAAGACACTCACATTGACATTTACGACATGATAATTATAAATGTTTTACAAGACAAACTTAGTTTGTGATAGAGATGCTGCATTTCAATATCGTGCTTTTAGTAAATACCAAAGAAGACACTCACATTGACATTTACGACATGATAATTATAAATGTTTTACAAGACAAACTTAGTTTGTGATAGAGATGCTACATTTCAATATCGTGCTTTTAGTAAATACCAAAGAAGACACTCACATTGACATTTACGACATGATAATTATAAATGTTTTACAAGACAAACTTAGTTTGTGATAGAGATGCTACATTTCAATATCGTGCTTTTAGTAAATACCAAAGAAGACACTCACATTGACATTTACGACATGATAATTATAAATGTTTTACAAGACAAACTTAGTTTGTGATAGAGATGCTACATTTCAATATCGTGCTTTTAGTAAATACCAAAGAAGACACTCACATTGACATTTACGACATGATAATTATAAATGTTTTACAAGACAAACTTAGTTTGTGATAGAGATGCTACATTTCAATATCGTGCTTTTAGTAAATACCAAAGAAGACACTCACATTGACATTTACGACATGATAATTATAAATGTTTTACAAGACAAACTTAGTTTGTGATAGAGATGCTACATTTCAATATCGTGCTTTTAGTAAATACCAAAGAAGACACTCACATTGACATTTACGACATGATAATTATAAATGTTTTACAAGACAAACTTAGTTTGTGATAGAGATGCTACATTTCAATATCGTGCTTTTAGTAAATACCAAAGAAGACACTCACATTGACATTTACGACATGATAATTATAAATGTTTTACAAGACAAACTTAGTTTGTGATAGAGATGCTACATTTCAATATCGTGCTTTTAGTAAATACCAAAGAAGACACTCACATTGACATTTACGACATGATAATTATAAATGTTTTACAAGACAAACTTAGTTTGTGGTAGAGATGCTGCATTTCAATATCGTGCTTTTAGTAAATACCAAAGAAGACACTCACATTGACATTTACGACATGATAATTATAAATGTTTTACAAGACAAACTTAGTTTGTGATAGAGATGCTGCATTTCAATATCGTGCTTTTAGTAAATACCAAAGAAGACACTCACATTGACATTTACGACATGATAATTATAAATGTTTTACAAGACAAACTTAGTTTGTGATAGAGATGCTGCATTTCAATATCGTGCTTTTAGTAAATACCAAAGAAGACACTCACATTGACATTTACGACATGATAATTATAAATGTTTTACAAGACAAACTTAGTTTGTGATAGAGATGCTACATTTCAATATCGTGCTTTTAGTAAATACCAAAGAAGACACTCACATTGACATTTACGACATGATAATTATAAATGTTTTACAAGACAAACTTAGTTTGTGATAGAGATGCTACATTTCAATATCGTGCTTTTAGTAAATACCAAAGAAGACACTCACATTGACATTTACGACATGATAATTATAAATGTTTTACAAGACAAACTTAGTTTGTGATAGAGATGCTACATTTCAATATCGTGCTTTTAGTAAATACCAAAGAAGACACTCACATTGACATTTACGACATGATAATTATAAATGTTTTACAAGACAAACTTAGTTTGTGATAGAGATGCTACATTTCAATATCGTGCTTTTAGTAAATACCAAAGAAGACACTCACATTGACATTTACGACATGATAATTATAAATGTTTTACAAGACAAACTTAGTTTGTGATAGAGATGCTACATTTCAATATCGTGCTTTTAGTAAATACCAAAGAAGACACTCACATTGACATTTACGACATGATAATTATAAATGTTTTACAAGACAAACTTAGTTTGTGATAGAGATGCTACATTTCAATATCGTGCTTTTAGTAAATACCAAAGAAGACACTCACATTGACATTTACGACATGATAATTATAAATGTTTTACAAGACAAACTTAGTTTGTGATAGAGATGCTACATTTCAATATCGTGCTTTTAGTAAATACCAAAGAAGACACTCACATTGACATTTACGACATGATAATTATAAATGTTTTACAAGACAAACTTAGTTTGTGATAGAGATGCTACATTTCAATATCGTGCTTTTAGTAAATACCAAAGAAGACACTCACATTGACATTTACGACATGATAATTATAAATGTTTTACAAGACAAACTTAGTTTGTGATAGAGATGCTACATTTCAATATCGTGCTTTTAGTAAATACCAAAGAAGACACTCACATTGACATTTACGACATGATAATTATAAATGTTTTACAAGACAAACTTAGTTTGTGATAGAGATGCTACATTTCAATATCGTGCTTTTAGTAAATACCAAAGAAGACACTCACATTGACATTTACGACATGATAATTATAAATGTTTTACAAGACAAACTTAGTTTGTGATAGAGATGCTACATTTCAATATCGTGCTTTTAGTAAATACCAAAGAAGACACTCACATTGACATTTACGACATGATAATTATAAATGTTTTACAAGACAAACTTAGTTTGTGATAGAGATGCTACATTTCAATATCGTGCTTTTAGTAAATACCAAAGAAGACACTCACATTGACATTTACGACATGATAATTATAAATGTTTTACAAGACAAACTTAGTTTGTGATAGAGATGCTACATTTCAATATCGTGCTTTTAGTAAATACCAAAGAAGACACTCACATTGACATTTACGACATGATAATTGATTTCTTTATTTTAAGTATTGACATGTAACTGCTATTTGTTATAAATAAATACCTGTATCTGTATCTGTACAATAGACGAAAATGTGAAAAATCGACTAAATCTTATTTTTGTGTATCTAAATATTTTTGGACATCTAAGTGACTTGGTGATTTAAAATTCATCAAAACTAATTATCGGTCTGAGTCAGTGTGCACTTGTGGAGCCCTTCCCCGACTACACCTCTGTCAGTAACTCAGTGTTGCACAGAATGGATGCAGCCAGGCTCCGCTGCAACGTGCGAGCGATTACAGACACGTTACATTTAATGGCCGCCGCCGGAGATTTACGACCCCGTCTCGCAAAGGGTGCAACTTTACTGTCAAGTCATTATAACGACATGCATTCTACAAAGTTTTACTCAAGTGGCGGAGGAAAAAATGTGCAGTTGGAAAGGAAAGTTAGAAAACTAGCGACATCACAATATGAGAAGTGCTGAACTATGTTTTTAAACAAAATATGATGACGTAAGAATATGTACATATGTAAGAGTTTGTAAAATACAGTGCTAGTGTTTCTTTATTAAAAAATCAACAAGTTTTGTTTAAATTAATAGTAGTTTATGCAACTGCATATAACACTACTTTATCTTCACTAATGCAATTAATCAAACAACAACAGTGAAAACTGACAATAGTTAATTTTTCATATAATTTTCTAGATTTTTCTGGCAAAAGATTGTGAGTTACTTTTGTTGCCAATTCTAGAATATCCGGAGGCGTACAAATATCATCGTCGCTAT
Source organism: Macaria notata (assembly GCA_927399415.1). NCBI lineage: Eukaryota > Metazoa > Arthropoda > Insecta > Lepidoptera > Geometridae > Macaria > Macaria notata. The sequence continues at coordinate 11,921,590 of OV656745.1, read as the reverse complement.
CCATTTTTAACTTTAAATTTGTATTTAAAAAACAAAACACATTGCGAAACATTAAATTCACGCGTACGTGTATTGTCACAGTGATTTTGCCGCCATTAAAATCTAACCAACGAGAGCGCAGCGCGACCAACCTGATTGGCCCTGCAATCAGGTTGGTCACGCTTTTTCGATGTTATAATGAGCTATTACGATATCGATGTGGATATTATAACATCATGTGAAATTGCTTCAATTGAGTGTTTTGTTGTCTGTGCTATAACAGTAGTAATTATAAGTCAAGTATTGGAAACATAAGTAGAATGTTATAACATTAGTATAGATAAACATTTTTATAATTTAGAGAGCTCTATGTTCAAACAAAAGTACTTAAATAATGTTCAAGTAACTCACCAGTCGTCCGGGTCGCAGTCCCTGAATCCTTTCGCGAAGGGATTGCTCGCTATCTTCAGCTGAGTTATCTGAAATTTAACATTAGATATATTTCAAAAGAAAACTATATATGTATTATATCCGTTATCTAGTACCCATGATACAAGCGTAAGCTTAGTATGGGGCTAGATGGCGCTGTGTGATATGTCCTGAAATATTTATTTATTTATTTATTTATTTATTTTCACTTAATATTTTCAGGTTACAGAAATTGTACTAAAACATGGGCAATGTGTAAACATGAAACTTTATGAAATCAAGGAGAGAACGGATCTTATGTCGTAAGTATATGGAAGTCAAGGATCTGACTGAAGACATAGAGAGGAGACGCATGCTCCACATACAAGAATCCAGCTCTTCTATTTAGAAGAAGATGAATACCTAAATCTGCTTATAGTGTCATATGATATGATGAGAAGTTTTGTAGATAGATTTTACCAGCCTGACTTGCAATATTCAAATCAGACTCTGCTGGTGCCCAAGACAGGCTGGTTCAGTTAAACCTAGGGCGCATTTAACTCCAGATAACTGATGCTTCTTACCCTGTGGTTCTGGTAGGCAGTGACGGCGGTGAAGCCTGTCTCCGGGAACACGAAGGTCCTGTAGGGCACGCTGCCGGGCGCCGTGCTCTGCCCCTCGCCGGGCAGGTACACCACGTGCAGGCGCGGCTGGTAGCGGTGCATCGAGTTCAGGATTATCTAAGGAGTTACGGTCAAAATTAAAGATATTGGATATGGCTTCTAAAGTGTTTCGGTCATAATTCCAATAGATAAATATTCAATTTAACTATCACAACCAGCTAGCACTTACGTTAAAACTGATGTCGAAGAAATAGCTCGAAATATAACAAAAAACTGAATATCGTAACTAAAATACATATATATCCTATTTCTCGCTTTCAGAATAAATAAATAAATAAATAAATATTTCGGGACATTGCACACAGCGCCATCTAGCCCCACACTAAGCAAACGCTTGTGTCGTGGGTACTAGATAACGGATATAATACTTATATACTTTTCTTTTTTTGTAAATACATACTTATTATACATACAAACAACCAGACTCAACACAAGAAATTATACATTTTTAAAATGCATAAATACTTGTGTCACGCGGGAATCGAACCCGCAACCCCTAGATTAGAAGGCAGAGCCACTACCAACTAAGCTAACAGGCCAGTCTTTATATGGCTTTATAATAGTTGGCTGTTATACATTTTTTTCCTTTTTTGAATATTTATATCATCGATTCAATTAAGAATGAATTTATAATATAGTCTATCGGTTATGCTGACACGTCAGAGATTCAATAAGCCATCAGCTGAAATCGATTAGACAATCATAGCTGGCTATACTAGTATTATATTCATACGGTTACGGAGCACTCAGCTTGTGTGTGTGTCAGTACTCACGTGTCCATTATCATCAAGCTGGTTGTTGGTGAGTTTAAGCTTGTCGAAAGAGACGAGCTGGCGGCACCAGTGCGCGCCCGGCGCGGGGGAGTCGGGGTGCACGTGGATGCGCGGCGGAGACACCGGGTCCGCCTTGCCCGCCACCACCCAGCTGGAACTGAGGGACGGGGGGTTTCACATCTTACTTCCTAATATCCTACTCATATTTTAAAAGTTTATGTGTCGTGTGTCTGTGCACGTTTATTGCTCCTTTCTTCCTTTAAGACCCAAAAATATCGCATACACTTCCTTCTTATCCCGGATCAACGTGAGTAACATTCGCAAACCGAAACATTTTCATGTAAAATTTTACCTAATAGCAGACGAAACGTTGGCTTGTGCTAAAATAAATCCGATATCATGGAAATACAAGTTTCTATTGAAGTTTTTAAATATGAACTGACCAATCCGCAGATTCGGATCGGTCGTTTTAGTTGTTTGTCAATTTACATGTTAACTTAAAACATTAACAGAGCACATCGTTTTAGTTGTTTGTCAATTTACATCTTAACTTAAAACATTAACAGAGCACATACCTATGGAAGGCGTATCTGTATCTCTTATCGTCGAGCGGCACGAAGTCCACGAGCAGCAAGTAGTCTGCGTTGGGGAGCAGCCCCGCCAGCCGCGCCTGCAGCGCCGGGAACATGCGCCGACCCGCCTGAGGAGTACACATGCTACATCAACTAAGAGAACTTATTCAAGAAACTAGTCCGCAACTTGAAGACTGGTAGGACAGTCATCAAGCCCATAATTGTATTTTCTAGGCAAGTGCAATATGTCTAGTATGATATACTTAATGGTATCAAACATGATAATGGAATATCAAACATGGGCCATGGCCATAAAACATATTAATAACTTAGCTGAATTAGAATTGATCGGGGATAGAAACAGCATCAAAGAAACCTGAACTGAAGTTACACGATTTCTGGAGTTTCGAATAGATGGATTCAACTATGGTACAGTTCGTTGCCTAATACTTACCTTGGTGACTATCATCTCGGTGCCGAGCTCGTGGAAAGAGCGCCACAGCGCCGCCAGTTCCAGGGAGGCCGAGCAGCGCGCCACCGCCGGGTGCAGCGACACCGCGCCGCCGGGGGACTGCGGACAGAGGCTTGTATAAACAATCATTGGAGAAAGGTGCCTTGTTGAGGTACTTGATAATGGTCGTTATCATCATCACTAAAACTCGCTGCAGGACAAGCACGGCACGAGGACTAATAGTCTTTCCACCATTTTTATTCATTTAGTGCATAAACACGGCACGAGGACTATTTTAGTCCTCGTGCCGTGTTTGCCCTGCTGCAGAGCATAGGTTTCTTCTCTTTTACGCCAATAATCCCTGTCTTGAACTGTTCTTGTCCAGATGTTTCCTTTTAATCGTGATAGCCAACAGTTTGATCACAGAAGCGTTTGAAGCAATTAACACAACAATATAACAACCAACAGTCAGTGAATGTACTCACGAAGGTATTGTTCCTGGGCGGGGGAGGCGCGTGGTGCGCGGGGTGCGCGGGGGCGGGGTCGCGGCACGTGCTCTCGGACAGCGCCTGCAGCGGGGAGTAGGTGCTTCGCGCACACACTCCCACCTGCATACATAGGTACTGCCTTAAGATATTTACTTTGTTTTAAGCCTCGACTTCTAACGTAGCCATTGACCTTATCTTCGCGACAAGAGATACTGCAGCTTTGCATTGCAGGATCCCAGGATTCCTAGCGCAAAGCCCAGTAAAACCCACCTAGTGTAGCACCAATATAAAGGAAACAATAAAACTCTGTAATTATGTAGGTATGTACGTAGACATTAAGTATTAACGATTTTTTTTTAGCTAAAATAGTGATATGTATATTTTTTACAGCGTATACATTCAGTTACTTAGTTGACAAAATTACGTGGTGTAGGTAAGCAATTATTACCCTAAGGAAGAGCCTACACTCCACAATACAGGTGCATTACATCCTAGTGTGGAGTGTAGCGATCAAAATTGTATTAGAATCTAAGTTGTTGATCGATAAAGTTATCTTATCTTATTAAAAACCTGTGTACTCACATCAGCCCGTATGACGTGGTGGTTGGCGGGCTGCTCGTGGTCCCGGCCGAGGCGCTCCACCAGCGCCGGCGCCAGCGGGAACCCGCGCGCTGCACCGCCCACTCCTGGGGAGAGAATATACGGGCTCATGAGACACAGGCGTATGTAACCTTGAGCTTGGTTGAAAGATAGAAATATAAACTAACACTGGTGGTGTGTTGGTGACTGGTGTTTGTTAGAAACAAAACTACCCTCTAAATACTAAATTAACCTTAAAATGTTGTGAGACTGGTCTTTTCATATAGTGAATTGAGTAAAAGTAGCATTTAGGTACCCTGGATTATAAGCACAGGGTGCACATCTGCTCTACACATACCTACTGTAGCATTCAATTGTAACAATTGTGAATGCAATAAAGACGTTTGAATTTGAATTCGAATTTAAGTAGGTATTTATAGAATACGTTAGTATCGAAAACAATTTCGATAAAACATTGAGTCTAGTTGAGAGAACACACAAATAAAGAATTCTAAGGAAATAAGAAAGAAAAAGGAAGAGAAAGAAAAAACAATAAGAAAGAGGAGGAGAAGAAAGAAAAAGAAGGAGTCTGCTTTCTCGAACAACAATCAGTTCAATGTCTCTCTTCAAATAAATTTCTAAACACTTTCAAAATTGTGTATGACTTGCTGTGTCACTTATAGAATGTTATGGAATCTACTTAACAAATAATTTCTTCCTCTCCTTAATTTCCTTTCTACAATACGTGAGCAGCTCAATTTATTATTCCAGCGCGAACACTTACCATCCTCTAAAACAAATCAACTTCCGTATAAAGCCACGCGCAGTCGCGTGGCTTTGTTTACACCCACTAACGCACGTGTAAAAAGTTTACGATGCCATAATTATCCTCCTTGCACAGAAACAACAAACAACTTCATAAAAAGTTTAAATTTCGAGCGCGTCCGCCGCGCTGCCGGCCGCTGCGGACATCTCACTCAACTAATCGTTGTAATGGCAGTTTCGGCGGGAAACTGAACCAACATGGCGGCCGCAATCATATCAACACCTCGTGTCAACACCGGGATTATAAATAAGACGCGCGATGAAAACTATACTCGAACAAACGACAATGATCTTTGCTTTATTTTGGTTGCTTTCTATTTTATGGGCACTTTTGTAAGCTATAAACTATCGATGTGAAGATATTTGTGTTGCGTGAGAGAGAAATTGTCGGGCTATTTATGAATGCTTCGGATATTCTGGTTTACAGCTTCTTCACGCGTGAAATTATTCTTCTCAGATAAATGCCTCGTACATTCTTATTCTATTGATGTATACCTATGATTCTTAAACTTTTGATAAGATATCAAAGAGTCAAAAAATTATAAGGATTTTCGTAAAGGACGTGACGTCACTACGATTGTACAAGAACCCAATAAGAATTTTCAATTTATTTTAGGTAGATATGTACCAAACAACATTCACACCTTTAAGATGAAGCTGAAATAAGCAGCTAAGAATATATTATAATCCAGTTATTCCCTGCACTTTTTTCTTGAACAATAAAGTCCCCGGGCCCATGTCATCGGAAGCGATAAATGTTTCCTCTCGTCGTGATGTCACGTGAAGAAGCGCATAATTGTCACTTTATGAGTTATTTGCGAGCTGCCAGCCAACCTAATGTGGTTCGGTGTGACTGTCACCTCCATGTGAACTGCTTTATGTGGCATGTAAAGACTTCAAGTTAAAATTCAGAATTTGCGGAATGTGAACTTATATTGCAACTTAGAAGCAAAATAAGACGTCCTACAAGAAAGACAGCTTCGGAACAAACTTTCTTTCAGATCACAGTTAGGTTAGATCCTATCACTTTTCATGGAGCATTGTAAAATGATTGTGGAACCAAGTCACATAACATGAATAAACATACCCTAATAAACAACAAAACTGTCGAAACAACGGACTGCTTCCCACAATAATCTCAACAATTTGAATCTTACAAATTGCTAAAACTATTTCCATTCCAAACCAGCCCATATGATTCGGTCTCAGAGTTCTAAATCCCATCCATCGTCTAATCCAAACAGCGCGTGTGGCAACATTCCTTCAGGTTTGATTTACGCGTCACTCAGGTCGTCACTTCCCGCCCTAACCCATAATTCACCACACCATACACCTACCACTATAGGAGGAGCCACCATCGCACGTCTTGAAATAAAATTTTAAGTAATATCCTGAAAATTTTTCCTGAAAATTTTTAGGCCTCATAGTTTTACCCGCTTGATTGGTGGTGTGATTGTAACTGTGTAAGCAAACGGGTAGACCTTTGGAGGAGCCAATGTCGCAGATCCAGAACGAAACTCTGATAAAACTTTTAGTTCCAAGTTGAACCCGCTTGATGTGTTGGTAAGGGATCGTCCCATCAATTAGTAGCTGGCTTCGTTTGAGTGGCGCCAGGTTGGAAGGTACTTCAAATGTGAATGTGATACATATTGTGGAATGAATGCCTTCCATTGACGCATGGCGTTCTTTCTTTCGTAAGTAATATATTTCGGTAACGCCAATTAATATTAGCTACACTTCCAACAATTAACATATATAATTTTGAACAACAAAAATTAATAATAACACTTACAAATATAAAATATATATAAACAACCTAGTCTACTTTTTCAAAAGCGTACCCAAAATGCTGACTGCATTGCCCCGTTGAATAGCTAGACTAATCTTTTGGGCAAAGTACAAGCCAGCATTTTGGTCTATGTCCAACAATTATGTACGTATATTTTATCAATATCAAGGTATTATTGCCTGCGCATGACTTTTTTTTTGCAGATACATCATGTTACTATTAAGTAATCTGATTGATTGATATCATATATTTTAGTTTTGTTCTTAACCAGTGCACAAATTTTTTTAGAAAACTTACATGGAATGTATTGAAAACTAAAACTCCCCAATCCTTGTTACATGATCCTGTTTCAGCCGCCATATATTCCCAAAACGTGGTAATTGAGTGTTTCAAGTAATGAGGTAGAACGGGCGTGGGCGCAGGAGCAGGGCTAACGAGGCGCGCGACACAAATCACCATTAGCGCAGGCGGCGGACCGTGCGCGCCCCGACCGGCGCGTGCGCAGCGGACATCGCCGGGGTGGACGAGTATCACAGTCAGGTGAGTAACACCATGGGTGAGATTGGTGATTGGTGGGGTTGGTTAGGTAGGTTCATGTAGGGTTTATCTAGCTAGATGACTAATGCCGACGACATTTCGTCTAACTTTTAACAGATATCAATTCGTAGAAATAACTTTGACTACGAGTACAGAGAGTGAGGTAACGCGAGACATGTGTACATCAGCACCCTTCGAGTGACGTCATCGACGCTGATGCCAGCACACCTACCTATAGATAGGCCTCATGTATGGGTGTTTGTATGTCTATCGACAGCCGAGCTAGCGACGTAGAGGGCGCTGAGTGACACGCTCGAAGCGTGACCGAACTATATACACTGGGTGTCGGATCACCACAATGTCAGCTAAATTGTATTATTTATTTCAAATATTACTAGGTCAATGTCAAGATATTTGTGAGCACGGTAGGTACTTAATAGGCAGGCGACCGAAGAAAACTAGAGCAATGAAAATCGATGAATTTATGAAAAGTCAGATGTAACCCATACCGGTAAATAATATTAGACTAGCTGTCAGATGGGAAGGCAGTCGAGCACGCAGTTTATGTGATACTAGAGCCGTACTAGCTGTCAGATGGGAAGGCAGTCGAGCACGCAGTTTATGTGATACTAGAGCCGTACTAGCTGTCAGATGGGAAGGCAGTCGAGCACGCAGTTTATGTGATACTAGAGCCGTACTAGCTGTCAGATGGGAAGGCAGTCGAGCACGCAGTTTATGTGATACTAGAGCCGTAATCATATTATTATTTTATGAAAATAATGAGACTTGTCGTAATTTCAATGATAATAAAGACAGAATTAACTTGCATTTAGCTAAAAATGTATGTATCTTTAGATAAACATCAATAATCCACAACCCTATCAGTTGGCGGCGGCAGTGGCTCGGAATGCCGCTGGCAGCCTTCAGTCAGCAGCCACAACACTCCAACCAGATCACTAGATAGATAGCGAGACTGAACAATATCACTCAAATGCGTAATGATCCACATTTATCAGCCTATAGATATTCTGATGAATAACCCTTTCAAAGCTAGTAAGGCTATTTGTCTAGAATAATGAGATTAGAAGTACTTACTTAATGTTTATATGTTTGTAAGTAAATTGATTCAAAGTCTTAATTAAAATGAACGAAATTACCTCATGAGTATACAACTCTTATCAGGATTTAGAGTTATCATGTAAACATTGTAAAGTTTAAGGCTACCACAAAATTACTGACAATCTGGATATTACATTCAATACATTGACTAACTAGCGCCCCTAACATTTCCTCAGAATCGCAAGCAGGAAGCTACACCACATTGGACTAGAAGTAACAGGCAGAGTACAAAACGATGCACCTCCGAGAATAGCTTGCACTGGCAGCATCAGTCAATCAGCAGTCACAACACCTCGCCGAGCTGACAGCACCCACATCAGAACACCTATCTCTCAGACAGTCTAAACTATTCTACAGCTACAAGAACAGGGAGCCTATAGATCTATCAGTAGAGGCAGAATCGTCCATCGACAACAATTAGTCGAGAATTCATCGGATCACTGCACTTTGGCGAAAACAATTATTGATTGGACTACGAGTAGATACGTAATGGAAGAGCTTGGTGACAGTGTGACAGGTCAGGACATATGTCTGTTTTAAACTCAATGCATCTCAAACTCTTACAATAGTTTGAACTATGGATATGGTTGGTTTGGACGTAAAACAATATATTTTTTACATGGAAATATTTCTTAAACCAAAGAATTATTTTTCTGGAATGATAATGCAAGTAAATAGCATAATTTTTAGCACAGAATACAGAGTACATGCATTTAGTAAGAAAATATGTAATGTAAGTAAGAATTGCAAAAAGATCTAACGTCATAGTTTTCTTCTCTAGATCTGTAATCTATTGTCCATTCTGCAACCCGCGTCGTTCTGGGAATGCATCATAACCGCTGGGATAACATGGCGGAAGGGAAATCGAAACAAACACCTCGTCCCGTTAGCTTTCATCCACGATAGTTACATAAGAACATGAACGATATATGCATTACATTCAGGACATTGAAATGGCTATTTACTTGTTTAAAAATAAGTTGTCTGAAAATAAGGTATAAATTATATTAATTACCGTATGAAGTGAAAAATAAGTCAAAGATCATATTTTTGCTTAAAATCTGTAATCTAGACAAGGATATTAACAACGAACGATATCTTTTTCAACCTATCATTTTGCACAATCGCCAAACCCTGGAATGTTCCCGTGTCGTGTCTTGTAGTGTAGTTAACGAGGCCCGCGCGCAATGTTGACACATCGTGATCAAAGTAAGTAGATGGAGCCACTTCCTCTGTGATCTCTTCAACGGTCTATTTGTGTAACAATCAGCGGGAGTGCTTCAAGGAATCGCATCGAGAGGGTCACGCAGTGTTGATTAATCGGTCAATCAAGGATCGCGGGTAAACAATCGAATGTGCTATAGTCTGTGGCATGGCTCTTGAAATTGCTTGTCTTTTGACAGCAGAATTACCAGCATAACTGCGATTATTATGAACTACTATTTGATTACTATACTAAAGTTCCCGTAAGGCATTATTAATTGTAAATATACCGGCTATCACTCGTGTACGTCAAAATGATTTAATGCAAGTGCTAACCGATATTAAACCTATATCATTGAACGACTTAAAATTTTAAAAGATGGTTCAATTCTATCTTAAAATCCTATCATTGCCTAAAATGTATTTCACAGCCACTGCTTTGCTGATCACTTGACCAGTTTATTTGTATTCAGCACTCAACGGTCAGGGTGTTTCAAGGAACTTCAATCTGATGTAGGGAATCAACCCGTTAGCACTTTGTTGTTGATAATGTTGATTCATCGCTCTAACTTCGATACAGCCGTTTGTTTGGTACTTAAGTTGCACTGTGTACATACATATTGCAACCTAAGCCTTCTTGTCAGGTATTTGCTAACTGTAGGTTTTAAGTAAGTACTTGTTTTTTTAGCTGTAATGCAGAAAACTGGTCACTGTGATGACAAAGAATTAGACTTTGATACTAGATGTTTATAGCAAAATTCAATTGTGGTTGCATGTAATTAAATTGTCCTCTTATCATTCTAAAAGTGCTAAGTAATACATCATCTTAACTGAAGCCCTCGTGACACTAGTGATGTCTCCATGCTCTTCCTGTCCCTTGCGGTTGATATTGTGTCGTATTTGTTTGGTATGAAGGCAATTTGTTCGGGTGCGCGCGACGTAAATCAAACTGCGCACGCGCGGGGACACGTGTTCAGCTGCAGGGCTGACACACATACATACTTTCACCTTAACAGTGTAGTGATATTAGCAAAATAATGTAGGATTTTTTAAGGTAATTTTAAACCATAAACTAGTGCAGCCATACTCAAAATAATGTAGGATTCATTAAAAAAGATTTAACCACCTAAAAGTTCAGAACCACCTTCACACTTCAGATGATCTAAAGTTACCTACATTGTTGTAAAGGTTACATCTATAAACCTTAATTTCACTATAAAAGAGTTAGGAACACTAAACAGTTTGGTATGGTTTATATTAAATTGTGCACAAAGGCACCAACAGTTCTATACACATACTAATAATATAATATCTTAGTTATGTGACGATGAATAGTTGCAAAATAATATTTTGCCATGTTACGTATGTACATAGTCTTGAGCATTACTAATGGTTTCAAGAAGTTGTTTATAATATTGTCCATAAGTTCTAACTTGCTTTCTACTAGAAGAGAGGGTCTCTTTTAGTTAAAATACCTCTGCACCGGTACAAAGTTCAAAAAAGTAAATGCTTTATGGTTTCCAATGACAGGCTGAGTTATGAGTAAGATAAGATAGTGTGGCAGTTTGTCTGGTTTGCACGCAGATGGCGCTGGAGTGTTTGCGTGTTAGATTAGATGCTGGCTTCAAGAGGAACGAGGTGCAATGTTGTATTGTATACGAAGCAGAAAATATATAAATGTCGAAAATAATCTCAAGTAGTTATCATTAGTTATGAAACTTGGTAAGTATTTGCATATATTATGTTTAGATTAGTCTCATTGAGTTATAAATAAGTTAGTGCGTAAAGTACAAAGTATCGTAGCTAAATATGAGAAATTTAAACTAAAATTTTAATTTAATTGCTCTTATCATCTCACTATAATAAGGTATTAAACACATTAAATTCCGATTTATTTAGTTTACGGACTAGGTAAGGTATGTCTAATTCTCATGACATATTATCCCTTTGAGTAAGTAACTAACAGATAATAGATAAAACAAGTAAACAAATAAGTAGTACATAAACAAGTGAGACATGTAAAGTGCAGACAAATAAGATTCAAATAATTGTCCATGACTTTTTTTTTAATCCTTTAAAAGCGAATTTGTATAAAGGCTAACTTTGTGGTAATCATTTTCTCCTTTTGCGTAGGTATCATAAAGACTAATGGATACAAACCAATGAAAAAAATGTGTACCTAACGCCTAAAAGAAAAATGTAATTACCTAATTGTTAAGATACCTTAGAAATTTAACAAAGTTTATTATGTACTGCTATCTGTATATATTATTTTCTTTATTGTTATTAGTAATGTCTGGAACGAGAAGGCAACCACACCGCGACACAGGTTCGCCTAGTGCGGTGTTTGTAGTGCATTTATGTATAGTTTTATTATGTTTTTGGAGCAATAAACGAAATTTTTATTTATTTATTTATTATAACATTTAATTTTCTGTAATTTATAATTTAATTAACTTATCTATATTTCCAGTCCGGTGCAGCCCTACTGGCCCTGCAACCCGAGCTGCGCCGGCGCACGAGTGTTGGAGATTTATAGCGCTCAATCAATGCGGATTTATAGCGAGGAAGCTTTGTTACTCCGATACAGCGAGATAGATATAGCGAGATAATTGACGGACATTGTGCGCAGAGGCTAATTAATTCACTGTAAATAGGCTTACTGGTTGTCTAGGACAATGTAGTCTTAAGTTTAAAAAATAGGAAAGAAGCAATTAAAGTCATACAATATAAGACATAATAAGCGTAGGTTTATTTATAGTTTAATAGCTGTAGGCTCTCCGGAGCTTTGAGCTTATAAACAGTTGATAGGTTCATTATTGTAACGCATGGTCTCATTAATTTGATTTCAAATCGCAGCGATGTGGCATATTCCTAGTGCTTTCGGCGGGGTGGATTTCAATATAAAATAAATGCCTTACGGTACAGTTATCAACTTAGATAAATGGTAAAATGTATATTGAAATTCAGATACAATACATAGCTAACCAAAGTAAACTTCCATGAGTTTTATAATAGTAGTTTATGCAACTGTCATATAATGAAGTTGCAACTGCATATAACACGGGTATTAAAACACGAGTGTGATGCGCTCGTTTCACACTTTATCTTCACTAATGCAATTAATCAAACAACAAGAGTAAAAGCTGACAGTAGTTTATTTTGCCGCCATTAAAATCTAACCAATGAGAGCGCAGCTGTGCGCATCAATAAAACGCGACCAACCTGATTGGCCCTGCAATCAGGTTGGTCGCATTTTATTGATGTTATAATGAGCTATTACGATATCGATGTGGATATTATACCATCATGTGAAATTGCTTAAATTGAGTGTTTTGTTGTCTGCGCTATAACAGTAGTAATTATAAGTCAAGTATTGGAAACATAAGTAGAATGTTACAACATTAGTGTAGATCAAATACCATATTTTATTCTTGCAAATAATTCGGCTGTAAAATCTTGCACTATTATCTTGGTATAGCAATCGGTTGTACCTACTTTATGTTTATCGACTACATATATGTACATATAGATAGTAAAATAGAGTAGTAGGTAGGTACAGTGCAGCGTCCATCGGCATGTGTAATGTGGCCATTCATCTCGCACTGGCAATAATATTGGCAGCGCGCGGATATCATAACAACTGGAGCGAAGCGAGTATGCCACTTTAGACGCGCCGGCCAAAGATGTATTGATGGACTAGCGCTGTCATGTGGCGATACTTGTGTTCATCCGGGATTAAAATAGCAAAAGTTATTATTCAGAGTTTAATCTATCTCTATGCCAAATTTCGTACAAATTGCTGTAGTCGCATAGATTTAAGAAAGTTTCTTAAATCTTTTAGTCGTTTGAGCAAAAATGAGGAGCAAAACCCTACACATATTTTAACACCAAGCGCCAAGCCCATTTCTTGAATATAGGTAGGTACACATTTTACACTAGCTGCTTTTGACAGTGTTAAAAAACAAATGTTGAAACGAAAAGCAGGTACTTCATTTGTTAATCCAGAAACAAATCTATTTTCATACAAAATATATTCAAATTCACTCAACCAAGTTACCGTTAATAATCAACAAACATACATACCAAACCCTCTCCTATATTGCAACAACAGCTTGGCTAGTTGCAACCGGCATCGATTATATTGATCCGACGTTTACTGCCTGTCCCTGGGCGTGCCTGGGCGGAGGTCGCGCCCAGAATAGTAGGTAATGTCATAAGCTAATTTTAGAACTACAAACAATGTTTTCAGGTGTCAAGTTATTCAAGTTATAAGAAGGAAATTGGTGTTTGTCGTGCATTACTTATTTACCTGAAGTCCAGGATAGTAAACGTGATGTCGTAGAAGTGAATTAGTTTGAGTTAGTTTTTTTAATATTTAAATATTATATCGGACGTTTTTTTAAGTAAAAAAGTGGTTATCGGTAAGGTGCAATACAGCGCTACCTTTATTAGGTATTAGCTGTTTAGCTCTATTACAAAAAACATGCGTCTAAGCATTTACTTATACTGGCAGATAAGTATTACTTTGATTTATATAGTGTACTGAAATTGCGACTATTGTCTAACCTCCCCATTCCGGCACTAATTGGTGCAATACATCAATAAGCGCAGCCGCGTGGCGCGCATAGTTCAAGTTACCGCCGCCCGTGATTTGTGATCGCTGGAATTTATTACTGTTATTCATTACACATGCCACATTGTAGGTATCACATACCTACACACATATATTATGCTCCTCAATTGTAAATCACACTGGTGGACGCCCGCGGCTTCGCCCGCTATATTCCAGGATAAAAAGTAGCCTGTGACGCTCCTAAGACGTTATACTACCTACATACCAAAAATCACGATGATCCGTTCAGCCGTTTATGCGTGATGAGCGTCAAAATAAACAGACAAACGGAGACACAGATAAACAGAAAAAAGTGTTCACGTTAACGTTGCAACGTGTCCTGCTATCAATTCGAAGTATCTCCAAACAATGTTTATTTTGAAATGTTCAATGTTCAGACTTTCGAGCCCTTCAGCTTATGTATAGACAGAATATAGATAGGTACTAAAAATACTCACAAAAAATATATTTAAGTAACAATCACAGTAATAATGTAAAGGAGTATAATTGTCTCTCATCTGCGCTCAGACGACTGGCTGAATTTCCATAAAATTTGGAAACAAGGTAGATTAGAACGCTCGGCACCGCTAGTTCCGAATAATTAAAACTACTTCGGTCGGTGGTCAATTAGCCGTTAAGATATAAGACAAAGTACACAAATTAGGCTCATTGTTCGTACAATAGTTATTTATAAATACAGTAGCAATGACTCCTACTAGTTCTAAATACATTTCCTTAATCACTAGTCAACTTAGAAGTGTCAATGCTTCTAAATAATACAAGCGTGTGAGTTCAAACTTGATATTGTACTAGGTAGTATGTATTTATTCATTGTTTATTTGCTACACATTTTAAATGCAGTGATGTCATAATGTAGTAGCTAATTTATAAACTTCAAGTATAAGTAAAGGGCTGCTATATTATGTCAAAAACAACATCTTTAATTCAGTTCAACTAGTTTTGCAACTCGCGAATAAAAATTTTATGTTCCATACAGATAATACATCATTTTCTGGCAAAATATATGGAGAAACAATTTTAAGAATTTCTAAAAGGTATAAAACAAAAGGCTTGGGTTTTGTGGTTTTGAACATATCACGAAAAACATTTTGTATAACTACATATTTTTTTATAAAATCTAAGTTGTAGAGGCCAGATCTTTGTTCAGACACTAACAGTTTGAGATGTAAACCACCAGTCAGTATTTTTAATGTTATACAACAGTTTTTCTGGAAATATCTCACGGGTGTCTGCACCTTAACGAGTGTGGCTCAGCGGTTCTAGTGTCTGCTTTTCATCCAGACGCACCCTGGTTCGAATCCGCCCTACACCAATGACTTGTATTTTCAAGTTATGTGTGGATTTGCACTCGCTTAACGGTGAAGGAAAACATCGTGAGGAAACCGACATGTTTGAGGACCATAATATCCGAGGACATGCGTCTTCCGTGGAAGGACCTGGGCGCCCACCACGATGTATCTGCCCAAGAAAACTCCCCTAACGAATTAATTCTGCGGGGGAGTCACGACCCTCAGTCATGAGGAAATACGACTCAAAGAGAGAGAGTCTGTCTTAACGCAATTAACCCGCCCTTAAAAGGTCATACGTTAGCTACCAGTAATTCTGTATTCGCCTCACTTCTCTAGACTGTGTGTGAAGTTTGGTCACGTGTCCACATACAGAGCGCTCCAAACAGAGGCTGCGATATACTCACGTCTCCTGGCTTCACTCGCGGTATATTGTTAAGACAAATTTAGTCTAGCGTGGCTAATGATTTTAAAAGTTCCTATATCGTAAAGATTAAATTACTACTGTTATATGCATAGTATGTGTACTTAAACAAATAAATAAGTTCGGCTATTCAAGTTAATTCTATGTGAAATCAATTAATGTTGTAAAAAAATACGTAGGTCATTATCATAAAAAAGTTATTTTTCGCACAACATTGTAGTGGAAAAATTGTCTCTGTTTTCCGAACTCAGTTTTTCTATTGAAGTTGCGATGGTTATTGTTTTGCAATTACTAATTTAAAAAGCACAACCAGGCTGAAAGACAAACCCGCCTGCTAATACCCTCAAAGCTAGCTCGTCCAAACAAACTGAAATGAAAATATTACAAAAACAAGCAGAAGAGTTGGTTTATTTTCCTTGCGCCGGTATCGGCCCGGCCCGCGGATGGGAAATAATGCCATCATATTAATGTGATGGAGAGTGGAGCCAAACTAAATAAACAATGGGTTGTATCAGATCTGGATCGTATGAGAGAATGGTGGGGGTTGTTCTTTAAGAATGTAGTGTGCGTCAAAATCTTACATACGTAAGATCAATAAAAATGTGTTTGTTTTGTCTGGAAGGTAGTAGGTACTTTTTGATTGGCATTGTCGGTCTTCAGGTCTTCGGAGACCTTGGGAGAATAGACAGAGATTTTAAAATGACTTTATAAGCAAATTTTATACCATATTTTCAGTAGTTAGAGAAAATATTTTAGAAGGCCGTGTTTGTCCAACAATCTCTTACACTCGCCTACGTTTACTTATCAATTGATATCGGAAACAGAATCATATTCAATTCAATTGAATAAAATGTTCTCATAGCCCAATTTCAACATCATTGCAAAATATAAAATCGAAGTCATAATTTAGCAGAACAATAATAACGATGCTCAAGTAAATATTTATAGATTTTTCTATGGAATGGATCGTAGTTTTGTATTTAATTAGACAGGCGCGCTAACGAGCTGCGAACGACGCGCGGAATATGGACATACAATAAATATATTACGGACTGGAACGTTTCTAGAGTAGTTATATTTGTGGCCACGTTAATAGTCGAATTAATAGCTACATAACTGTAGTTTAAGCAAGCAACGTCCATAAGAATTGGGTAATTACGAAATGTAAGTAAAAACTACACATACCTATATAGGTACTATCCATCTTATATGACGTTTGTACTATCGTAATCTGTGGTTATGTTAAAGTTTGATTTAAAATACTGTTAAGCTTGTTTCTGAACTCAGTTTAGTCTTTTAACGCCTTTAGGTACATGTCACACCTTATAGCGTACCTATAGCAAATACAACTTGCCGAGTTGTAGTAAAGCGTGAATCTGCCCATCAGACATAAGCATTCTCATACAAATTGTTCAGTTTAAAATATCCTTTAATGTGATGAACATGCGTCACCCACATACTAACTATGGCCTGCCTGTGGTGCTCCCTGAGTAACGGTGAAGTGTTTATTTTCTTTATAAGCGCTGTAATCCAGAGGATATATTTTTTGTTTCATTTCGGCCACTTAAATAGATAGATTGTTTGGAATAGCGTGAGAATTTCAAACGGTAGGTATTTTAAATTTAGTTGTAATAACCGGCAAGCACTTACGTCATTAATTATGTCGAATATTAAATTTAATCATGCCTTATAATACAGTGGTAGGTATTTTAGTTTTATGGTTATTGTTGCAAGTGTTTTAAGACTAACTTCAAGTATATACTCAAGTATACTGTACAGTATACGCTGCCCCATACTACATGTTACTTAAGGAACTAAGTTGTTATTGAAGTAAGTAATTCATTATATTTTTAGTTTTCTTTATAATTTTGAAAAAGTGGTTTGTGTAGGTATATTTTTACGTACTTACTCGTAAATAGATGAAAAAACTAACCCAAAAGCGGTAAGTTTCGAAACTCAATATCATTTGGCGCTAATATTATCAAACCTTTTTACCCTAAAAAATCTTTTCTACAAAGAAACTGCAAACCAGAGTAAAGTTGTTTCCACCCCTCTCGAAGTTGCAATCATTGCCAACATGTTTTAGGGATGTAAAACTAAATTGCAGATAAGATACCATCCACAACACGGGGGTAACGGGGCTTACACATCTCGTGAAATAGCCACACTTTGACAATGTGTGGTATTTATGTTTAGTTATTTTGGTAATTTTTAAGTGGTTTAGTTTATTTTTTTATTTAATTAGCAGTGGTGTAACCCGCGTAAATTCGTGGTACATAAGGTTTTTAATATACAAAGCCGACCGATTTTTTTTCAACCGATAGTCTTTTGCCTTAAAAACAGTAAACTTTACTACTTAGACAAATATTTTTTTTAAATGTTCTTCATAATATCGATTGCTATAATGCCTTGTGCGTGATTTAGAAGACACATGTAGGTCAGTATGGGTGGCCGGCGTGACGCAGCACCTTTATAAATGGCAACGTCGTGAATACACACACACATATGCTACAACACAACGTCATTTTTTTCAATAGATAGAGACGTTATATTTTTAAAGTTAATATTAGTATTATGGATTCAACACATTTCCGACGTAAAAAAATAAATTCATACCTACCTTACTTTACTGTTACCTATTAGTGTCAAACGTTTAAATTATTAATCATAAATGGTACGCCAGTGGTACTGGTTTCCTATGGTTGTTTTCTAAACTAGGTTGCCTGGAAGAGATCACTCCTAGTGATAAGGCCGCCCTCTGCCCCAATACTATGATCTGAATGTGTTTATGCTTTCTTTTGTTATTGGTGTACAACAAAGTATTTAGATTTAATTAGATAAATGCTCTAACATGACCTCTACTGGCACAGTTTCTGCTCACACTTGAGAGACACGTGGTGCGCATGAATCCTGCGCGGGCGCACCGCGGGGCGCCGGGGACTACCAGGCATTGGGGTAAACTCATCTACATTGCAAAACATATTATTTTCACTGGGTCTGCGGATATTATATGATTAAATTTGAGTAAAAAGTTATATCCTACACTCTACCTGTCTCCCTCTACTCTTCCAGACCTGCGTAAATGTGCGCTACATTGAGCTTTTCCTTATAGTTATCCAAGTCCTTATATTCTGTCTTTAGTAGTTAGAAGTACTCGTACTTAGTAAGTATCTTCAAATCTAGAGTAAAGAGGTTTCTTCCAGGCAAGCGTGCTACATCTTAGACTATAGTGGTGCTTAACATCAGGCAGGCTGTAGGCAAACGTAAGCCTATTTCGTGATAAAAAAAAAGAAAAAAAAGTATTTTTAGTTTCACGTTCCGACGTATCAATAAACCCACTGCAATAAAAATAAAGGTTTCATGTACACATGTCACAAGTAGGTACTTATTTCTTTCATGTTGGAATTCAGTCCACTTAAGTATTAGAATTTTGTAAAAAAAGACCCACCAAGAAGTAACGGGCATGCATCAAGCAGTGACCTCACAGGGAGAGACATTAGGCAGTTTCTGTTCAACAGTTTTTGTAAACCTGAATGTTTGTGCAGGCTGAAGTTTTTGTAAGTTTAAATAATCACTAATTAATGGTTTTATAACCTACTTCAATATGTATGCCATGCATGTACATATGTACTTTCTAGTAAATCGTTTGATAAATGGACGAAGTATTATCATAAGTCAAAAAAAACATTCGAATAGATAGAGAGAGATTCTTCACGTACACCACGTTAGATGTTGTTAAAAAATATAAATACTTACGACGAGCAACAAAATGTACAATATTTTTTATAAAAAATAATATCTGCGTAGCGTTCTAATGTTTAGCGATTACGTAGAGCTTAAAGATCAAGTACTCAGATAGATCTTGTCTTAAACTTTACAAATGTGATTGTAATCGATGGAACAATTACACGAACAGAGTGTTTGTGGACGTCTGCATGCACGAGCGAGCTCCGACAGCGGCGTGTGTGCGCACATACCGCGCGGAGGTAGTGAGGAGGCGCACGGGGGCCTTGCATGAATAAGGGCCTCTGACATGGCTTAACGACTACTGTACTAGATAAACAGCCGGCACCTACAATTTAACGTGTCATCCGACCCACGGAAGCGCCCAAAATGGAATGCCACTTTTCGGTCACCCATCCAAGGACTGACCGCGTCGATCTTTGCTTAACATTGGTAATCGCATGCGATTGCCTCCGCTAGCTGAGCTTCGGGTGATATATGTGTTCATTATTTCCCTGATAAAATGTTTCATTTTATTTTTATGCAAGTAAAAAAAACCCAAAAGTTGATAAATTACAGCCATTGTTTGATGTAAAACTAATTGATAAGAAACCCAGCCTGTTGAGAGGAGAGACTACGCGAACTGAGCTAAGAAAGATGTCGCTACTCTGATACTCAACATTTGTAAATTACTTTATTACCGTCGAGAGAGTTAATTCAACATGACAGTTAGGCATTTGAATTGAATGATACCAACGCGACATTGGCAAAATTGCGGCCATACCGCAGAGCCCACAACCAAGATTAGAATAAAATATAATTATACCATAAATAACCGACAATGTATAGGGTAGCATGTGCTTATAAATTTACTTGAATACTCACTAGTACTTAATGAACCAGTTACAAAGCTACTGAAGCCCCTACAAAGTCCTGCGTCCCTGCCTGTACTGCTCCAGGCTCATTCATCCATCTCTCAGCACTAGCGTCGCGCCGCGGCGTCGCCCGCGCCCGCCGACGACGGACACGCCGATTAGCTTTGTGATTCTTTTTCTAACTGATTTCCGTGTACCTACACAGTACTACAAGCAAGCGTAAATATTTTGCAGCTATTTTTGCTGCTTGGTTTGTTAAAGAGTGTTTGGTCTATTCTGGGTCGATTGTTCTTGTTGGAAAGTTCTATTGATGTCTAAGCTAGCGTTCGAAATAGAAATATAATAAATATGTGAACATTTAATTTTGCCTTTATCTTTTTGTCTCCAAACAACATAAACGAAGCCGTAGGTAGGAAAAAGTAAACTTTGTGAAATTTTTTGTGCAAATGTACATTATCATGTACATACTATCAATGAAAATAACCTACAAAGTTCGCAAAACGTTTTAATTTCAGTCCTGAATTCGACATTCCTATTGTACAATTTCCTAAGAGTTTGCCACTTTTTCAGGACATGAGAACCACTTCTAAGTGTAGCTTTATAATCTTTCAAGCATTAAAACACTGTATTATTGTGGTGTATAAAAGCAGCCGCGTCTCGCGGAGATTGATGAGGTTGGGGCGACATTTTTTGTGGTAATTAGGAAGTAGGTATGAAGCAATCCAAGACCACTCGCATTCTCGTGTCGTGTATATGCCACAAGCGACGCTGAAATGGCGCTTAGCTATTTAATATTTATACAAGTCATCGTTTAGTTCTGATAATTAAATTGTGTAAAAAATAATTTGAAATTTGAAAATGTATGAATGCAAGGCGGCTTGGAGTTTAAAAGCGAAAAAAATGATTGAAAATTTAGAATGATCGGAAAATGAGCAGTATGAAAGTACCTAGTACTATCAAATTTAAGTAGGTTTCTGTACTTACATTTATTAGTGTATTTTTGTACTATGAGTTTATACAAAAAATTGAAGATATGAGGGCGTTATTTTTTTCAGAACGGGGTGAAAAAGGCTAAATTAAAATGGACACACCCCAAAAAACCATCAAGTTTGTTGTTTGAAATTGGTTAAGGAGCAGTCGCAGCGGAAAAACACTGCATATTTCTCCAGAGTTTCAGTTACAATGGATTCCCGAAAAGTAACGCCTGATTCAATATCTTAAATTAAAATTGTTGTAAAAATTTATGGCTAAGTTCAAGAGAATTCAATATTTGAAAATTTTGTTGTAGGTACAAGAATAGGTGTAAGCTTTGACAGCTTTGATGTATTATTGGATAGACATTGACAGCTACGATAACCTATAAAAATACTGTACTGAAATGTGAAACTGAAATATTGTATAAATTATTTAAAGTAACTAAAGTAACAACTAAAGCATGAACATTATTTGTTGATTTTGTTTTTAGGTAAGTAATTCAACTAATTAGGTAATGTAGTAAATAACAATAGTTTTAATCAAAATTGTTACCCTTATTAATTAATAAAATCTTGTTTTTAGCAACAAAATCACAGTTTTGTTTGATTGCTGAGGAAGACCTGACCTTATAAATCAACAAATTGGATGTCTACATGTGAAGTGAATAAACATGGAGAAGTTACGCTTTGAATTCATCATAATAGCCAAACCTGATGACGCAAAAACGAACATGATAGCCATAACCTCAATTATGGACTCAAATGGCCAAACTTATATTGTACCCAAAGAGTATCAACCAATACATTTCCACAAAGAGATATTGAAACATGAAATCTTTATCAAGATAAAAAAATCTCTACAAAAAAGGCATGATAAGAGACAGGTTTGGATCACTTTAACGAAGGAAATGAAATCAACATATTTGGATGATGACAACATACAAATTGATGGGTTTTTTCTTGAAAAATTGGAACAAGGTCAGGAGTTATCATCGGCTGAACCAACATTGTTAAAGAAGACTGAAAATAAGACAAGATTAGTGGCTGAATTTTCAATAGAGAAGTTTTCTAGACATACAACAAATGTTAGACAGTGGTTAGAAACTTTTGAAAGTGAATGTGTGCGCTTACAAATAGAAACAGATTTACAAAAAGTAGAAATTTTAAGGTTACTATTGGAAGATACTTGTATAGATTGGTACACCTCAATGATTATCAAACATACTATTGATTCGGATTGGTCTGTATGGAAAAAAAGTTTATGTGAAACATTTGCTGATAAAGGCTGGTCACCGATCAGGTATGCTATGAATTTTAAATATATCCAAGGATCTGTGTTGGACTATGCTCTTAAAAAAGAGAGATTGTTACTAGAGATAAACAAATCAATTGATACACAAACCTTAATTTATATGATTGCCACCGGTCTACCAAACTTTATAATGGATAGGATAGACAGAGAAAGTCTTAAAGAAGTAAATGACTTGTTTAATTTCATAAGAGGACTAGAAAGTTTAACAAGGAAATATGATACAAAGAAATACTCAAACACAGTAAATAAATTCACTAAACAAGAAATAAAACTGACTGAAAAAAAATCATGTAAGATTTGTGAGAATAAAGGAAAATTAAATAGATTTCATCCGGAGAATGTTTGCTGGTACAACTATGATAGGAAAACAGTAGATGACAAAAACTTAAATTCCAATTCAATATTAAAAGTTGAACTGAGTAATGAAGATCCAAAAAACTAGACCTCCCTCCACTAATTGATATAACAGTGTTGTTAAATAATACACTGCAAGCCAAGGGTTTGTATGACCCTGGTTCACGAGTAACTTTAATAAATTCAAAATTAGTTCAGGTGACAAATGAGAAGTCAAATTATTGTTATGACACAATAAAGACAATATGTGGAGGAGGCAAAACTAAAGGGTTAATTACATTGGATGCAGAAATCTTGCATAAAAAAAATAGAATAAATGCATTTATTTATGAGAATGAAAACTTTGAGTATGATCTAATACTAGGATTAGATTCAATATATACATTTGGATTGACTCATGATGAGAATTTAAATATCCAAATAAAAAAAACAGATAGTACAAAAATAAAAAATACAAACATTTTTGAAGAAAAACAAACTGAAAATCTGGAAATAATAAGAGAAGAAAAAGGCTATTCAATAAACTTTAATGAAGGTATAGATACAAATAAGTTTCAGATACAGACAGAATACTTAGATTCTGATCAAAGAAAACAGATAAATATATTATTGGATAGTTACACAGATATTTTTGCTAAACATAAATATGATACTGGAAGAGTGAAAAAGTATGAAGCCTGCATAGATTTGGAAGTTGACAAATATTGTTATAAGAGACCATATAGGTGTTCTGTTCAAGATAAAATAGAAATAGAAAATCAGATCTCACAACTATTGAAACATGAATTGATTGAGGAATCTTACAGTCCCTTTGCGGCACCTGTTACCTTAGCTTTTAAAAGGGACGAAGGAAAAAAAAGTAGATTATGCATAGATTTCAGAGATTTAAATAAAATAATCATACCTCAATCACAACCATTTCCACTTATAGAAGACATGATAACAAAAACAATTAATTGTAATTATTTTACAACACTGGATATAAACTCAGCTTTTTGGTCAATTCCATTGAAAATTACTGATTAACTAATTAGGTAATGTAGTAAATAACAATAGTTTTAATCAAAATTGTTACCCTTATTAATTAATAAAATCTTGTTTTTAGCAACAAAATCACAGTTTTGTTTGATTGCTGAGGAAGACCTGACCTTATATAGGTACCTACAGTACAAAAATCTTAAGATAAAGTAGATTCTTACGCAGCTTCATTCAGGACTGGCAATGACATTTGTTCCTACTTCAAATATGTATATTTATTTTATTGTAATGTAAGTATATGACATATGTATGGTGAGACATATAACATATCACAAAGTCCCAGTTCCCATGAGTGTGCAAGTGTTAGCCATAAAAGTGGCGAGCGGCGCCGGGTGGCGGCGCCAGGCTCGAATAATAAGCGAAATGTTTTTGCCACTAGTAATTAGCTAATCTTGTGCTCGATCAAGTCAGATAAAAATGTTGTATAGGCTGGTAGATTGGCGCGCAGTAAGTTGGGAGTTATGATAATTAATATGTTAAAGATAAAGATTTTCATAATAATATTTAATATTGCAAGTGACTTAAGAACGCTTTTACAGAGGAGTCGGTAATATTAAGTCACTAAATTTGTGTTATAATTAATGCACAATGCACATAAATATATTAAATCCACAAAATACAGCGCGTATAAGTTGTAGGTACCTGCTTATAACAGGAGAATTTATTTGTATTGTAATTAAATTGACGGTCGCTCTAGAAGGCTTCCCGGGCTAAGATAAGGGTAATATTTTCATATTTTTTTTAGGGTATTTTTTTTATTGTTTTGGGTATTGTTCTATACCTAAATTACAATCATTTATAAAAATAACATATGAAAACTCGCTTAAAAATCGTGTAATTATCGAGAAGGAACAGAAATAATTATTTATGTGTAAGTATTAATTATCTATACAAATAATAATTTGATGATACCTAGAACAGCTTGAGCTTGTAGTTCAAAGTTAGCTAACTTAGTTCAACAGTTTTTCATACGCACTATTAAACGGTGCAACTTATCAAATGTAAGTAACTCTTAAAAATCAAATGGATTTTCTTTAGATGCTTTTACAGCTGAAGGAGAATATTTAAAAAATTGTGAGTAACTGAGTAACAAGAACACGAGCAGAGCGATTCTTCCCAAAAACAGCTCGATAACTTGATCAACTCTATTTCAGTATCAGCTGACGAAACTGATAGTAAAATGCACGTGATCAACTTGAAGCAGCGTCTCATGACAAACTAGATATGCAATAAGTGCATCCTCAGCGCCAGGCCGGGGCCGAGCTGGCGGCAGTTGGCGCTGTCAGCTGTCAGCGGCACATAAACCTGTTGGAGGTGGCACTGACCGTCGGGCTGGCGCTGCGGAGTCCAGTCGCGCCACTCCTGTCCCTCCATCACATGTCCTCACCACCGACCGATTATTTTTTCAACGCGACGCGATAAATCTTTGCCACTCTTCGTGGTGTTAAGCGCGCGCGCCCGGGCGCGAGAGGAGCGCTTCTGTCGTCGGCGCGCGCGCAGCCGCCACGCCTCCCGCCCACCCCCGCTCCCCTCTTCCTTGCACCCTGCCAGCCCCCTACCTGCCCGCCTGTCTCTCCACGATGGATGCGAGTGTTGAAAACAGCGCAGATTCCCGCAGCAATGTTTATCTCGATGTAATGTTCTACCTACTTCTCATTGGCATTTTGTTCTTGAAACTGACTTGAATCATGAGAGTATTTTGAAAACAGTTTATTACTGCTTTTTTGGACGGTGACAGATGAATGCATACACATGTGGCATTAAATAAGAGTTTAACAGCTAATCAGTTGATGTATAGCTGAACAAAACCATCTATAGAACATTGCTTACGTACGAGTATGTATGTACAAATTAACTGCTTTTTAATAATACCTAAATATTTCAGGACATATCACAATTTCACAAAGCGCCATCTAGCCCCATACTAAACTTACGTATTAGCTTAAGTATTTCAAATTAAGGACTGTTTGGTGTGTTTTCATTTAATTTAACGTTTGCCTGAAACAGGTCTGCAGTTTTGCTTTCAAAACATTTTGCAAGTTTAGCATGCGGTCGACATCATTGTCACTTTCGACAAGAAAAGGTGCATTCAATCACAAGATTTTCATAAACATAAAGTGCAAAAATCTTAGAATACTTACCTGCAGAACAAGTATATGATAATGCATGGGTAATATACCTATAAGTACGCAGATATACCTTATTTCCAGGTCATGCATCGGTGTTGTTTAGACTGGTTGTGGCCGCGGGTGCGAGAGAAGACTTGCAGACAGCCCACTGTTATCATCAGCCATGTATATGTACTCCACACAAACAAACAAACTTACTTCATATAATGATCAGCATTCGAAGAAGAGTCGATTCGGGGAAATGTTTTGTGATGTAGGTACTTTTAGGTATTTGGAGGCCTCATTCTAAATTTATGTTGCAAAAAATATTCATGAAAAATAACCAAGACTAATTAATTAATTCGACATTTTTTTATTTAATTCTAGATTCATAAATATATTTTGTATGTGTTAAATTAACATCCATTTGAGAATAATTAAAAAGGATTGTTTTTTGTACATTCTGATAATTATATATTCCTTCCTTTATTTTAATCAAGTCAATTAATTTCTTTCCGGTGTCTATTGTATGTTGTGTGTGAATTTGAGGCAACAAATTTGTATTCTAAAGTTGTATAAAATATTTTTTGCACAACAGAGGAAGTAGATCACATAGAGGTAGGTATACACTATTACTTTAAACTCATAACGTCATCATATATTGGACGGAAATAACAGACTTGTTGCAAGACAGAAGGCTCTCCGTAAATCTGGAAATTTAAATGAACAAAAATAAGTTATAAAGGAACAGCTATTTTATCATAGAATACAACCTATGAAGGTTATGCTGTGGATGTAATATACGTGTTCAGTATAAAAAGTTCTTTAAATAACAGAGTTAACTTAGATAATACCTACTAAAGTTACGATATGGATAAATAAATGTTTATTTGAAATTTCATGTAGAGCCTGGTAGAGCTTCCAAAATAATACGATTTTGATTAACCAATTTAAATAAATATCGCTATTTATTATCTCATAAATACCAACAGAAATACAGGTCAAGTAGTTTTGACTCGTGAAAAAGATATTTTATAACACCATTCAATTTTACGTTTAAATTTACAACTTTTCAAATATGACGTTGTTGAATGATATCTCTTACACGCTCAACAACGTTCTGTGTCATAAAGTTTTATAAAATTGTCATAATTTCTTATGAATTTTCGTGGCAATTTCAGCTTCGAAATTCGAGAGCTTTCGTAAGCGGTAGGCGTGCTTTCTCTCCGTCTCTTTATTCGGTTGGAAAATGCGCGTGAGTGAGGGAGACAGCGAGTCGAGGCGGAGTCTGTATCATAGATCTGCCCACGCGCATGTTCACGCCACAGAGTACACCGCAGTGTGTGGCAGTAGAGAGGTAGAAATAAAACAAATCGACAGTTAATAGGATGAGTAGTTTATCTTCTATTCAGGATAAACGCTCAAAGGAAGAATGAATTATATCCATTTATTTTGGATCGTCTGCGCTTGGATTTGATTTTGCATTTTATTTTCGTTTTACAAATTAGTGAACTCTACTGTACATACGTGCTTTCAAAAACTTCTAAAGGTTTCTAGTAAGTGTATAGTCAAATGTTGTTCTTGTGATTCAATGTGCGGCTCAAGCCCTGCCAGCTTTTTGAATTTGTGTTATCCACTCAGAATTAGTAGGAACAGATACTTAGGACTATTACTTACTGTAATTTAAATCTTGTTAATTCTTGTAGGAATTCATTACTGAAGATTGTATAAATTTGAAGTACATATGATCTATTGTTGGCGGACTTCAGAGGTTGTGTATTGGCAAGCTTGTCAGGTTCAAACTAGGTCAAACCAGCGGATAGGTCAGTGACTGCCGATTCTCCCATAGACCTTAGCAACAAGGCAGGGGCAGTCGCATAGAAGACAATATTACTAAAGATATAAGTATATATAGAGAGTTGCTACAGCTTGCTCCAGACGTCATTCAAATACATCCTGCCCCCCCTCCCCCCGCCCCTCTGCTGCTGGAGGCGTCGACAGCGCTAACGAGCGCGCGGTCCTGCGCACGCGCATTTGTCCGTCGTCGCGCGCACCGCCGGATGCAGGCCCCGGGCGACCAAGCTTCGGGGGAAAATGGAGAAAGATATATTAACAAAAATAGTGATTAATTATTCACCTAAGTACAAATATCTCTTTGGCCTACGTACAAAGCGTTTTTACTCCTTACGGCAATAAATTATCAGGTGCCTTACTTTTGCCACTGTGCTATAAGTAAAAAGGTTCACTACTAAACTTCACTTGCTTCTCAACGTAGAAACAAGGCGTTGCTACATCTACATGTCTAGTAACTTCTCATATGACAAGTACTAGCGCGGCGCGCTACTACAATACCTATTACTTACCAAAATGGACAAAAAATCCTCAGTACATTCTAACCCATGGAGTCAGCAGCTCTCTCAGTAAACAGTAGCGCTCGTAAACCGAGTCTTGGGAAACATTCTCTGATTATATTTTATACGCGCTTCAAAGAACGCGCTGGAAGGAGGTCGGCTTCTTTATAGCACACGGACAGGGTTTTGGAAGAAATAACAGCAGTAAATAATTTTGAAAATATATGGTTCATATGTACCTATGTAGATAGGTACTCGTACAGTCATGTTATACCTTCTGCAGTATATGTATGTGGTAGACCAGTTTTGTTGTACATAGCATCTGTTATTTTCTCACGTATTATTATTGGACAGTATGACTAATATAAAAATAATATTTGGTGTCCACTTATGTATTTAAATTAATCTGTACAAAGTACAAACGATCCAATACATATTTTATGAGTCGTTTGTGACTCGAAACTCTATCTCTATTTGGTATTTACTCACGACGTCGATTATTTTCAATCTCATGTCTGACTGAAAACTAAATTAACCACAGTTTGAAGACTTTGAACAATAATAAACATTATCTTCAGTTCCAAAAACGACTCTCCAAATAGACGTCTCTCATCTTTGCATAACATTGTAACACAACGACATAACTTTAAAAATCAAAAACAATCATAAACCTCGCAATCATCAGACATCATAATCCGCACAAACCAGACACCAGTAAAAAAGCAGACAACACCAGTAATGACACAAGTGACCGACATTTTTCCTTGGTCAAGGTGCTATTATTTTTATCATCGGAGACCATAAAGCCATCAGCAGGTGCAGGTGAACGTCCTGAGCAGCACAAACTCGTACCGACTCGTATATCCATCGGCGGGTCTCTTGATGTGCGCACAAATAGCCTTTACGACACATGACGTGGCTGAGAGAGCTGCCAGTGATGACGTATGGACAGTTTATATTCAATGGGCTTCAGAGATGCGACGGAAAGAGTTACACTTTACAACTTTATTTATTTATTTGTACCGTGTTCTATGATTCAATGGAGTTTTCTCTCTTTCTTCCTTTTTATGTAAGGGTTTGAGTTTGTTGTACCACGAAATGGAATAAATTTGATTTGGCTTAATTAGGTAGTAGGTACCCAACAGTATAAAAACAGTACTCTGATTTTTAAATTAAACAAAAATACCTAATCTTAGTAACTTCAAAGGCGCCTGAAGCTTTGATAGCAGAGGTATTACTTAGGGTGGTTCGAAAACTCTGACATCAGAGATGGCCACTCGCAGACGAAGTTGCTTAATTTTCAAAGATTACTTATATACGAATACAATATATGTATGTAGGTATACGTTCAACCAAATTTACTATAGTATAATATATGTAAATAATAACTATTTAAAAAAATCAAAAACTGACCTCATGTCTACTGGCACTTTACTGAACAAATCTAAGCCTATCAAAAAAACTGCATCATAATCGGGTTAGTTAAACAGATATAATAAATACAGCAGCGCCCCCTGGTAGGTTGTCATCGTAGCACATAGCTAGAAACATACACCAATCAAACCTCATCACATCACAGAAAACTGCATCAAAATCGGGTTAGTTAAACAGATATAATAAATACAGCAGCGCCCCCTGGTGGGTTGTCATCGTAGCACATAGCTAGAAACATACACCAATCAAACCTCATCACATCACAGAAAACTGCATCAAAATCGGGTTAGTTAAACAGATATAATAAATACAGCAGCGCCCCCTGGTGGGTTGTCATCGTAGCACATAGCTAGAAACATACACCAATCAAACCTCATCACATCACAGAAAACTGCATCAAAATCGGGTTAGTTAAACAGATATAATAAATACAGCAGCGCCCCCTGGTGGGTTGTCATCGTAGCACATAGCTAGAAACATACACCAATCAAACCTCATCACATCACAGAAAACTGCATCAAAATCGGGTTAGTTAAACAGATATAATAAATACAGCAGCGCCCCCTGGTGGGTTGTCATCGTAGCACATAGCTAGAAACATACACCAATCAAACCTCATCACATCACAGAAAACTGCATCAAAATCGGGTTAGTTAAACAGATATAATAAATACAGCAGCGCCCCCTGGTGGGTTGTCATCGTAGCACATAGCTAGAAACATACACCAATCAAACCTCATCACATCACAGGAAACTGCATCAAAATCGGGTTAGTTAAACAGATATAATAAATACAGCAGCGCCCCCTGGTGGGTTGTCATCGTAGCACATAGCTAGAAACATACACCAATCAAACCTCATCACATCACAGAAAACTGCATCAAAATCGGGTTAGTTAAACAGATATAATAAATACAGCAGCGCCCCCTGGTGGGTTGTCATCGTAGCACATAGCTAGAAACATACACCAATCAAACCTCATCACATCACAGAAAACTGCATCAAAATCGGGTTAGTTAAACAGATATAATAAATACAGCAGCGCCCCCTGGTGGGTTGTCATCGTAGCACATAGCTAGAAACATACACCAATCAAACCTCATCACATCACAGAAAACTGCATCAAAATCGGGTTAGTTAAACAGATATAATAAATACAGCAGCGCCCCCTGGTGGGTTGTCATCGTAGCACATAGCTAGAAACATACACCAATCAAACCTCATCACATCACAGAAAACTGCATCAAAATCGGGTTAGTTAAACAGATATAATAAATACAGCAGCGCCCCCTGGTGGGTTGTCATCGTAGCACATAGCTAGAAACATACACCAATCAAACCTCATCACATCACAGAAAACTGCATCAAAATCGGGTTAGTTAAACAGATATAATAAATACAGCAGCGCCCCCTGGTGGGTTGTCATCGTAGCACATAGCTAGAAACATACACCAATCAAACCTCATCACATCACAGAAAACTGCATCAAAATCGGGTTAGTTAAACAGATATAATAAATACAGCAGCGCCCCCTGGTGGGTTGTCATCGTAGCACATAGCTAGAAACATACACCAATCAAACCTCATCACATCACAGAAAACTGCATCATAATCGGGTTAGTTAAACAGATATAATAAATACAGCAGCGCCCCCTGGTGGGTTGTCATCGTAGCACATAGCTAGAAACATACACCAATCAAACCTCATCACATCACAGAAAACTGCATCAAAATCTACTCGTCTTTGGAAGTATAAATAAAATTGGTTTGCATAAACTTTGGTATGCATAAACTTTATCTATTTGTTAGTTTATTGGTTTTTTCTCAATAAGTACTTTACATAATGAAAAAAATATTTTTGGGACCATCTCGGAAACAATCCCCATCGATAGAAATTGAAATCGGTTCATAAATAACGGAGTAATCGCATAACATCCAACAAAAAAACCTTCAGAAGACTTGATAACCTCCTTTTTTGAAGTCGGTTCAAAATAACAAACTTCTATATTTACATCTAAACTACTCACACCTCCTGAAAATAGTCTCATCAGCAGATTAAACTTTTATTGGAAAATGAGCGAAAATAATCACGACCGGCAGGATTCGAGCCTGCGTATTTCCGATCACCGTCCGGAACGCCTTAACCACTAGGCTACGGTCTACTAACTGCCCGGCGCGAAAATCCACACTCATTTCCATACACTTCAGACTGAGCATAACTAAGCATACTGGCGGCACAAGTGGCGCCATCAGCCGCTCAGTTAGTAGCTCAGTTAGTCAATTAGTAGCTCAGTTAGTCAGTTAGTAGACCGTAGCCTAGTGGTTAAGGCGTTCTGACGGTAGCAGAAATACGCAGGTTCGAATCCTGATCGTGATTATTTTCGCTCATTTTCCAATAAAAGTTTAATTTAAACAACCATAGTGCAGGTTTAGCACTTAATAAATGAACTCATCATCAGCAGATGTTTGGATATAATTTTAGTTTAGCATTTATGTAAAAATTTATCAAAATATAACATTTTATATTTTACAATATATTAAATAGGTACTATATAATATATTACATAAATACAAACGAAAATGTAATTTCGCTTTAAAATCACTCCGTGTTTCATAATAACGACGGCTGAGTTATTTTATTTGTGTTTTATTGTTCACCTTTTTTTTTCATTACTCACTGATACAAAGTATAATTATATAAGAAATAAAAAAATAAACATTATATACCTATACATCATAAAAAAAACTAATCTACATTTTCAAAAGGTAGCGTACCCAAAATGCTGGCTGCATTTCCCCGTTGAATAGCTAGACTAATCTTTTGGGCAAAGTACAAGCCAGCATTTTGGTCACGCGAAGCCTGTTTCAAACGCCCCGACAGATCTTGGTAGAGGTCAATAGTGCGCTCTGACCCCACGGCCCAAGAGTTTCTACCCCAAACGGTACAAATAAATAGCCCTTGTCTAACTTAGAATATTTGCGCTGTTTGAGGAGCTCTGCAGATGAAGCAGCACCGCCAGCCTGTTTGGAAGATGTTTCAAGATGGGAGGGCGCCAATGTGTCGACACAAGTTGCATCCCACACCAGCGGCCGACCCAACTTCCAGGGAATAAGCGTCATCCCATCGGGTCTTTTGCCGTCGTCGCGAAACAAACCATTCGGCTCTAAAATTGCTGCGACGTTTGCAGTGACAAATGCCCGACGAATGACGTCATTCAGCGTACTACGGCGAGCAATGCGTCCTGCGCTCTTTGCACAGGAGAGACCGTGGTGACCGAGGCTATCAACCCTCTCTCCGCAGTTGCATCTATGGGGCACGACGCAAGGTGATCCAATGCGCAAAGATGTGGCTAGCCGGAAGATATGATTATCCAGAAGGTTGCCAACATTGGTGGACGGCAGAACTTGCAAGTAATACAATACAAACTAATAGTGATATTAGATGCAAGGAAAATTTGTAATCAGTGTCACCTACTCATTAGGTATACTTACCTAAGCAAAACCGTTGAATATGGAAACATTATATGTATGTACAGGGTTCGCACCTACATTGTAACTGTAAATTAGTTTTAACTCCATGTTTCACTGAATAAATGAAAAGCTACTGAATAATACAAACCTACCGAATATTGAATGAATTGCCGCTGCTGAGTATATGCCTCCTCCAGTGTACAGTCCGGTCCCCATCTTGTCTGTCTGTTTTGTTCAAAAATGAGTTAAAGAAATCAATAAAATTATTTAATTAATTATTAACATTCATTTACAACAGAACATTAGAATTGGAATGCGTGGGGTGAATAGGCTATCGACCGGGACTAGAGTGGGAAAATATAAGTGAATAAAATAACAATGTTTTTTATTGTTATTCGCGGGCAAATTAATGCCATCTATTGTCAAATAGTATTATAATGAACCAGGTTTTACATAGTTTTCTTAGTGACATCTCTTAACGAGTAGCATAACAAAGTTACATAGTTCTTGGAACGAAATACAGATGGCGTTAACTAGAATAATGTCGCAAATAGTTTGAAGGTTTGAGAATCAGTTTGATGCTGTGTGGGATTGATTATATCGATTTATATTTTTAATATGGCAACAAAACTTGTTTTCGCGAGAAAACTTGTGATGGCATCGTGAACGAAAATAAAAGTTTAATTGCAAAATTGGTATGAAAGAAGTTGCTAAAACAATAAACGGTGACTCGATAAACAAGCTGTGTCGTTTCTAGTGCGATGTGTCGGCCGCCTTCCTGCTGGAGCTGCTAAGGAGGCTGGTCGCGATGGCGGGCCCGTCCGACGGCGAGGCCGACGGATGGGTCGAGTACTGCGAGCGTCAGGCGCGCGCCGCCGCCCAGGAGCTGGCCAAGGGCTGCCTGCCCTACGTGCAGCCGGCCGGGGACGCCGCGCGCGCGTCCGTCTCGCACAAGGAGCTGCTGCGCAAGTTCGTCGACACCTTCACGGAGCAGTTCGACATCGAGTACGGCAAGCTGAAGGCGCTGCACAAGCTGCCTAACGGCACGCACGCGGCGCACGACGAGAGCGACTACTCGGAGGACACAGACTCGCCCAAGACTCAACACAAGCCCTTCTTCCGGCGGCTGTCCTTCAAAGGACTGCGACGTAAAGGCTTGTTCCACAAACAACACTCAGATGAAGTCGAGCTGTCGTCCAACCTGAACAAACACAACAAGACTAAGTTAGCTAAGATAGTTGTAGAGTGTAGGAAGGAAGGTTTAGTGAATTACTTGACTCCGGAGAGCCTGGAGCAGCCGGGCGGGCCACAGAAGTGGGAGCGGTGTCGCCTGGCGCTCGTCAAGACCGTCGGCGGGTACATGCTGGAGTTCTACTCACCACCCAAGGCACAGAAGCCCCGGAGTGGAGTCTTCTGCTTCCTTATATCAGAAGCGAGAGAAACTACAGCGTTGGAAATGCCGGACCATGAAAATACTTTTGTATTGAAGGTAAGTTGTTGTTACCATCTCTTTTTTATCATCAGCATAGTGATTGTGTTAACATCATCTTGTAATTTATCTGAATGAGTCAAGTATCCATTAGTATGTCATGAGTAAGTGGTGTATTCTGATCTTGAAGAATTCTACGTAACATTGCAATATATTGCTGGGGTCTGAAATCCAATACACTGGTTTTTTATTTTTACTAAATGTTCTTTATCTCAACCATTGTCCAAGGCATTATAATCTTGGCATACTTATTTTAACTGACAATTATTTGACCCCCATAATACACTGGCATTGTAAAGCTTATGTTTTTAAATAAAGATACTGTGTAATTGAAGTGGGTCCGGTTATTGCACGTACCTGTCTTCCACGTCCCTATATTGTACGGGAATTATTCCGACGCCATTTGGCATCCAATTATTGGGGCGTACAATATTGGATGTGCATTATCGTGACGGCAATTATCGCCCCGAACCAAATCGGGTACGGGCGATAATGTGCGACACAATATTGCACACCCCGATAATTCGATGCCATGTACATGAAATATTTGCCCGTGCAACACTTGCACTACAACAGGACTTGGCTCCTCCTCGCTTCGCTCGTCGTCGCATGTGCGTGGTAGAAAGCAACCTAACGAACCTAATCTACCTTCTGTCACAGACAAGTGACTTCGAGTCCAACACTTGCACTACAACAGGTTAGGTTAGGTTTAGCATCCCGTAAAGTACACCCCAACCCTGTATTTCATGGCCCTGGATTGCACGCCCCAATAAAACGATGCCATGTACACCATTTATCGTGCTGTGCAATACGGTGTCGTGCTTTATCGTCCGTACCAAGCTTGTACAGGCCTGTATTTCATGGCCCTGGATTGCACGCCCCAATAAAACGATGCCATGTACACCAATTATTTCCCGTACAATCCAGGACCGCGCAATATCGGGCCGCGCATTATTTAGACGTGCATTATTGCTTCCCATTGAAGTGAAACTCCGCTAACAGCCACATGGTACATGTTTGCAGGCGGACAACAACATGGAGTACGTGATCGAGGCGGCGGACGTGGACGACATGAAGTCGTGGCTGGCCACCATCAAGTACTGCATGCGCGCGGCGCCCACCTCGCAGCCGCCGCCCGACGCGCTGCCCGCCGCGCCCGAGCCCGCGCCGCCCGACCTGCCGCCGCGCCGCGACCTGCCCGACGCAGACGCGCCGCCCGAGACGCCCGACTTGGAACTAGGTTGGTGATAGACATTTGTATAATTTCTTCTCAGTAACACAGATTTATACAGTACATATTACAGCATTTACATTCAATTACCCAACCTATGTTAAGCAATTGCCAACGCGGTCATTGGATGGGTGATCAACAGTGGTATTCCGATTCGAGCTTGTCTGTGGGTCAAATGAGATGTCAAATTGTACCTAAATTTATTTTACATAAGATAGTCATTTTTACCTTTAGGTTACTTGAAATGACACTTACACAATCTACATGCATGCTCCACCACGCACTAGTGGGTACTAGTGCGTGGTGGAGCATGCATGTAGCTGGTTTTCAAAAACGAGGCTGTGTGAACAAATTTTTAGGCACTTATTCAAGGTACAATATTAGAGTGATTTATCATTTTCCAATAAAAGTTTAATTTAAAACAACCATAGTGCAGGTTTAGCACTTAATAAATTAACTCATAATATTAGAGTGATGACAATTTTTTTTAATTGTTTAGGTTCCATAGCGGAGGGCGCGGAGTGGGGCGGCGGGGCGCGCGTGTCGCTGGCGGAGTGGCCCTGGTTCCACGGCACGCTGGCGCGCGCGGCCGCGGCCGGCTGCGTGCTGGCGGGCGGGCCGGCCGCGCACGGCTGCTACCTCGTGCGCCAGTCCGAGACGCGCCGCGGGGAGTACGTGCTCACATTCAACTTCCAGGTATGTACTGTGGCTGCTAGGTATTTCAATATATTCTGGACTAAATGGGTCGGTGCTGGATAATTATTGTGCTAGCTAAAAATGAAATTGTAGATTAAGAAGATACTTATTTCTATTTATACTAGTAAAGCTCTTGCAAGGACATCTACTTTGGGGCGTTTTATGTAATTTGAGTCACTTCGCAGGACCACGTCAAGTTAGTCTGTGGGCATATGCATGTAAATTTCAACCGTGTTAGATGAATATGAGTATTACATATCAATACAATGATTAACTATGTCTTATAAGGAAAAATAAATATGATACTAGTGATTGCATTGTATGGGTCTTATTACTCTAATTTCGCTTTTGATGGATAACAATAAATACTAGTTTTTTTAGTGTTAAGAGTTACTGTTGAATTGCTTAAAAGGCATTTTATAACTGTATTTAGGTATTGTATCTTTTAGTTAGATTACTATTCTTTGTCATGTATTCATGTAACATAATAACTATGACGTAATTTACCTAAGTAGGTACCTAATATTGGGAGATGACTCTGGCCTCGTAACACAGTCTAACGGCTACCACGAGGTCAGAGGATTCACACGTTATCGAACAATATTTACGTCAAAGAAACGAATTTTGTTTTTTTTTTTGTATTTGTGGTTACATGGCCGGCAGTGTGTAATATGTCATGTGTGTGTCGGCAGGGGCGCGCGAAGCACCTCCGCATGACGCTGTCGGACACGGGGCAGTGCCGCGTGCAGCACCTGTGGTTCCCCAACGTGCTGGACATGCTGGAGCATTTCCGCGCGCACCCCATCCCGCTGGAGTCGGGGGGCGCTGCCGACGTCACGCTGGCGCAGTACGTTCTCGCCACCGACCCGGCCCGCCAGGTCAGCGCTAACACATAGATACATGTACTGCCATTGTTACTTGATGTCAAGTGAACTGTACTTGAAAGCATATAGCTTATGTACCATTCATTGTACCACCAAAAACAATAATCTATTAAAACCTTGTTCGATATCAAGAGAGCTGTAGTTGAGACAAAACATAGCTTAATAAAAAAATTAAAACCCATAATTACCAAAAACTTCAGGACACCTAAAAGGGTACCAATTAAATGTATCATCTATAAAAGCAGGATGTTTCAGAAATGGACAATCCATAAAATTTTGTTAGCTATAACGAGAGTAAACCTAGCTAATCACTGTACAAACTACCTGCAGTAGAGTGTGCAATTTGAATTTTGAATTTACATAGCTTGTGTACCATCTCTGACAGCCTTACTTAAAAGTCCTGAAACCAAGCAATCCAAAGTTGAGTATAAAGTAAACCTAGCTAGCATTGCTGCGGCTAAGCAAGTACATACTCTGCCACAAATTCAGAAAGTTTACTTGTAAATGAGATGCAAACCAAGCAGCATAGATTGGTCACCAATGATGGCTGTTAGTGATAAATAAATATGACATATTGTATCCACTCACCAAGTTCACATGTGAATTACTTTTATCAATATTGCTGGGAAATCACCAGCTATACTTATAAATAAGTCATATAAATATGTATATGACACTTTTGACTCGCCAATTAAGGAAATTTCAGCCACATTACTAAAGGCTAGTAGTTGTTTTTTTTATTTATTTTAGCTTAATAAATTAACAATTACATAGATTCTGGTGAAATTAATCAAAGTAGAGGCATGAAATGCTCCCACCGAATGCCTTATGATGCTTTACATTATGTACATTGTACTTTAAATCATAAAAGTTGCTGCAAAAACGATTTTTTATGTAGATTGTATAGGTACATAAAACTGTTTTTTTTGTCATTGTAAGCATTTACTATGAAATCATAATAACCAGTTAAAAAATACTACAAGATCATCACAATTATTTTTCTAATATAATAATAAAATATTTGTATTGAAATTGTGTAAAAACATACTCATGTAGAATGATTAGTGCATGTGACAGTTTGTTTGTGAGTGTGCCTGTATGTTTATTAGTTGCTGTAGACACTGTACAAGTTCTGTGTTTACATAGAACAAGTGCCGAGCTCGTATGTATAATAATATTCAACGTTTTAAATAGTTATTGTAGCTTTCAAACAGTATATAAATTCATCTGCCTATAATGGGCAGATCAATTTATATTTTCCGGTGACAAAGAATAAATATAAATAAAAAACGCAATCAGATTTTTAAATATTAATTTTAAGATACTTTTAACAAGTAACAACAACAATAAACGGTTGTTGAATCATTGAATATTTATAAATGAACAAATTCATCCCAATAAGAGCTCAGCACTTGTAACAATGCAGTGTAGTTAATCGTGTAATATTATTAATTTGCTCCGCGTTCACTCTATACATGTACATACATATGTATAATTGTACGTGCATTTATATTTGTCAGGGTGTTTTGTGTGGATCTCCATAAAATAAGTACAAATAATACGATTATTTTGATTGATTGTTCATAACACTATCGTAATACTTGCCTAATATTTTGTTTACGCTTCAAACAAAAGCTATTTTTTTTTATTAAGTATGTATTTTTGCCATTTTCTGATTTCCTCGCGTTATCATACTTTGCAAGTTTCGTATAAATTTATACATAGAGTTTGAAGTTTAAACAAGTTTCTTATTAGTATGTAGTACTGCATCACATAGCTATTCAAAACAATGTACTAGCTATTTGAAATTAGGTGGTATTTTTATTAGTAGTTTGGTGAAATATGTATTGCAACATACATAAATATGTATCACCATAGTGTCCTAGATTACGTTCTATTTATTTAAAGCGACATGATTAAATTATTACTATTGATTTAAAT
Organism: Macaria notata; assembly: GCA_927399415.1. Classification (NCBI taxonomy): domain Eukaryota; kingdom Metazoa; phylum Arthropoda; class Insecta; order Lepidoptera; family Geometridae; genus Macaria; species Macaria notata. Next base: position 11,881,957 of record OV656745.1, on the reverse strand, counting down.
CGTTCTATTGAAATATAAATAAAGTGAAAACATATGTATCAAGTTAATTAACATCACAATATATACGTAAGGATACTTTAAATGGTAGTTATTGGGATGTACTGTTAATGATTAATGATATAATACTACTAATTATTATAAACTTTATAATTGTTTGGTAGGTAGCTGTATACCTAACTTTGTGTATATTGCATTTGTTAATAAAATATGTCTGGTGTAAAATATTATGTACAACACTAAGTTCATAAAACATTGTTGTTTGATAGTTCTGTTATATTGCAGATATGTAGTTTAGATATATGTATAGGTCTACGACTTGTAGTTTTGGTTTTTTTCTAAGTTCTCGTCTTTTTGCTGATTTTGCAATCCTAATATTTAGTTATATTAATTAATTAGGATATGTATGATTTATCACATAAATAGACTGTTACAGTTAAATAGCACTAACATTGTATCTAGTGTTTAGTACTCGACGTACAATACTTTACAAATCGATTCCAATCTTTACCGATACATTAAGCGTTCACCACGTGACCACAGAGTCAGTGTATCAATTTAAAATATGCTGTATAAATACACAGTTTTGGACTTGAAAGCCCAGTTAGTAACTTCTATTCTATGTAATAATCATGAGACATAAATAATAGTCTATTGGATGCCCGCGGCTTCGCTCGCGTTAATAACTTGTATTCATTAATAAAAATCCGCATCTAAAAGAAGCAACATGATATTGCAGAAAATTTTGCCAATTGACCTCCAAACTTCTATATGAAGATGGCACCTGATGATGGTGATTAATTAATAATAAGCATTTACAAACTTTTTTTCTATCTGTAGATATCGAGCGACATTATTGTATAGACATCACTTTACCGGAAACAGAACTGAAAATATTTAAATCTGGTGACTTTTTGAATGAAATTGGACAAAATCGCGGATATCCATTTGATGTAAAGTATTGTATGTCGATTTAATGTTTATTTTGTACAAAGTCATGTTCTTCCGAGCTTTAATATAGTTACTTGTTAGTACGAGTATGTAATATTTTTATGATTAAACTTATTCTTTGGAATGGCTTTGTTTTCTTTTTCTTGTGTGATTAAAAGTCCGTGTGTTGTGTTGTGTGTGAAGTTTGTTTCATTCGGCCGGTAAGTGCACTTTTATATTTATTCCGCTTTTGTATGTATAGTCGCTTAACACTATGTAGTTATTTACTTGTTTGTATATTTTTGTGTTGTATAGTTATGGTAGAAACTAACTTTTCATTCATAAAATCTTGTGAAAAAATTGTAAAATAAAATATAAATCACTTAGTACAAATTTATTCTAAACTAAACGATGTACGCGAGAATAATATTAGGCAGGACTGGGTAACAACATTTTAGATTAGATTGGTTAAAAAATTGCCTTTTTATAAAATAGTAATCGGTGCAAAACTTTTGCATCTATGTATTCAAAACCAAAATAGTTTTCTTACAATGCCGCTAGATGGCGTTGTGTCAAATGTCCCTGCATTTATTTACTTACTAACTGCAATTAATCATGTGATGTAATGATAAACGAAATATGTAATGGTGTGACAATATTACGGTAATAACTAATGTGTGTGTGTGTTCTAGCTGGGCATCTCTCACGGCAGCGACGTGCGCATGCGGCGCGCGGAGCTAGAGGCGCTGCTCGGCGCACAGCACGACCTGCGCGCCGTCGACAATCAGTACAGCTTCGTGTGACTTGTACACTGAGTGTACACAACTTGTATACTGAGTGTACACAACTTGTGTACTGAGTGTACACATCTTGCATACTGAGTGTACACAACTTGTAAGTAGTGTACTAGTGGTGAGGGCAAGTATTGGTTGCGTACTTCTATTCTGTGATTTTGTGGCATAACGGCCAATGATGAGGTTTCAATGCCACTTCCCGGTAATAAATGTGAAGGTTTGTGTGTGTGAGTTTGTTACGTCTTCACGCTGTAACTGCTGAACTGATTTGTCATGGAGATAGATTAGACTCTGAATATATTGGCTATGTTTTATTTTGAATTAACGCGGGTAACACCACGGGGCGCTGTTAGTACATACTTAATACAACGGTGGGAAGTTAAAATGATTCAACACGTTAAGTTAAAAACATTGTTCTGTACATTAAAATAAAATAAAAAGCCTTTATTTCTATTACTCATTAAGGAATAGTTACAAAATAAATAGGTAATGTACATTATATTGAGAATCATTTAAGAAAGTATATTCTTTATGAAATATTATACAATGTGCATTTAGGATTTAATTACATTAAAAATAGTATCAAATTAAGAAAAACTAATTCATGCCTAAGTGTGGCTGAGACATTGATGAGTGATATTAAAAGTAAGATAAATCTAAATGTTGTTTCCGTCTTCACTGATCACAGTTGTACAGGACAATATGACGAGCTAAGTAAATAGAGGGACAAATACTAGGTCTATATCAGATATTGAATCAGGTGTTACTTTGCGGAAATCCATTGTAAATTAAACTCTGGAGAAATATGTAGTGTTTTTCCGCTGCGACTGCTCCTTAACCCTTAAACAAACAAGAGCCCCTGTGGCTGTTTAAGAAAAAGCGAGGGTGTTTTCTGGGTAATTAGGGGCCGCTGATTTCATTTTTGATGAAAAAAATATAAAAAAGGGGGAGGGAAGGGGTGTTTTTTTGTGTGGTAAATAACCTACCATTATCCATTACCGACTTGTAAAATTTTACGATTGTGGTAAAATAGTTACCATTATCCAATCCGGTTTGAAAAAAAATCTATACTAGTTGTATTCTCTGGGTTTGCTTGTCTAATTTAGGTAATTTAAAAAACATATACCTACATATTCACATTTCTTTTGTTCAATACATTATATTTCTTCTAAAGCATTCGACATAGAAGGAGTCTAATGGTTTTATGGTCTATCTTAGTAGGTAAATAAAAATAGTCGTTTTCTATGTAAGACTTTTATTAATTATACTTATATAAAAGTGGACACTTATTTTTAGACTTAGTGGATAAAGTGCGATCACGAGTCATGTTTAAAAACCGTTTTCTATATTAGTAAATCCAATAACAGTTAGGCACGAATGAACAATGGTAGATAATTTACCACAATCACCCATAACTTCACATGATCGAAAACCATGCATAGATTACCAGAATTATCAACCAAATGGATGCAAGACAACAACAATATAGCCTAGTTTATAAATCTGGACGCAAAAACCACTTACCAGATTTTTCGTAGAACAAAACTCAAATTTTTGTGGGAGCGACGCACAAATTTCAAATTTTGTTCGCCAAACTGCCGACTTGCCCTCTTTGACATTGACTTATAAGGACGTGTGACGTTTATTAGTGAAATGTTGCTAGTAGTTGGATAAAAAAAAACACAACGTTTTACTTGCTATTCAATTCGATTAAATTCGGTGAAAAAAAAGTCCTTTTTTTAAAAAAAATCAAGTGGTATGCATTTTACCTTTATTTTAATAAGGGTTAACCGGCTTCAAACAACAAACTTGATGGATTTTGGTGTGTTCCTCCCATGGAAGTAATATATAGGGAAATATTACTGCTGATCCAATATGAGCAGAGCGAGGCGAAGTATGAAAGGCAGTTGTCTTTTTCTAACTAGGGTGACAATAAATTATATAATTAGGATATACCAATTCATCTTCTTACCAAATCGGGAGCAGTCTCTTTTGCGGTCCTATTTTACCTGCATCTTGCCAGTCATGATGATCCCTATCTCTATTGACGCGTTAAGTAGTAAACACCAACAAACTTACTTACAAATTAAAATGCACTTTAGTTTGTAACTTATAATAGTATCGATTCGGTTAATTGACAGGGAGGTCGGTTAAACATTTTGCAGCAATCACAATATTTATTTACAAGTTCACATTTGAATTGCATGTAGGTATCCTATATTTTTAACACTATCGTTTTCCTTGTGTTTCAAATTCTAACTGAAACGAGTGATGGTTAAAACTATGTACACCAATATAAAGCAAACTGTATACAATACTAAGGAATCGTATGTGAAACCATGGTATAAGAATATATGACTTGCCTACTTTTTATCAGCACTACTACTAATAGCTACAAATCAATTACTAAATTTTTCTCACCACGGCAGGAATTGGGATAGCGCCTTTTTTTTAACAAACGGAGAGAATTTGAAGTATTAAAAGATTTTGGATCAAAGTGTAGACTGCAAACTTTGGAGAATTTATTTTGATGTTTTCATTTTTAGGAAAACTGAAAAAATATCATATTGCACAAATTATTTCAAGCACGAGAAAATATGGTCACCTTAGTCCCTATAATGTAATCTTACTTAAACTTTAGCATACCTGTAGAAAGATATATTGCAACCACTATAAGATTCATTTCTGCATCCCGGAACACTACAAGTTCTTAACATTTTGTTATTTTTACAATAATATACATTAAAATTATTTTTACAAATTACATATGAAATTATTTTTTTCCCGCCATCTTTTGTCATATAATGTCATCATAATTTAATGTTGCTTGTGTGAAAAATAATATAATATTAATTGGTTACTTATTTTATTTTGTGTTAATTTCACAAATTAATTCAGATTTCTATGTGTCAAGTAAGATTTATAATAAATAAAATTAAATAATATTATTTATTGCTAAATATTTCAAAACTTAAGTTGACAGTGACATTTATCACACATTATTTTTTAAACTGGCAAGCTGTTGAAGCAAGACAACAGCCTTCTCTATATGCCTTTCATTTTTGACCGATTTCCCCCCCGATTTACCATTTATAGAAAATGAACTTTAAATGTAAGAACATAAGGTTTCTATTCATATAAAATTTATTTTACAAAACCAAAGAGAGAACAATCCAGAGGGAAAGAGAGGGATGATATAAAAAATCCTTGGTTCCTCCATATACCACCGCCACACCTCACCTCCTAACCAACGTGGCCTCCGTGGCTCTCAGGATCTTACCAACACCGCACCTTGTGTCTGCAAGCTTTGTAGTTCTCCTTCCATACATATACCTACATATTACTCCAGAGTTTAATTTAGGTACCTATATATTGTTTTTGTGTTTCTTCAAACATGCAAATTACTTACAAGATATCATGACAAACATACTTAAAAGTATGGAAGCGATTGATTAAAATTAACGAATTAGTTATGGATGATAAAGAATCACGAAATTAATTAGTTGATTAGCAAAAGTTTGTACTTTGTAAGCTAAATTCCCAAAGATATTTACGTTGTGCAATAAATGTGTTGTTGTATGAATATTAGTAACTAGCGAGGCTTGGCCTGGTGGTTAGCTGTAACTTATTTATTGCTGTCTCTACTTACTTGGTGAATGTTTTATATAGAAATAATTTAATTCGGGTGTCTGATTGTCAGTTATAAAAAAAGTAGAGCCCTTGATTATTTTGTTCATGATTTTTTAAGAAAGTCTCTTTGTGGCAAAATAAACAATTCAAATTGAATTGGAAATTAATAGTAAACTTCACTGCCCTTTCCCAGAATAATCGACTTTTCAGTACTTTTCTTACGAAAAGTTCCTCGGTTGAAAGATAGGCAGTCTAAGCGTCGGCAGGTTTACTACAAATTTGTTATAAAGAGGGAAAGCTAGTCTCCTCTAAATACATTAAAAAAATCAATCATTTATGATAATAAATAAAAAATGGCAGAGATTTAAACCACTTTTATAAAAAATCATACTAAGCATCATCGAATTATTTCCATGTGTCTATGATGTTTGTGGGTACATGGAGAATATAATCTCATTACAATAAACTATAGTTTCTTCTTTATTTTAACATAAATAATGTCCAGTGTATTTAGAGAACTCTGTGACTGACTCGGCACATTCATTAGATACTACTGTTTATTTAGTTGACCTGAGTTCCTACTTTGTATTAGTTATTTATTTAAATGTCTTAATATGTTTAATTAGGTACTAATTTGTAGCTTGACTTTACCTGTAAGCTTTATTTTCTTGGTTAGTTTCTGATTTTTAAATCATCATCATAAAAATAAATTTGAATAGAAATCAACCAAATACTCGAACTCTTGTAATATATAAGTACAATGCATATTTTGTGTTGACATTTAGCACACTAGAATATTTAGGTATTTTATTTATTGTTCGCTAAGAATATAAATGTAGTTAGGTAGGTTATACAATGAATGTAGGCAACAGCCGACATCTTAACCGAATTTTGGACACTGGTTTCATAAATATTTCAGCAGCGGTATGTATTACATACGAATACTGCGACTATACGAGGAAGACTCGTCATTTTGAGCTTCTCTGATTGATGGAACTTGGCTGGTTTGTTTACAATATACAATGTAAAAATCATAATACCTTCATAAATACTTGTACAAATATTGTACATAATGACTTGGCTCACGTTTTGCTTTTTTACTTGCAATTTAGATAAAAAAGGATGGAATAGTCTTGTTAGACTGAATATAGACATTACTGGATTGTATATACGGTAATAGAAACTAAATATACACAGCTAGGGTATTATATTCAGGATTACGAGTGGAAAATAATGACGGCAATTTTAATATAAGTAATGAAAATCATAAAAAATCAGTATGTACATACATTACATAATATATAGTCAAGTTTTTTTACTTTGAATTGTTTGAATGTTTGTATTTCATTAAAATACTTTGTTCTTGCAATCTTTATTGAAGGAACAAAATAAGTTTTAATTAAATGTACTTATCAAAAATATATGATTAAGTTATCGTATCGCCTTCATGTAACAAGGTTTGTATGTATAGAATATAATGTAATTAACATGTATCTATAAAGCTCAGTTCCAAAGCGAACGACGCCGCGGGGCAGAACTAGTTAGGAAATATACGAATTAGAAATACAACATCACATCAACCTAATGATTAAATTAACAAAATTTTATAAAAAAAAGTATTTGTAACAAATGTTAGAAAATAATAAATGTTGTTGGAAATGAAGGTGTGTTGAAAATTTACATTTAAAAGTCATTAATATTGGTTGGATGTAATAAATGTTTCAATTCGTCAGCTCTCTTTAAAACCATTGTAATATTTGCAATGTTCGGATACGCAGATATTTCACCGTTTGTGTATTTATACAAATACAAAAAATATAATAAAAATAGTTCGCTGTGAAAAGAAAATTTACCTAATAGAAATTTAATTATCACCATCACAAAATGGTAGGTATATTAAAACATTACTAAATGTTATCATTTTGCTTGGGATTTAATATTTAGAGATGAATTTTCTATGAAAAAAGAAATGTCTCCGCTTCGGAACAAACCTGAACAATTTCTGATGAAATTGTGTGAATGTGCAGTCCCAAGTCAACTTTAGTGAACATTCCTTCGATGTATGTAATATTTGAGAAATGGAATAAAAGCTATATGTTTTAAAAAATATCTTTTATTTTACACATAACAGTACCTACTTAGAAACCTAGTTACTTATTTATTTACAATAATAAATATCACTAGTAAAAAATTCTGTAGATATGAAAGGGCATCTTAGTCATTTTCATGTCAAAGGCACTTAGTGCGGTTTAAAAACTCTTTAGCTTAGACTTGAGTTGATCATATGAAAAAAAGAACTGAATTGGCATTATCTGTGAAGTTAAAATTATACAAAAGTGAATTCTTATAAGCTAATACACACATGAAATGCAGGCAAATCTTATAAACATAACTTTTTTTTATTAAACACCGCAGGACATTGTAGTAATCTTCCTTAGTTTAATGAATGCAAGCTACGCTCGCGATGGATCACAACTCGCCTGATGGTAAGCATTGTTGAAGGGTACGTACTAGGTGTTGAACCTAGATGGTAAGTATAGTCTTCCAAAACTTTGTACTTATGTAAATGACCCGTTGACAGCGTGTGTCGCCACTAGGACCATGTTAGACGCTACTCATTTATTACCTATATATGTTATTTAATGTATAAGCATTGTTGAAGGGTACGTACTAGGTGTTGAACCTAGATGGTAAGTATAGTCTTCCAAAACTTTGTACTTATGTAAATTACCCGTTGACAGCGTGTGTCGCCACTAGGACCATGTTAGACGCTACTCATTTATTACCTATATATGTTATTTAATGTATAAGCATTGTTGAAGGGTACGTACTAGGTGTTGAACCTAGATGGTAAGTATAGTCTTCCAAAACTTTGTACTTATGTAAATGACCCGTTGACAGCGTGTGTCGCCACTAGGACCATGTTAGATGCTACTCGTTTATTACCTATATATGTTATTTAATGTATAAGCATTGTTGAAGGGTACGTACTAGGTGTTGAACCTAGATGGTAAGTATAGTCTTCCAAAACTTTGTACTTATGTAAATGACCCGTTGACAGCGTGTGTCGCCACTAGGACCATGTTAGATGCTACTCATTTATTACCTATATATGTTATTTAATGTATAAGCATTGTTGAAGGGTACGTACTAGGTGTTGAACCTAGATGGTAAGTATAGTCTTCCAAAACTTTGTACTTATGTAAATGACCCGTTGACAGCGTGTGTCGCCACTAGGACCATGTTAGACGCTACTCATTTATTACCTATATATGTTATTTAATGTATAAGCATTGTTGAAGGGTACGTACTAGGTGTTGAACCTAGATAGTAAGTATAGTCTTCCAAAACTTTGTACTTATGTAAATGACCCGTTGACAGCGTGTGTCGCCACTAGGACCATGTTAGATGCTACTCATTTATTACCTATATATGTTATTTAATGTATAAGCATTGTTGAAGGGTACGTACTAGGTGTTGAACCTAGATGGTAAGTATAGTCTTCCAAAACTTTGTACTTATGTAAATGACCCGTTGACAGCGTGTGTCGCCACTAGGACCATGTTAGATGCTACTCATTTATTACCTATATATTTTACTTATTTTTTTATTGTATGTGTGTGTGTATTTGGTAAATCTGCCTCAGTATATGTTTTTCTATTGTATGTCTACTCGATGAGCGGCAGGATGTAGAACTCCGCAAACATCTGTCGGTGCTCCTCCTTCTCCAGCTTCAGCTGCAGCAGCAGCAGCCCGCCAGCACTCACTCGGAGCACCACCTGGGGGGAACTTCAACTAGAACCCGCGTGAAACGTCACGTCTGTCTCAACGATCTTTGGGTCGTATTTCCTCATGACGGAGGGTCGTGACTCCCCCGTACAATTAATTCGATAGGTGAGTTCTCTCGGGCTTATGGTGTGCGCCCAGGTCCTTCCACGGAAGATACGTGTCCTCAGATATTGTGGTCCTCAAACATGTTGGGTTCCTCAAGATAACTTTTAGATAGGAAGGTGATAAATCATTCTATCCTATTCGCACAATACAGCTCCTTCATTAGTGCGACAAGGATGGCATGAGTTTTGACGCCCCTTATAAAGTTTAATAAACCATGATCTACGCGAGACATTTCTGGAATACTCGCGTCTACAAATAATGCCTTTATGTTTATGTATTGTTAGATCATTCATTCGTTGTAGCGCCCGTAGCTCAGCTAGCGGAGGTGATCGCATGCGATTGCCAATGTTAAGCAAAGCTCGACACGGTCAGTACGCGGATGGGTGACCGAAAAGTGGCATTTTATACAGGTCTGATGACACGTTAAATTGTAGGTCCCGGCTGTTTTGTCTAGTACGGCCGTCGTTAAGCTATGTCAGAGGCCTTTAGGGCTTGATAAATTCTCGACACTAGAGTTGGGCACTCTCATTATCATTATGTCATGTCACCTTGGTGGAGATGGCAAGTGCCTTCATGATGTGTCGCACGTGCTGCAGCGGGTACTGCAGCGTGACGTCACGCGCGCAGCTGAACGACTGCACCGAGTCAGAGGACTTCGGCATGTCGATGCACGACCGGTCCTGGGACGAAACAATAGTCACAGAAACAGATTTTAACCAGATTCTAGAAAAAAACACATGTTTATTCTCCAATAACTGGCGCAGAATGCTGAGGTTACCATAGACAGCCAAACGTTTCTATACTGAAAGGCCTCCAAATAGACAAAACTCGGCACCTGTCCACTATTAGCTTGCAAAGGATTGTATAATATTTTGGCCACATTGCTCGCAGAGAAACCAGGAGCGCCTTAGAGTGACCGGGTTAGGAAAGAGACCATGAGGCCGAAATCCCATACAGTGGTCTGACCAAGTAACTAAAAAGCAGGAGATGCAATGAATGTTGCAATACACCGAACCACAGAACGCAACTGATGGAGACAACTAGTCATCAGAATCAGAAAGAGATACAGCAGTGAGGGATACAACTAAGAAGAGAAATTCTTCAATCGGTTTGACCGAGCCAGTGGAGCTTGCTTGTATGCTAAAACATTCCTTACCTGCATGCCATAGGTAACGATGCTGACATTGGGGTGGTCCGGAGACAGGTTTATCTCTATAACATCGCAGGCTCGCTCGATGTCCGCCAGCAGGCCGAGCAGCGCGGGCGCGCGCAGCACCAGCTTGGCCACCTCCTCCGCATCCTCGTCACGCAGCTCCAGCACGCAGTCTGCTGTCTGCGTAGAGATCTCGCAGTCTGTCATCACGTTGTGCACGGACTGCGGCTGGAGGCTAAGCCACAACACATAAATAAATATTCCGGGACATTGCACACATCGCCATCTAGCCCCACACTAAGCAAACGCTTGTATCATGGGTACTAGATAACGAATATAATACTCATATACTTTCTTTTGTAAATACATACTTTTAATACATACAAACACACATACACATGGATTCTGCTAATAAATTATCACATTCTATTTCAGCCAATTCTATAACAAGGATAGATAAATTAATTACTTCAAATCTGATCATTTAATGGGCAACCACAATGAATACATACAACTGACAAATTTATTTTTGTGTCCGTTTGGTTACTTGCATGCCCCACGAACATGTATAAAATGATCAAATAATAAAAAAATTCATTGATTCAAATCAAATCCGAGGATATTTCTGACCAAAAGAACTGTCAATAACAAATTATTCTGAGGGGGAGTCACCCTCAGTAAGGAGGAACACATCTCATGGGGGAAATTGAATTGACTCACACGAGCAGGAGCGGCGAGCCCTCACTCCGGTAGTACATGCGCAGATTGCAGTCCTCGCCTGAACCAAATATGTTGAGACATTCCGCTAGCACTGTGATGCTGAGCTAAGGGACACACACAGTAGTAATTCATTTATGCAAAACAACATTAACTTGATGTCAAGTATGTAGCCTATAATTATTATTATCATTAATTTAGCGTGCTTGCCTGATCAACATTGAGTTGAAGATGGAACTCCTCCATTATTTGACAGTTAGCAACTTTGCACAATAAATGTAACACTTTGTATGAAAAAGAAAGAAAGTTTTACTGTGTACCAGTGTCCTTTTGGCCTTCCCTTTCCTTATTGATCTTTATGTATACTGACAATGTTACTTAAGTTGAATCTTATAATAATAAAGAAATTTTAAAATTGAAAAAATTTAAATTCCTTATTGATCATGAAATTTTGTATTTTAGTATTGAGTATGTTTTATAAGAGTAGCTACTACTCTGGCAGCACACACTCACCTTGAACATGACGTCGACATGTTCCCGCACGTGGTACTGGGTGAAGGTGTCTGCCGGCACGTAGGCAGAGGCCTGCACACAGCGGCCCTCCTCCACTGTGAGCTTCAGACCCTCGGGCAGAGCACATAACACTGCGGACTGGGAAAAATAAACAGCACTCTTAAACAATATGCTACAATTCAGTAGTAAAACACATCTGGATATATCAAATTGGTTTATATGGTTTAATTGTTGTGATCATAGCAGGGGACACAACCTGACAATCAAGCGATGCTCTGCCAAAAATAACACAGGTCACCACATACTCAGCAACAGAGTGGTTCATATCTGGAACAGGTTGACAAAAGAGGTGGTCAGTGCAACATCTGTAAACAACTTTAAGAACCGGCTTGATAACTGGTTACAGAAAACCAAAAAATCTCTTGTTAACTTGTGATCGTTGCACCAGTGGACTGTATAAATTTGAACTTGTATATCAAACAATTTTGACACAGTGTGATATGGATACATCAGCAATTTCCTGCTCGCCCATTATTCAAATAAATAAAAGAATTGAATGTACTGGATAGCTAAATAGCAGCAATCATAAACATCAGCAAGCCTTTTATTTCTCACCTTATTTGTTAAAGCTCGATTTAGAGGATAGCAGAACTGTGCTGATGTGCCTACATCACACTCTGTCCAGATTGATTCTTTATTTTATGTTTATTATTTCTATACATCCAATTATACTAACCTCCTGGAACTGTAAAGCCTTGAGCAGGCTGCAGAGAGTCTTCCCCGAGTCCATGGAGGCAGTGAAGTAGTACTCCGAGGTGCCTTCATCCATGGCTCTCGTACATGGACCTCACCAGCATCAGGTACTGCTCCGGAGTCACCGAGTGCTCCTCAGTCCTGTGCAGGAGCTGCGCCAGGCGGGCTGCTAGCACATGCTTACACAGTATCTGGAATAACATAGTAGGTTTCTCTAAATAACTTTATTACTTTACTAATTCTGTAAGTATAATATATATGTTTTGGAATGCTTTGATTTCTCAATTTTATGATTTATTATACAAAATATGCTTATGACTGATGATGCTGATGCTGCTTTCCAAGCCGATTGCAGCTACGGTGAATGTATATCCTATAGGAAGGTTACTGAAGCATCCTCACATGACTAATACTGCTACATTTGCTACATGTGAAGATGCCATTTACATAGTTATAGGTAATGTTAGAAGTTTGGTTTAATTTTGAAATCGTGCCTTCTTTTGTTTTCAAGTGTATACACATTATCGTGTATCGTTCTCCTCCATCCAGGGCAACTGGCAGCTTGCGACTCACACATGGAGGGCTTAGTGGCACACACCTTCATATGCCTCTTAAGCACATCTTTATATCTCAACAACTGCCCTCCTCTTTGACATGTAGTTAAAAAAAAAATATTTGCAGCTGCTTTGAAGTTGAAATTATGACCATATATTTGTCTAAGAGTGTGTTTTTTATCATATTTTCATCATACAGTTAGGAGTACTATTTACTTAAATTAGCATGGATCAAAGTCTCAAACAAATTTCATTAGATAACAAGATACTTGCCTGACATTTCTTCTCAATGACTTGATGTTTGAAGGCCAGGCACGGGCAGTAGTTGATTCTAGGCAACACTCTGTAGCAGTGGTCGTTACCTCCTTTGATTTCTATCAAGGCCCTCAACTTGTTGCTTGTGACATACACTGTCAGTGTGGGATACTTCTCCAGTATATCCAGGGCTCTTTGCAAGACTCCTCCAAATACTGAGTGGAGAGATAGCAGGTCAGAGTCTGAAACTGCTTTTTTATCAGTTATTGATGTTAAATATTAAAAACCCAACTAAGTCACCTTTACAGTTACTGTTTTAGTTAGTTTTAACATACTGCAAAGCCTAGCAAAGTCCCAAATTCAGGAATGATTAGATGAGTTTAATCGTTCCATTTTGTAAAGATAAGTTCATATGAAACAGGCCAACTGTTTCCATTATAGTTCAACTCAATTTAATACAACTTCTGAGTTCTATTCTAATACTTTCATCACACTTTATTACTTACGTTGGTTATCCTTGGACTCGTGAATCCGTTTTTCTACTTGTTTCAACACAGATTCAGCCGCTAGAGGTATTACAGAGTAGCTCTGGTTATTTTTTATCATCACACACAATTACTACGTACAGAATCAAAATTCTTGCGAAATAAAATAGAAATAAAATTAGCGAAAATAGAAAAATGTGTTTTGTTTTGCTTCTGAGGCTTTACCGCTGTTCACAGAGTACTTTTTTATATACGGAAACCTCGGAGTAAATATCACAATGGAGGGAGCCATAGAGATTTTGAGCGTGGCCACTTTTTGCTAGTGTGCAGTTACAGATTTGCATTAGTGTGTATGACTAGTGATGTACATTCCCATCAAGTCTATCGATGGAAAATTGGTGAAGTGAATAAAAATGCATGTATTTTATATGAATTGTTTATTAATTATTTTCATAAGATAGGTAATCTGGCAATCTGGCTTAAAAGGTAGGTAATCTGGCATTATTTTGAGTTATTAATATGACGGCTAATGACCCTTAAACAGTATTAATTTTGTGTACATGTTTCTGACACTGGTTTCAGTGACATCATTTTTCATCACGAAATGTATGCGGAGCTGAAAATATTTGTCACATATCGATTTAATTAAAAGAAGTTTATGATCTTCTAATAAGCTAAAATCTAGGACATGTGTATTTAAACATCGGAAAATATTTTGAAGGTTAGAGGAATCCATAAGCTGCAAGATTACGTCTCTGATCATTTTATGTACATCTTTGCTGTTGATTTTGCTGTGATGTGTCGTTATTAGTTAGTGGTGATGAAACAGGTTTCTTCGAAATGTTTCGAACACAGTCTGGAATATTTTGTTGGCTCCCAGTTATCACGCCTAACAGCTTTGATCCACTCACTTCTCATTTCTGGACATTTTGGAAACCTAAAAATTAGTTATACGTTAAAAGAAAAAAGAAAAGATATGTACATAATTCAGTGTAAAAAAGTACATTTAGTTATGACATTACATTACATGTACTTAGGCACAGTTTTATCAAGATTAGAAGATATATCTTTTATCGATAAGTATATCGATAAAACTAAAATCTATGGTACGGACATCACTAGAATTGATGCTTAAATTATCTTTTAACACTTTTGCTGTTTTAAGACAGTTTTAGACATTATCTTGACCCAAATCACATGGATGTATATAAACTAGATTGTTAATATGATGGTACAATAGCATTTTGGCTAAAAACATCATCAATTTAGCATTTACAATGACTTAAACATTGTCACCAACTTACGTATGAAATGACAAATCCGGGTCTTTTATAGTTACCTCCTTTTGTAGTTCTTGATGAACATGACACTGCTGAGCACGACATAGTTTTACATTTAACTTTAAACAAATCTGTAACACCGTAAAATCACTTGATATTCTTTAAAATTCTAAAGCACAAACGCAATGTTTTGGCCTACTCGTCGGTCATAAAAAGACACGGTGCGGCGTTGCCAGCATGTAAATTTGCTATCTCTTTTACTCGTAGCTTCATTCTGAAGGAAAGACAAAGACACACTTAAGTGCTTTACACACAGACGTAAGAGCGGCAACGTCTCTATGGCTCCCTCCATTGTGATATTTACTCCGAGACGGAAACCCTCGGCGGAAACCTAAATAAATAAATAAATAAATAAATATCCTGGGACATTGCACACAGCGCCATCTAGCCCCACACTAAGCAAACGCTTGTGTCGTGGGTACTAGATAACGGATATAATACTTATATACTTTTCTTTTGTAAATACATACTTATTATACATACAAACGACCAGACTCAACACAAGTAATTATAAATTTTTAAATTGCATAAATACTTGTGTCATGCGGGAATCGAACCCGGTTGCCGGTTACTTTTTTTAATCGTCCTGGAATAGTGATGTGTCTCGACTTCGATTAAGTATCATTTATATAATCGATTAAAATATTCGAATAAAATAAATCTTATTTTTGTACGTTATATACGTTTAAAATAAAAGATAATCATTAACACATTAATTTATTGACACCATGGAAGTAATAAGAGAGGGATGATATAAAAAATCCTTGATTGACACCCAATAAAGCCGTTAAGTTAAACAGAACATCATGAAAATTGAAACATAAATGTTGTAGGACGTCATTTCTATCTAATCTCAGCAAGGTATTTTAGCTTTCGCGCTTGCGCAAATGAAACTTTCAGGGACTGGCGAAAGTCTAGTTTTGACATACGTGATACGTAATGAAATGATAGATATTTTGTTAATGCAATTGAGTAATTTGTTGTATAATGTATAAATAACAATTGAAAAAAAAAATGTTATTACAGACATTTCAAGTGTAAGCAAAGCATTACAAAATTTCGACCGTTTTACCAATAAATTGTTTGAGGTACGTTCAGTGTTGAATTAAGTGTTTTTATAATAAAATTAATCTTTCACCTTGAAATTCAGTATGGGGTGCGGTTTCAGGACCCTTCTGGATAAATATGCCAGAACATTTGGAACTTCAGCACCTGGTGGATTTATCTGCGGGCAGTGGGGATGAAACAATGCCAAACCTATTGGAAAACAAGCGACCGCTGATAAAAAGATGCCCGTACCTCGGCCTCATCCTAGCGACATTGTCCTCTTTGTTTTTCTCCTTATGTTCAGTGATAGTGAAAAGTCTAGTGAACATTGATCCGATGCAACTTGCTATGTTCCGTTTCATAGGCGTTTTGCTTCCAACGATACCCATAGTTATTTATACAGAACAACCAGTATTCCCAGAAGGAAAACGATTACTGTTAATATTACGGTCCATTGTAGGAACTGTAGGGCTAATGTTAAGTTTTTATGCTTTCAGAAATATGCCTTTGGCTGATGCATCAGTTATTGTGTTTTCAGTACCTGTTTTTGTAGCATTATTTGCACGCGTATTTCTCAAAGAGCCTTGCGGTGTCTGGAACACTATTTCAATTGTTTTGACTCTTATTGGAGTTATTTTGATAACGCATCCTCCGTTCTTGTTTGGCGATTCTAATAATGATCACAATCAAAACTATAACAGCTTAAAAGGCGCTGTTGCAGCTTTTGTATCAACTATATTTGGAGCGAACGCATATGTTTTGTTACGCGTACTTAAAGGGTTACACTTCTCTGTAATAATGACAAACTTCGGTGCTATTGCTATTCTACAAACTTTAATGTACTCTATTATATTAGGCGTATTGTGCATGCCCAACTGTGGGACAGAAAGGTTTTTAGTGGTATGTCTGGCGTTGTTTAGTTACTTGGGCCAAATCTTATTAACAATGTCTCTTCAAATGGAACAAGCTGGGCCTGTAGCCATTGCTAGATCTGCTGATATTGTTTTTGCTTTCCTTTGGCAAGTGATGTTTTTTAATGAAATTCCTAGCAAATATTCTGTTTTCGGAGCAATATTGGTTTTAAGTTCTGTAATGCTTGTCGGTTTACGTAAATGGGCTCTTGCCTTGCCTACCGATTCACAACTGCGTTGTAAACTAGGCGTACTAGCCCAATAATAAAATGTAGGGAATTGTTCTGGCACCAAAGTACCTTATTAATTTTAATTCGTTATCTATTTTTGTGTAAACAAATCAATGGTCAGAGTATATTAATCTTAAATACTTATCTCTTTTTTTTTCAATATTTAGCTGGACAATAAATTTTTGTTAATTTTCTTATTTCAAAGATGCACTATCATATCGCTTATCACAATGGATTCGGTAGATTTTTTCCTATTAATTGTTAAATTATTTCTTAGTTTTCGATACAAGACTTAATTATAATAATTATACTTACCTGATACAAAATAGTCAAATAAAACAGGTACAATAATTAATTATCAAAAATAATATAACTTGTAATATAACTAACATTCATTGATTACATCCTAAAAGACTGTTAATTAAGTCTATTTTTAATTATGCTACCAACTTGCCCAAAGTATAATGACGCCATTACTTAATTGAAAAATATTCTATCCTTGCATTGTTATATACTTCATTTATAGTTTCACACAAATTGTACTTATAGTTTAAGCACTCATTAATGTGATTTTGGACAAGTAAGTAAATTTATATACTTGTACATGTACATGTTATAAGTAATTACTTATGGTACGGTGTACAATGTACATACACAATAAATATTTACGTATGATTGATTATTATAGATATAAAAGAGTATGTATCATTAAACGTTACGATCAATGACGAGTGATCAAGTACCAAGTACTTACTTACATTTCACGATTGAGTTAAAATCACCATATCATGCCTGAATTATGGAGCCCAACGTTGGGCGCCAATTCCGTTGGGCGCCATTAAATAACGTAAACGCTTAAAATATTTTAAAGACACTTAAATCAAATGATAGAATCCTTCGTAAAGAAAAGATCTCTGCAGGCATGTTTTGAGAAGCTAAAGTTCTATTTTCTTAAACCTTCTTTGATATCGGGTGGCAACAATTTTGTTTTATGTACCTAAGTAGTAAAAAATAACGTGTAAAATGTTTTTGTATTAACACATTTCATCTCCCTACATTGAGACTAGGATATAAAATATGTAAATTGTTACAATTTAGTAACGTAAGTAAATTGTTGCATAAGTTAGATAAAAGATCACAATCACATGTAATAATCCATGATTTTATTTCGAAGAAACACTTCCTAGCAAGACCAATTCGTAATTACCGCTATAAATGATACACATAGAATTGGTTTTGCTGATTTATTGTTACAAGTTAGTGAGTCTTAGATAATAATAATCACTGTAGTGCAAATACATGATTGTATAAAAATGTTTTAACCAATTTCCTATTTTTTGGCACATAATGTAAACAGCAGCTTGCAGAAATAAATTGAATTTAAACTTAGATTTACTGATATTTGTTTTATTTATTTTATCATAATGCATAAGTATGTATTAGCACAATACAAATTGGATTAGGTTAGTTGGTGTATGGTCTAAGTTACACCTCAACTTCATTATCACTAGCGCTTGCTAAACAAAGTCAAGTACCACTATTTGTCTTCTTAAATACTCAAATACTCATTTATTGGTAATGTAAAATTATACATGCTTAGATCTTTAAAACTATTCATCAGAATCTGGAGTTTCATTAGGTTTATATTATTTTTTACCGAATTCATAAAAAGGAGGTTATCAAATCTTCTGAAAGTATTACCTATATTTTTATTACGGAAACCTTAAATACTCTCCTAGCTGGGCCACTGATTATAATTGAAGTAACTTTTTAAATTATAAAATAAAATGTACTTACCCATTCTTTAATTTTCGTGTAGTATCCCCAACCCAGATCTAGTCACTTAATAAATTTTATATTTTATACAACACGCTCCATGCTTACCAAAAAAATCCCACAAAGTCCTTAAAAGTTCAAGTAGCTAATAAAAATTAAATCATAATAATATAAAGATTAAATTTTCTTTCAAAAAATTTAATGTTACTGTCCCGGGGTAGTGGCTAGTTTTCGTGGATCATTATAAATTCTCACCACATTTCTAAACTCTCGGCCTGATGCTGCGTTGACCTGATTCAAGTTAGAACTAGTCAAGATACGTCTGCATCTGCAGCCAGCCATATGGCTGGCTGCAGACGTATCTAGACTACTAAGTATTAGTCAATGATGTTGCATAGAGTTTTCAAAAAATAGTGGTGAGAAATTCGTGGCGTGGCTTTGGTTTCTGAAATCGTTGATTTGCGTGGTTGAGTTATGTCTTTGAATTCATTTATTTAAAGGAACACTGTAGAGTACAAATATAAGGTAATCTAACATTATGATCAAAACACAAATAATTTGCTTGTAAGGTTTTTGTATGGTTTTAGCACAAATACTTTATTTTCATTTTCGTGGTCATGATTTGCGTGGTTTACGTGGTAGTTTTGACCCATGCAAATGAAATTGCGTAGAATTTTGTATATCACGTACGTTCTTTTAAGCATCTTATCCGTCTGGGGGGCGTTTTGGGGCGTTGATGTAAGTCTGCCATTCCAGCGACACGCTGGTCTCCGCCCGCAGAACAAGGGTTGTGGGAACACTGCTGTCAGCATCGGCCGCAGTCGCCACGATTAGATTAGAAGGGGTGGATATCAACAAATCTGAAGAAATTTGCTTTTATGGATGAAATCGGGCGCTACCTGTAGGCTCACGGATAGGAGGTGTGGGGGAACCTCTACCCACACCCATTGATACTTTGCTGAAGTACCTCAGCATCGTAGTCGATGGGCATGCGTTCCATGGCGCTATACGGAGTCCTGATATGGGCAGAGTCTCTATGCACCAAGGAGCGCACCCTGCTTCCCGGGCCCCAGAAGAGCATAACCAACCGAATGTGCAGAAGGTCATGACATGAGGTGGGTGCAAACTTGCAGGGTTCTGCATACTGGAGAGCGGGAGCGGAAGGTGGACTTGGAGGCGATCCACTGGAATTTGGATTTCACCTCTGCTAGGAGGCTTTGGGATTCGGGGCCATTTCATGCCCCCTAGCATGAGGAGTCGATGTCCGAATCCACAACAAAATCCGAGGTTGTTGCCCACCCTAAACTCTACTCGGAGACTGAAGGTCTGAACGGAAATTGTAGAGAAGTATTGCTCGCTACTTGGTTTCGCAACTCGCGAAACCAATCTTGCTAATACGAAGGAAATTGTGGTAGATTTAAGTCGATAGTGAAGTCTCATTAGCTCCACATCCACACCTACCTACATGCAAGAAATCTATTGAAAGCCATCAATGTACCTATATGTACTTTACATCTTTGACATCATTTACTTCAAAACGTCAGCTAAATAAAAATGGTATGGGCCGTCTATGCTTGAGGCAGGACGAGATCACGCAGCTCAATTGCGATAAACTGGTCGGCTCTTACTCACCAAACGTCACAACTACTCAGTACTATTATTTTACCCACAGGTCGCAGGTCACAGGTCACAGGAGAATGAAACATGCACATTAATGTAGGAGATGTCAGTAAAGGCAATCAGAACAATTGCGCACAATCGACCTCGATATGAGTACCTACTTATATTGACAAAATGCACAACAAAATTTATATCATTGGAGCCACAGTTCCATCAGATTATAGCAACCGCCTTGAATAAATATTAAAACTTAGTAAGTAAAATATATAAATACGCGCAGCACCAAGAAACTACCAGATTGTTGAAGGCAAACAATAGTAGTGGCGAAGAGGCTCCAGAAATATCGCAGCCTGTTAGAAGCCAACAGTGACATCCATACATAATATGTATGGATGTCACTGTTAGTAGGTATATTATACCTACTCTGGAAGCACGTCGCAATCATGTCGCAATACACACCGTCACTTTCTCAGTAAAGTTTTAGCAAACATCATTTATGTGTTATGAAGGGTAAACGGACCATCCTTACTCTTAAAATAATTGATTATGTTGGATTGATTTTACTAATACCTATGAGGTTTTTGTATTTACCTGCCAGTTTCGTTAACTTCTTTATAAAAAAATATAAATTAAAATGTTGATTTGCGTGGGCTTTTTTGTGATTTGCGTGGCCTCCTTTTTTTCAACTTCGATTATCTCTGTAAGTTTATCGATCTCGAAGGTGCCTCTTCTATAAAAAGTTATAGTTCTACGTTTATTTAAAGATTCTTACATAAACTATAGAAAAATATCGAATTTGAAAATGGACACGAAAATGACCAGATAATGCTTTACCGAAGAAGCTCCCCCCAATAAAACTCGAACACGTATGCTTGCCCAATCAGTTGAAAAATCGATTACGAAAAAATATGTAAAGAAATAAACAACACTAATATTTATAATTTTTTAAATATTTGGGTATTTTTTTTGTTTTCGAGTGCAGCCAACGCAGCCCAAATTTTAGTGTCAGCTGTCAAGTTGATTTAGCAGTCAAACGTCAAACTCAATTCTTGATCTTGACAGTTCATGTGTTTCGTGTTTCGAGGTTTGCTTTTGATTTCGTTTGAAAATAAATAATAAATAGAAAGAGTACATACATACATACATGTAATAAAATATTTATGAAAATATTACAAATAAAATATTCTGCGTATAATTTTATAATACCTGATACTGTTACTTATTTGAATATGGCTGACCGGCTCACTCAACTGCAAGACACCATAAACCAGGTATATAAAAGAGCAAAGTACGTGTTAGCTTCTTACATGTAATGACAAATTACTCATGTATTTTCTATTATTTCAGCAAGCTGAGCACTTTTGCAACAGCATAGGTATACTGCAGCAGTTTTCGACGCCAAGTAAATTCCCCGGATTCGATCGTAGCGGTTCCCAGACGCCTCAACAGCAGCAGAATCAAGAAGACTATGCTGTGTTGTTCGCTGCCTTGATATCTCGGTGTGCGAAGGACATTGATACACTGATAGAGTCCCTGCCCAGCGAGGAGAGCTCCACGGAGCTGCAGGTGCAGAGCTTGAGACGGCTGGAGGCTGAGAATAAAGAGGCTGCAGAGCAGTTAGAAGAAGTAAGTTATATGTTATGTAATCTCCCGTCTCTGTTCTCTTTCTGTTTCTGTAATGTATATCCAAGTGTTCCTCTTTTAATATTGTGTTGACTTTGATGCTAATGTAATGTGATAGACATGTAGTTTAGGACATTAACTTAGTGATCATATTTGTGTTTTGAGTCATGGTAAGGTCTGGGTGCTAACTATATCTCTTAACAACCCCTGATGAATACTTGTGCAGGAAAAAGACATCCTAGCTATTCTTCTTGTAACAACTTAAAACAAGATATGAATGATTGTAGTTGCCGAGATAGGTAACAGTTGCTCTCAATACATAGAAAACTTATTTAACTAGATAAATTTTTGTCCCTCATACCATTACCATACCATACCCATAAACATGTGCTTTCTACATTCACTGTTATATGAATAGTACGATAAATTTATAAAATTTATATGTTTGTTTTCACTCCAGGTGGTGCGTCAAGGAGAGATCCTCCTAGAGAAGATCCAAGGAGCCCTGAGTGACATCGCCCAGTGCCAGCTCGACATGCAGAACCCCACCCTCATACTCAATAAAGACATCAAGCCACAGATATAGCATTCATAGTTATAGTATTATTGTAAACACTTGTAGGATAAGTAAGGAATCTTTTCTATTTATGAGGAAGCTAATATAAGTTGTATTGATTAAATATTTGTTAAGATATATGCAATTTTGTTTGTTATACTAGATTAGCTACAAAACTAACAACAGTTTGTATGAAAATGTAATGGATACAGTATCTTTATGAAAACACCAAGCAGTTGGGGTTCTTTATCACATTTTGTTTTTGTAGACCTGATAACTCACCAGTTACTAACCAACACTAACTGAATATGTACTTTAATCTAATATAAAACCCACCTAATAATTTAACAACATGACATACCTATCTAATTCAATGTTGTATTGGTTTCTTGTAAAAAATATAATACTCATTACTTTATGTCCACTATATGCTATCCCCTCTCTAATAACAAATGTTAGTATCTACATTACACTAGCAAATATTTATATTATTAGGCATGTGATGATGCCCAGCATAAACAATGAGAGATGCGTAGTATACTTCCCTTTAGTTTCGGCCAATCAGCGCCTTCCTAGGTCTCCGCTAATCACAGGTTACCTTGTTGTCCAATCAGAGCTTTTCTCTTTGGTCGCCAGAGAGGGTGGTGGATCACTTTCCGTCATAGAAGTCTCTCACGCATGGTGTTTCACAATGAGTCGGATGCCGTCGGTCTGGAGCCCTTAAGGGGATGCTGGGCATCGTCTCTGCTAATAATACGAATTTTATTTTTGTGTAAAATTTGCATATTATTAGGCATGTGACGATGCCCAGCATAATAAACAATGAGAGATGTGTTTGTAACTTGAGAATTGAGTTGGTTCATGAAATGAAGGAAGACTTATCCGATCAAGGATTGAATACATGGTTAATATACATTTATAAGA
Organism: Macaria notata; assembly: GCA_927399415.1. Taxonomy (NCBI): domain Eukaryota; kingdom Metazoa; phylum Arthropoda; class Insecta; order Lepidoptera; family Geometridae; genus Macaria; species Macaria notata. The sequence goes on along the minus strand of OV656745.1, from coordinate 11,858,255 downwards.
TCAATTAAAGAAATAATAATAATTATTGGCAGTATGAAATGAATTAAGCTCTAGTTTTGTATTTTTTATTTATTTTGGAAATAGTTGTTGAGGCGGACTTGAAATAAAACTAGAAAATAATATTATGCAGAGTTGTTTACATGAAGTTAAAGGTAGTTTCTACCTTTATCTTCATGGTTGTTTATGACCTACGCGAATACAAGCTAGCGCCATCTACTATTGCTTACTTTTAAGAGTTTGATAGTTAGTGTTTTGCCAGGCGTCATATAGATGGCGTGCAAAATGCAAATATTATAGATTGCCGTTTTCAAGCATTGAATTTTCAAGCGATAAATTTTATTTTATCTAACTTCTTAGAAGCACATTAGAAGTAACTTGCACAAACTTTAGTACTTACACGTACCTATGTTTGTCCACGAGTTTCTTGGAAACTATTTGTAAGTGAAATCGATCTGATTATTTGTATGTGATTATTTCTACTATTAGGTGTGCAAGTGAAAAATTGCACTGTTGTCTGTTACTTAGGTATTTTCTGAGTTTCATCGGTTATCGAGATATGTTTAAATAGGAGCATCAAGGCACTAAAGTCCAGTATAATTATATCAAATTAAGTACCACTGGTCTGAGTTGAGGAAACTTATTAGAATGCGGTACGGGACGCTCGAATTTTATGACAGAGCAAGGGCCGCAATTTGGCCGAACCTCTAAATAAATATTATTATTATTATCTAAATACGTTCGCGTTGTGATCATGAGAATATTTTGTAGGTACTTACTTAATCGGCTTGCAGAATATATTTAATAATATTATGTAGGTAATAGCGCTATGCCGGAGGCTAGGTCGCGAATCATTTCGGAAGCGCGGGAAGGTGGACCGGAAACTTTCGACGGAAGTAAGCGTCGACGACATCGTATCCAATGTCGCCTGCTTCAAACTTGCTGAGGTCCGTATGTGGAGTTGTAAGCAATAGGTAAGTTTGCTCTAAATTAAGTAAGTAATTACCTACATCTCGAGTATGAATATTTCCTTCACAAGCATTGATGATGTTCTGTTTAAGTAAGTAGGTACTTAATATTTAATATATTATATTCAATATGCACAAGGACTAATTTTGATTGATTAAATACTCACCTTTATTATTATTTTTATTTATATAGGTACTTCATAATCTTGGTTAATATGTAGCTCTACATATAAACCCAAGATAGCTGACTTTAAGCTGGAAACATAGAATAAATGGTAATACTGAGAAAATATCTTAAACAAATCTCAGAGTAAACATAATATACCTATTTATTAATACGAGAACGCGGTGAATTATGAGTTACCTAGTAAGGTAGACTTGGTCACAAAGCCGTCGCGGTCGTAGACAAGTTTCCACAGTTTTTCACCAGCTTTCCCAGACGCAGGCTGTCCGCGCCACACGTGGAAGGAAGGAAGATTTCACCTGACCATCCCAGCCGGCCGGTCCCTTCAACCGGCCGCCACTCCCTCAACCTGTCGCGCCGTCATTTACTGAGCGCGGCGCAAGCAAAAGCAACGGCAACCACTCACCAGTCAGTAGCTAACTGACTTCCAAGCAGATACCACGTCTCTGTGCCGCGTGTAAACACGATCGCATTTCGAATTTCGAACTCTTTAAACAGCTGCGAAACGACTACCGTTTTTTGAATTTGAAACTTCGAAATTGAAACTTTGAAATAAATGCGTTATTTGTGTTGATCAAGAAGTATTAAATCAGAATTGTGGTGAAATATGAACAGGGAACTGTGAATAGTGATCAATAAAAGTGGATGTGCTAGTGAAGATCGGGAGGAAAGGTGCGAGGTTCACTGAAATCTTCTGCAAAAGGTTAGTAGGTACTTTTGGCTGAGCTTATTGGTTGTTTCTGTAAGAATACGAAAGGAAACTGAATATTATGTTTTAACATACGTAAGTGACCTATCATACTCACCTTTGCGATGCCGGGTCGTTGGTAGATAACTCGTAACAAACAATATTTCAGGAAGATTTTTCATAGAAAGTAGGTGGTGGGTATCATGGCATAAATAAACATAATGGAATGCACAATAATTACCTATGTACCTCCAACTTACGTTAGCTAAATATACCTATATAAGTACATAATGTACATATTGTAATTAAGTACTTCGTACTTAGGTACTGAGTGTCAATCAATACCCAATTGCGAATTAGGTTCATTATGTGTGTACCTGCAATTATATTAGTGTGGGCGTTGCAATTGTATTGCGAATGTATAATTTATAATGAATGAGGCGACTGCAGGCGGGCAATTGAAATCTAAGTCATGCAGTTTGCTATTTATTAGCCTGCTTCTTTGAAGTATTAAGGGAGTGGTTACTTAGATTTCTTTGCTACTAAAGGACAAGCAGCAAGGGAATACCTTGCTGCTCCAGGATCCAGAGGAAACCATTATACCTATTTGAAGTCCAGAGATTTGACAAAGCATCACCCACCGAATTTTTTTTCAAAGAGAGTTTTCAAACTGACATGGGCCTCTGACATGGCTTAACGACTGCCGTACTATAACAGTGTCCTTAAAGATGGTCCTAGATTTCTTTGCTACAAGAGTAGTTATGATAACTTCATAACTTCTGTATGTAGTACTGTAACTAGCTACCTCATATAGGTACCTACTCGTAAGAAGGAAGTGCGAGCCCCGCGGCGTTGTTCCTCATAAGAATGGTTTCCTTCCGTCTGCACACACGTAGGTACATTTAGCACATTTACATATGTAATTTACCTGTGATAACCTGTTATCAAACGGTGAAGCCTCATTAACTTAGCGGTTGTACCTAAGAATACGATGCATAAAAGTTATACCTATGTAGGTACTTAAGTACTTATTGGACTCAGAATTCAGATGTTAAAAGTTTCACTCTGAGTATTTCTAGGGTTTTACACTATTTTTGGTCTCTTGGTCAGATATCTGCTGGACTCACGCCATGGGAAAGGCCACAAAAACGAAAATAATTGAATGGGTACAAGTGGCTCTCATTAAATTATTAGATATCTAGGTACATTTTTGGGCAACTTTTAAATTTAGCTTTGATTGTTTTCTAAACTAACGAACAATGCAAATAATTCCAGACTATTAAGTAGGTAGGTAAGTACTAACTATACGAAATTGTTTTATCTTCAATATACGTATAAGTATAGTTTTACCAACTTATTATTGGCTGGTTATTGGAAACCTCACCTTAGTGCTGGCAGCAGCAGGCAGGGGTCACCACTTTCTCGCTAGACGGGCACATCCGCGACGCACTCCGCCGCGCCGGTCGAGACACCTCGCAGACTAAATACTGTAGACTCCTCTAGTATTATCGTATTTATAGACTTCATTCATAATGACAGACGTCGCGGGTTTGATTCCCGTAGAACACAAGTAATAGTTACAGTTTATTGTAACTATTACGATTACCTGTTTGTCTAGTACGACAGTCGTTAAGCCATGTCACATGTCAGAGTCCCATATGGCGGCTTGATAAACTCTCGACACCAGAGTTGACCACTCTCATTCGATAAGAAGAAGTTACACCTATGCGTTCAATTTACTTACTATTTCAATTTATACTTGTAGGCCATATTCAATTTTAAGAGTTTAAGAACACGAAAGATTTGGGGGATAATCGCGTAGTCGGGGATGGTTAGTAGATAGAAGTAGCTTTTCCGTGGTATGAAAATTGATCTAATCCAACTCAATGCCTTATACCTATCGTCCAAATCAGTGCATTTATTTGAGCGCTAACCATATCTAGGTAGGTTCTCGCAAACTGTCTAACATTAGAGTGAATTAACCAAAAAGTTACGGATCTGACCCTCAGTGATGAGGAATACAACTGAGAAGGAAGCAGGTTCTTCGGATTTTATGTATTTTTTTTATAAACAGGCATTTGACCTCCTTAGTTAATAACCTAACCTAATATATTATAATCATAAATGATAAAGAAAACATTAATAAGTTGTCTACTGCCTCTAATACCAGTGCTACACACCTATACTACGTAACACGTGTTCATAAACAACTTATAGATCCGTCTCGTGGTCGCAGTAATCTGCACGTGCTTTACATCAACATGGCGGAGCTTTGATCGCTTTGATGTAGAAAGGCCTCCGCGCCGGCAGCTTTGGATTGGTGACACAATCTTGGGAAAATCTCTGTATCGCGTTTTATTTATTGAATTCATTTATATTTGTTTATTGAATTAATGAATCAGTGAAGTTCATTATAAAAAAATAAACTCATAATAGACTCGTGTTTGGATAGGATACCTACATATAGCCAGGTAACTAATAAGTAATGCTGTAAATGACAGCCGATTAGTCCTTGGCTGGACGATCAAAAAGAGGTTTTATGTAAACGGTTGCTGTTTTAGTTCTCTATTGTTTACATTTACTTCTAGTAGGTACAGAAGTCGTTAAGCTTTAGAAGGGTTTCCTGAGGTGCTTAGCTCAACGCTTGACACAAACTTACTGTTTAGATTAGATGTACCTATCTATAATTCTATAGGATATTGAAGTGCAGACATTTCTCAAGTTCTTAGGTTTTATATCGCCCCTGAATTAAATAAAAAAATCCCACATACACAATAGCAACAAACATGTCACAATTTCCACATTAACGACAAAAATAAACAACATTGATCTCATTTCCAAAACAAGACATAAATCTTGAACTCGATCGAATAAATACTACTAGTGTGCTTTGGGACATTCAATAGGGAGATTACTACAGAATTTAACAATAATGGATGTAGTGTAGTTATTGTTTATTTTACGTTACCAAATTAGTTATGTGCCCTAAAACGTCTTTGAAATTTGCGGCCGCAGTGGAATTCACAGTAACTACAAAGTTTAGTAACTTTAGCGCCGAAAAATGGATTTTATAAGCGAAAGTAATCCTAATATAATAATAAGAAATTGTATGATTCTTCTGTTGTCCGAACTCTATGTATTGAAATTGGAAGTGACTAGTTTTTTCACTCTGACTGTGTTTGAGAGGACATCTAGTGACAAGATGAGATGAAGTCATGATCCCCTGCAATAATGAAATCAACTAAAAAGACAAGAATGTAAGCAGCATATGACCTGAAGAGACATTTACACAAGCAACACTGGCTAAGGCGATAGCCTAAAGTTTGCAGTAGTGGCTTACTAGCTGTGATAGTAGTACCCCGACCCCGGCGGGCGTCCTCTAAGCTATGATAATAAACTCGCTAAATACAAGTCTTGACTGGCCACTCTATATTATAGCTATACCACGCTTTACTAAGTAGTTACGTCTATGCTTGTCTACAAATGAGCTGATATGCTTTTTGTTTTAAAATTGACTAACTAGGCATATATTATTTATCTACAATACATTTTTAATTTCAAGTTACTTCTAAATATATAAAACTCAAAGGTGAAAAGACTGACTGATTGACTGACTGACTGATATAGTGATCTATCAACGCACAGTCCAAACCACTGGACGGATTGGGCTGAAATTTGGCATGCAGGTAGATGTTATGACGTAGGCATCCGCTAAGAAAGGATTTTTGGAAAACCCGCTTTTAAAGGGGTGAAATAGGGGATGCAGGGCTTACTTCTAAATGCGAGCGAAGCCGCGAACAACCACTAGTACTTAATATTTTTAACAAATATTTGTAAATAAGTAACTCAGTAAGTAAGTATACCGTTTTAGTAGTTTTATTATTAAAAGTAAATTAATTAGCTTCCTCAACAAATTACGTTTGTTGAGTGACGGTGACGATGATCGGCGCGTCGAGAGAGTGTTCAAATCACCGAAAGAAGAAAGAAAAAAGAAAGAAGCTTCAGAATTTTCATTCTAGATTTAAATACATAAACAAATAAATACAAAAGTACCAATACCAACATACAAAAAGACAAAAGACCTGTAAAAAAAATAAGTTTTCCACCGGCTATTCGTTTATTACTGGTCACATTAGCGGCTGTAGCAACACTCCTCACCTTGACATTTACTGTCAGAGAGGATCCTCTTTTAATTCGATGACCAATACACGTTTTTGCATTATCTGTGCACGCAGAATAAGTAGTAGCAGATGAATTAATAAATTTCAATAACATTTATACGTCTGCACTTGAATTACCATGGTGAACTATGGATCTTTTACTACAGATTGTTTCATTACATTGATTCTCTGTTTGTATATCTATTTTTACTTACTACTTGATTCACTTTTGTAAGGAATAAAATTACTTAGTGTCTGGGATCCCATCTTTACTAACTAAATATACTGAAATCGTTATTCATCAAAAACTCGGCTACGATGACATTTTTGTTACATCTTAATGACGTAAATTTTTCAATATATTATTATATTATAATATCTATCTAGCGTCATAAGCTGTGTCTCTGTTAAATTATTATTCTGCGACAATACCGATTTACGTATTATTTTTGCCGTCGAAGTGTTAATTACGCGTTGTTTGCTATACATGGGAGTATGTATATAGTGTAGGTTGTATGACAACCTTAGAGGACAGCCATTTTAAACAAATGACTGAGGCAATATGGCCTCTCATTAGGAATCAATCATGGACACAATGTGCTAATATACGAAAATTTAAATAAATTTTATTTGAGCAAACAATAAAATTAAACCAAGGTTTATGACACTTTTAGATGGTTTTGAAAAGACATTAATTTGCCTATCCCAGGATTTGATTTCTTATATCTACCTCTCCTGCTTGTCACTGACCGAAGAGTATGTGTTTTCGGAACAGAATAAATAATAAAACTAATACTCAAATATTCAATACTTAGATAGATTCCCTCGCGCCTAATTAAAATAACTATCACATAATACTTCTATTTCTACACTGGACGTAGGTAATTTCGAGATGGTTAAAATGTATTTAGTGACGAAATTATTTAGTACATAATGGATAAATGTGTTTTGGAGTCGATGTGCTACAGCAGACCCTGTTTAATTAAATACTCGTTACTACATAGTTCTCACAGAAATACTTTTTTTTTTAGATTTAATACTTAAACACATTTCCTAGTCTGCATCCAACCTCGCTATCTACATGAATATCGTGTATTGTGTGTGAGTTTGTCTGTTTGCACAAAGGTCAAGGCGCCGGTTGCATCACAAATGGAGCAATAAAAATAAATGGAAACGATATCAAACCACTTTCCACAGTCGCATCGCGGGGACTATTCGCGACATGTACGATATTTGGTATTCTAGTTGCATGTGATATTTTAATTTAATTACTTTGATACTATGATTATACGCGTATAGTCGCAATTAGCAGTTTGGTTCCCGGTTAGTAGTCAATAAGAAATTAACAATTTTGGTCAGACTATTTGAGTGTCGTTGTAAATAATCGCGAGAGAATCATGTGTCAAACGAAAATTACGTAGCAATTGCCTACACAACAAACCTTTGTATTTACCAAAGAAAAAACGTGAATTCTCACTTAAAAGTTGTCATATGTGTCATTATTTACCATTTACCGCGCACTAGACCTGTGACTTGTTTTACGTGTGTGGTTAAAATGGCCGCCAATAAATCTTTTATTTGGATACGAACTCCGATACTCATGTCATATGTTCATAAAGGAGGTAAATTACAGCTCACATTGTCTCACATTGTAGCTATTCCTAGCTCAAACCGTCTGGATATAAGCCCTTGTATTTACGAGGATATTTATCGCACGACACCGCAATAGCTCCCTTCCGTGACTACAACCATTCCAAGTTATAAGGTGCTCGCTTCTATTTAAAGCCTTCAAAGTTGCTTCTCCAACGACCAAGGTGTTTAGGAACATAAATAATCATAAAAACAATATCTTTTCTAACATTGGAATGGTGAAAATGAAGGTTTTCAACGTAGTTTATTGTGGCTGAATTTTGTTTTACCCTAATAAATTCATGAAAACTGTAGGTGTAGAACGCTGCTGTATTTTTTTAACTAAACTTTAATAAATACATCTTGTCCTTCGAATTTTTCATTGCAGTAAGTGGCTACTTGCCATATTGATATACATATATATATTTTAAATTAAATTGGATTTTGGACATCAAATTTTATAAGCTGCGTTGAACAAAATATTTAGTACTTAAAGCAGGTTTTAGATCACAATCTTATTTTTACGAGTACCTATCTCGCCAAATCAGAAAGATTTTAATAGTTAATTAATAATGCAACAAGCGAGCAATATTGGTTTGATCGCCGGTTAAAGTTAACCAAGCTGTGTGAGAGGATTGCTCAAACATTGGGAGTCGAATTAAGCAATGTCTTAAGCGAGAGGTCTCTTCATGTGTATTTGCTATGTATGCTAGGACACAACCATATACAAAGTAAATACGGGTAAATATATAGTTTTGAAAATCTATACTAATATTATAAAGCTGAAGAGTTTGTTTGCATGTTTGTTTGTTTGAACGTGCTAATCTCAGGAACTACTGGTGCGAATTGATTTTTTTTTTGTATTGCATCGACTAGCTATCAAGGAAGGATTTAGGTTATATAACATCACGCTGCAACTAATAGGAGCGAAGAAACAATGGAAAATGTGGAAAGAACGGGGAAAATTATTCGCTGCGAAAACGGTTAAAGATATCAAAAAATGTGTATGAAAGAATTATTTCTCTTGAAATAATGTAACAAAATGTCCGCAACAGTATATGTCTATCTTTTAAGGTTAACTCACTAAAACCGTTTTTATGGTAATAACTATTCCACGCGGACGAAGTCGCGCGCATGAGCTAGTATTTGATATGTGGCATTGCAGGATATTTTGTAACCCATAAGTTTAAACCTATTACAAAAAGATACTAAACATGACTGATACAAATATTTAAAATGAAGTAATTACATAAGTAAATCATTGTCATATTTTTACGGTCTTCACATTGTCACAGAACGGACAGAGAGTATGTTTCTTTTTACAAATAAGCTGACACTTGACCAAAACTCATCTGATGTTAAGCATCTTTGTAGTCTACGGGTGTTGATATAAATGTCATTATGGTTTTTACTACCTAGGGTTCTATTCGTGTCCAAAATCGTTTCGGTCAATGCAAAAGACATCAACGCGCGTTTCCGTTTATCCAGATTACACCATAAAAGTGGGCCTATCGAAATAGGTTACGGTCAAAGCTATCTCCACACAACATGCTTTTGTTACTTAGATTAGTAGCGCCAGGATAAAATGCCTGTGTTGTTCATTCAGTGTTCAATTCTACCTGTCTACAAAATATCCAAATCTAATCAATTAAAACTTTGCACATCAAAGTACATTCATGTACAGCTATTGTTTTTTTATTTACAAAAATAACTAACTAATATTTACACATATACCACAAATATATACAAAAATGACATACATATACACTCACAAAATTTTGCCTGTATATATGAAAGACACTGCCCATCTCCACCGATCCAAGGACTAGGTATTTAGCAGGTAGTGTGGCTGTGCGCGGTCAATGACCTCTGCCTGCTCGACATGAGCCCAGCTAGATGCACGCATGCTACCTGCCAGCTTGTACGATTATGTTTGTTGTGTTTAGTGTTTTCATGTTGGGTGTAATTTGTTTGTGGTTCCTATTATTTAATCGACTTCAAAAATAGGAGGTTCTCAATTCTTCTGAAACTGAATGTTTTTTTTAAGTTTAATCATTTGCTAAGGCGGATATGGGACGTTTATATAGTTTATGTTAAAACAGTTGTTAAGTAATTGTGTTGATTTTATAAATTGATCTGGGAAAGTGTAGCTATTATTAGGTAGGGTGAAATATTTATTAGGTCACATTCATGTCTTATGCCTCATGCATAATTTGTTTATCATTCCAAATTTTGAAGTTTGAAAATACTAGGCAAGTTTACTTCCTACTTCTTTCGACTAAAATTCAAAAGAAAAGTAGGCAGTAAGTAATTATTTCAGGCAGCCAAAGAAAAAGTAAACAAAAGTGTGGCATTATGTGTGTCAGCCGCCGACATCAAATTTAATAAAAAGCATAGCGACGCCATTTCACTTTCATTTTGAGAAGCACTCACATGGCTACTACGGTACTGTGTTGCAACTATCATGGGTTTAGTATTATTGACACCATAGTAAGATTAGATAACACATGTCTAGTGAGGAATAAATCTTAAACACCTATACAATGTAGATGAGTTTATTGCTAAGCATAACCTACAATGTATTTTGCTTGCGTTTACTGATAAGGTACGGGTTCTGATATATTATGAAATCTAGGTAAGTATTTAACAGATTTTCATAACCATACATAATTACATAAATGTAATTTATAAGTTACTGTTATTTTTCCTGAACGTAACGATACTTATTAAATTTAATTTTTAAAGATATCAAATTTATTTGTTACTAGAGTGTGTTGATAATTCAGTTGTAAATTAATTTAATTGGTTGATATACTCTTTTTAATTAAGTAAATAAATACATACTTGAATAAAAAATAACTATTATTGAAATTTGGAGGTAAAGATTTCTAGCTAAATTGCTTTGTTTATTCGATTAGACAGTTCGAACCCTATCGGTCGCAATGATTTTCGCTAATTTCCTAATAAGTTTATGTCAATCACTAGTAATCCCCAAGCCCGTAGTGGTTGAAACTAACTATTAGTTAGTAGTTATTTGTTATGTAGATGGCAGCATGTAGACTGTAACTGGAGAGCTCTAATCTTCTTCAATTATACTTATATATACCCGATACTGACATATTGTTACCTTGGATGATGGAATCTACTAAACTATTGACCGAAAACAATGTTGAACTGTTGTTTTATTGCTTCAATCTTTATTTTTATTTAGCTAGCATAAATAAAATACTTACAATGAACGTATTAAATTAAATAAAAAAAAAATAAGTTAAATTGAATTTAGCATGAAAATAGCAAACTCTAAATATTTAGTTTTGTAATTAGCTATTGATATGACGAACTGCGATGACAACATTATTTTTCGTACGGCAGTCGTTGAGTTGAGCCATGACCGAAGGTCTTAGCTCTTAGAGCGATTTGAAAACTCTCGACACCAGAGCTGGCCACTCGCATACTAAATGACTTACCATAAACACCTACAGTTAAGTATCATGCGATTCGCAAAAGCTAAAATACGTTTATTATCTAGTACCCATAACAAGCTTTTGGGAGCTAGATGGCGCTGTGTGCAATAATGTCCTGGGATATTTTTTTTTAAACTTTAGAAAATCTTTCCTATCATATTTTCTCATCACGACCCTCAAGTGCCGATAAATAAATAAATCTGTTATTTTCCTTCTACTTACCTGCCTCGTCACGTTAAAGATGTCCTTTTGCAAACAATGCAATGTCTTCCATCATTGTGTTGATGGTGACTGTTTATAGCTCGCCCTTGATCACTGGCGATCTAGAAAACACTATAAACAGCACTAATTGGTTGGTTTGGCCTTAGAAAACAGGTGGAATTGATGGTGATGAAATGGATATGACATAATAATAGGTAATATTTGGTGTTAGTTACCAATAAATGAGTTTTATTAGATGACAATTTTATATTTAGGCTTTCCAAAGATTCGGTGTTTTTTTTTTAATTTAGTTTTAAAAGTTAGTCTTTCTTAAAGTTTTTTCTTATTGTTAATGAACGACACTGCCGTAAAAACCAAAAATATGTCTTATGGTGATGTGTACCTATGCGTAGAAAAAACTTTTGCATCAACACGTAAGTTTCATGGATTGGGTACATATTGACACAAATTTTCCAATGACATCTGTGGCTGTGGTGGCATCATCGTCTCCACAAAATCATCAAAACAAACATTATTTCATATATGTAAGTAGGTATAGGTACTTACCACGATAATTTTGGCAAAGTATATGTATATTGTTATTGTTGCTACATACTTTACGCCTCTGTAATATAGCCTAGTTTACCTTGATCAGGTTTCGATTCGACACAAATCATAATTATGAATTAAATCCCACTAATATTATAAAGGCGAGACTTTGTACGTGTGTGTGCTTGTTACTTCTTGACGCTCAAACGGCTGAACCGATTTGAATTAAATTTGGTGTTGAGATAGATTAGATTATGGATTAACACTAGCTATTATTTTATCCCAGATTAAAGCGGCTAACACCGCGGGGCATGCTAGTTTGTCATATTGATAATTACACTATATATACCTTATTCTGTAGTAATACAGCCTATTTTAGCATGATTATTACCTGTTTCACCTAAATGGTGGTTATATACCACTTATATACTCATGTGATATAACGTCATGTGTAAATAACACCTGCACAGAGTTTATATAAGGTGCTAAGTAGTCCAGCTTTGCGACACCTAAGTACATAGAAACTGTTGGCAAACATGAAAAGTAAAGGTTGTAATAAAGTATAAAAGTCTGGTATGGATTTTTCCATAGACTATTTATTAATATTTGGACATGAAAGAAATCAGTTACACTTTTATTTGAAGATTAGCATAATATGTACTTTACGGTCTCACTCAGAAACTTATAATTCCATCCAGAAGACAACTTTTAACACATTTTATTTAATAAAACTCTATATAAAGAAAATAATTTCGGCACCAGTGTAGAACTACAATTTAACATGTACAATTTGAGTATCATTTATAAGTATTTTTTAACTAAGACAAATCGGACATCCAATAGCCAGCAAGTATAGTCAAATAAAACGTAAATTCATTGAAAAAACAACATTATAGTCTGAACTTTAGAATCAAGAGCCATCATTAGCCATAATATATATATTTATGCCGAAATTTATGACATCTAGGTACATAGCCTTTAGTAAAATCTAATAATACGTTACTTGACTTGTATCCTAATCACACCTAGCCTTTATGAATTTGACATTGCAAAGCAAAGGTCTCGCGTCTCTATTAAAATGATCATCATTGAATTTTAAACACTACCAACTTACCACGATCATGCAATATTAGACCTTATCTTAATGTGTTAGATGATATCAAATTTGTACTTGTGTGGGTAAAAAATATTATTTTATTGTTAAGAAAATTTAACTTTATGTAGTTGTGTTAAAGGTGGTCCATGTAAATGTCACTCGTATGACAATTTGTTGACATTATGTCATCATCGACTGGTCAAACTTTGCTCACGACCAAGGATTTTTTATATCATCCCTCTCTTTCCCTCTGGATTGTTCTCTCTTTGGTTTTGTGAAATAAATTTTATATGAATAGAAACCTTATACTCTTACATTTAAAGTTCATTTTCTATAAATGGTAAATCGGGGGTGAAATCGGTCAAAAATGAAAGGCATATAGAGAAGGCTGTAGATTTGCTTCAACAGCTTGCCAGTTTAAAAAATAATGTGTGATAAATGACACTGTCAACTTAAGTTTTGAAATATTTAGCAATAAATAATATTATTTAATTTTATTTATTATAAATCTTACTTGACACATAGAAATCTGAATTAATTTATGAAATTAACACAAAATAAAATAAGTAACCAATTAATATTATATTATTTTTCACACAAGCAACATTAAATTATGATGACATTATATAACAAAAGATGGCGGGAAAAAAATAATTTCATATGTAATTTGTAAAAATAATTTAAATGTATTTTATTGTAAAAATAACAAAATGGTAAGAACTTGTAGTGTTCCGGGATGCAGAAATGAATCTTATAGTGGTTGCAATATATCTTTCTACAGGTATGCTAAAGTTTAGGTAAGATTACATTATTGGGACTAAGGTGACCATATTTTCTCGTGCTTGAAATAATTTGTGCAATATGATATTTTTTCAGTTTTCCTAAAAATGAAAACATCAAAATAAATTGGCAAAAGAACTTAAATATTACACGACCTATTACAAAATTCTCCAAAGTTTGCAGTCTACACTTTGATCCAAAACCTTTTAATACTCCAAATTCTCTCCGTTTGTTAAAAAAAGACGCTATCCCAATTCCTGCCGTAGTGAGAAAAATTTAGTAATTGATTTGTAGCTATTAGTTGTAGTGCTGATAAAAAGTAGCCAAGTCATATATTCTTATACCATGGTTTCACATACGATTCCTTAGTATTGTATACAGTTTGCTTTATATTGGTGTACATAGTTTAAACCATCACTCGTTTCAGTTAGAATTTGAAACACAAGGAAAACGATAGTGTAAATATAGGATACCTATAGGCAACTACCTACATGCAATTCAAATGTGAACTTGTAAATAAATATTGTAATTGCTGCAAAATGTTTATGATTTTGATCACATTGCCTCCCTGTCAATTAACCGAATCGATACTATTATAAGTTACAAACTAAAGTGCATTTTAATTTGTAAGTAAGTTTGTTGGTGTTTACTACTTAACGCGTCAATAGAGATAGGGATCATCATGACTGGCAAGATGCAGGTAAAATAGGACCGCAAAAGAGACTGCTCCCGATTTGGTAAGAAGATGATTGGTATATCCTAATTATATAATTTATTGTCACCCTAGTTAGAAAAAGACAACTGCCTTTCATACTTCGCCTCGCTCTGCTCATATTGGATCAGCAGTAATATTTCCCTATATATTACTTCCATGCTCACGACTAGTTCGAATCTTCATAAATAAATGTTTTATTAATAAGGGCCTTTGTATACAACTGTGAGTGGCCAAATTTAAGAAGATTAAATTAGCATATTTCCATAACTTACCTAACTGGCCGAATAGAAAAATAAGCAGCGATTTCTTGTTTGCTAGCTAAATACAAAAAGCAACCGGTTTTTGGTCACCAATTCTAATAAAAATACATAAGTTTATGTAGGCACTAAGTATAAATACATATATACCTACGTACTCTGCATCTATCGAGAATCTATTTTTTATTTATTCTGCTTCTTATTAACTAAACTAACTATTATATTATCGGTGTAAGTTTGTAGGTGAAACCTACATCATTGTTAGTTTAGTTACTTTAAACAAACGTAGTTAAATATTTTTAATTTGTATACCATAGTTCACGTCGTTAAGCCATGTTAGAAGCATTTAGGGCGGTTTGAAAACAACAGAGTTTCCGCTCTCATACAAACTAATTATACTAATTACCTATATCTATTTATATTTGCTGACAAAAAGGTTATGTACCAAGTTCACTGCCCTCCAGTGTCAACATTCAGCGCACTTGCAATTCTTTCAGCGAATTGCAAACTGCAGCTAAAGTCCGGCCAAAGCCCTATTGTGAAACCGTAACATCAGTACAAGAGCCTTCGTACTATCGCCACTGGTTGAATTCCTGCCAAATGCCAACCTAAGGTCAAATACCGGCCACAAACTGTACAGGCTGCTATTTATAAAATAATAATTAATAAATGTGATAGGAAAAAAACAAAAATATAGATGGAAATAAATGTATACGTTATTAAAAAATAATTGTTGTGTACAGACTTTCATTTAAATACTAATTGTTTAATAAAAATACTAATAACACAGAAAATGCTTCTGTATATGCTTATTTCTATGGGAAATGCAAATAAAGCGATCAGAAAGGAATGATGTATTTAATTCTGGAATGTTTTAATTACTGCTAAAAAACCTTGCGCTATGCAAATTTAAAATAAATGTAGTTAGGTAAGTAAGTCGAAGTAACTCGAATACAGCATAAATAAACGCTTTCATGCCCAAATTAATAGAATCACTCACTAATAAAATAGTAAAGTCATGGAACTTAAAATCCACCTTGTACAGAGCATAAATTAATATGAGCAGAACTAGTCCTTATATACGTACCTAATATGGTCGATACTGGAAATAAGTAGCTTTGGGTGAGAAATTGGGGCTCTATCTAGGTATACTAAACATCTAGATATACTAGGTAACCTATTAGTATCTAAATATGGTATTACCTAGGTAGGGCCTAAAGATTCGCGGATATATTGCGATACTTCCTTGCTAGATACCATGAAAAGCCAGATTGGTTTCCTTTTAAAAATAAATTTACGTTAATTACTTACTTAGAATGTTCCGTGTGTGAATTTGCCGCTAAAATCTCTAGTTTCAGCATAAGGTCTCGTAAATAACATATAATATAAAAAAACATCAAAGACCGTTACCATAAAACAAATGTAACATAATTATAACAGCAAAAAAAATTCACAAATTTTAATTTAGCATTCAACTGACTAATAAATTTATGATTAATTTTAAACAGTGTAAAATGTCCTATCTATGGTTACATTTCATTTGAACTGGAAGAAACTAATGTGGATTTAATACAATTTCCTGATGCCAATTTCAATGTATTATTGGTTCAGGTTCGGTGGCTATAAGACCTTTTATTTTCTTTACAACCTAACCTATTGACGCTGCAAATAGTTTTCACTGTAATCCCACAAAGGAGTTTCGAAGCCAAGTATTGTCATGCAACCTCCATGGTGTTTTGTGTGAGTTTGTTACCAGACACCGGATATCACATCGGAAGCACTATTCAAGTAGGTGGCTATTCATGTTGGTACTAAAGTAAGTATATGTGAATAGTAGTCCTACCAATTACTTAACAAATATTATTAATATTGTACAAAAAATTTACTTTAATGACTACTTTTTATGCATGGTTTTTGGCCTACCAAAAGTCTTCTGATGTTATTTATGCAATACGGGCCTACGATCTAGCACGCTTGATCTTATTTCATCAACTTGTACACATATAACAAATATTTTTTTTTTGCTAAATAAGTTTTTCTTCTGAATTTAGTCAAAACTGAATTAAACATCAAATTTTATTAAACTTTTGGGCATTCCCAATTTAAAAAATTTCGAACATGAAATGAATAAATAGGTACAGAGTCGCCAAATGTGCTTGAAATTTCAGATAGTTTATGACAGTTGATAAAGCAGTACATCGCTCGCTTCTCTCGCTCGGTCAATTATTCACAGGAACCCAAATTCGGACTTCATGACACGCATTGTCGCTTCGATTGTACATAATGTAATCGATTCGTATATAATCGATTGTGTTCGTCAACCGATTCGGCTATCGGTTGTCTAAATCGGTAGTGAGGTGACGACAATTGTGAAGGTCATATAAAGATCCTTTAAGTCTTTTTTTGTACGAATATAAGTGTTGAGTAGACTTAGTAGTAAATGTTGCTTAGTCCAGCTGTAAGCATACAGACCTTCGATGAATACCTAATGCGCTTTTTTAATAAATTTTAATATAATTCCTAGATCCTTGTTAAATAAACCTTATAAAAATGTATAGTTATACATACATAATAATTAGGTATTCTTTTTTACCCGTTTATTTTTAACTGTAGTAACTGTAGGCTGTAGGCAAACGTAAAGTTAAGACACGTAAAAAAAAATACTTTTCAGGTTATCTAAATATAAACAATTTTTTTAATATCAAACATGTAAAACCTCAATGAGCCTATAAAGTAAATTAAGGTCCTGTCGCAACAATTCGCATCGGGAACGATCCGTTGGCTGCGTCCGATAATAATGACTGAATTGAATCATTAATTATTATTTACTTCATGAATATACATCGACTTGAAATATTTATGTGGAGGTGTTTGTAGTCAGTGCGGGAGCTATGGTGATAGTTACTTCAAGTTTAAGCAGGCGGGGTGTTTACTTTTAGGCTTAAAACATCAAAATTAGAACTTGATATAAAAAGGTTTTCTTTTCCAATAAGAAAATTGCTTATTACTCTCGCTATTCTTTTGAGGAGTTCTTATCTTTCATAATTGAAATCCACATTTAAAAAAATTTAAAGTAGGTAATCGTTTAGAATTTTGGTAAAAATAGTTTAGTACTATTTTTTCCGTGGTAAAAATGTGAAAACACATGTTTTTTAGCGGTACTTACCATCATCAGACTAGCTCAGAACAATCACAAGCAAACAAACCTACTATAACATCCTTCCCTGGCCCTAATAATCGTACAATTATTTTCCATTTATTTTTTTGTTATATAACTATCGTGATTATACCCGCCCCAGTCTCCCGCACTATTCCACAATTCCCAAGCCTACTATACAAAGGCGAGCATCATCAAACCAGGAACCGACTTATATTATGTAAATGCATCAAATAAAGTAATTTCTTGCGACGCAGATGTTATCTACATGAATAGCTGAATAAAATATTACGTTATTACATGGGAAGATGAACGCTTGTGCGAAAATTATTAAAGTTACTTACTTGCATAATTCTTGCGTTATATTCAAGCGAACAAAGTAATATGATTGTAAGAGTTATTCCTGTTTCCATGTCCCGAATTCCATGAGGTCGACTCCTGGTCTACTCGTGCCTGAGTTCATATAGTGGAAAATTATAATTTAGGTCTCAGCTGAGATTGTTTGATATGTTGATAAATATCATCTCGGTCACTAGTGGTCAGCTTATAATACCTTTTGTTTTTGTTGCAGGTAATCTAATCTATTCATGAGTCTGGAACTGTGGACTGTCGTCTGCGGAATATAACAGAGAGAACGACAGCTGGTGAATATATTTCTGTTTATTTCATTTTCTGTAGATAAGTAATACATATGTATATAAGTGGTTAAAGTGATGAGTCTCATAAATTTCTATTGGTTTAAAAAATAATTCAAATTTAAATCGCCATCTCTGCAACTTACTAAACCATGTTTTGAACTTTATTATGTAACATCAATAACCTACAAAGTAGCCTTAAAGGCCTATTTGTAACCACATTATAGATACAAGTTAACTGCCGCTGCCGTCGAAAATGATGTGTTTCTCAACAAGTACATATGTAGTACAAAATATGTTCACAGTTTTACAACGCACCGGCTTTTCCTGATGTTTGCGTCAGCTCATCAGTTACTTATGTAATACATGCTCATATAACCGGGCTTGGAACCCTGGCTAACTTGTCAAAATACAAAGTACCTAACGTCGAAATTACCAACTCGTATATTATTAACAACAAAACGATTTATTTTTATGTTTGTTTAAATTGTACCATATCTATTTTCGCTCATTTTCCAATAAAAGTTTAATCAAAACTATAATTTTACTTTTTTAACGATTCTCTGTCATTATCTATGGGTAGGATGGAGCATGCTTGTGCTTACCCAGAAACGATTCACTCGCTTAGATGATTGCTATTAGTTCGCGGGAAACAGGGAGTTATATTGAAGTACAAAAGATCTAAGAGAATTTGATAGTAACTAATGAAATTTTAGTCCCAATTTATGAAGTTTGAGATTAAGATTAAGTGATTGTTATTTAAGTAAAATTAAGAAATTGTAAATATGAATTGTAATGTACCTACATACTTTATTTTGAATGGACTGATTATTATTTTACTTTTGACAACTTATTATATATATTTTAATTATTATATGACATTGTTAAGTGATTGAGTGAGTATGAAATAGTTAATGTAATTGGTTGCGACCGTTTTAATTATTATTAAATAAATAAATGAAGTATATTTTTTGACATTACAGTCAACCATTTTTAGAACCGACAGATTGCTTCCAACGAAAGCGATTCTGTGATTAAAATTTAGCAATAGAGACATGCTAAAACGAAGATTGTTCTCAAAAGTTCCTCACCACACTGTTTGTTGCTTGGCAACAAATTTAATATTTTCTTTAGACTGTTTTCTTTCCATGTCGTCACTTGAACATGTCGGTGTTATGTTTAACTCTGTATACATAATATAGTTGATGGTTTGATGATCGGAGATTAGTATTTAGTACCTACGTAATATCAAGGTGTTGAAATATTCATGTAACATGTAGGTATATATATAGGTATAGGTACATATGTGTATAATCATATATTATTATATCAAAGTGTGGTGAGAAGTTCGTTGAACTGTGTATATCCGTGAAATTAATGCAAATTATGTTTCGTTTCGACCGTTGATAGTTATTTTTAAACATGTTTCGTTCTTAAAGAATGTCTGATTTTTGTTAGCGTATTATGTTCATTTGTAAATTGACTTTGAAAAAGGTAAAATCAAGGGATTTTTTCTATTTCTATATCAAATTTCATACAAATCGGTTCAACCGTTTGAGCGCGAAGAAGGAACAAACACAAATACTCACAAACTTTCACCCTCACTATATTAGCGTGATATATAGATATACACCTACCACTACACAATACCTGGCAGACATTTTTCTACTAAAAATGTTTTAGAAAGAAATAAATAACACTTTCAGCGGTAGAAAGCATGAAAAATTATTTGGAAAGTATTATAAGAACAAAATAGCATTTAATTTTGAACTACATTTAGTGTAGCATATAGTATATATATAGTACTATATATATAGTAGTAAATACTATATATAGTACTATATATATAGTAGTAAATAAATAAATAAATATTTTTGTTTTTTAATATTTGTCTTTTCACTAGTTTTCACAACAAAATCGGCTGTAGCTGGCATGCGATGGCGTGTGCAGTACTGGCGCGAGCTACTGGCATGCAAGTAATTACGCCACGTCAGCCTATTGATTAGTTACCTACGTAATCAGGCAGATTAGAGAACAACAGATACGGTATATTGTTTAAAATATAAATCATTTTCATTGATCATCATCAGCCCGTTATTGCCCACTACTGAACATAGGCCTCTCTTCTTGTACGCCTCTCTTCCCGATCCTGCGCAGATTAAATCTTAAACGAGTAAACAAAATTGCTCGCTACGTAATCTTCCTTTATCGTATTTCAATGCCTGCATGTACATTACATACCCGCTCCTGGAAAGCTAAGATATCCATATCTCAAATACTACTGAATTAATTTTGATGAAACATTCACTAAGTTAAAACATACCTCATCTTATACAACAAAACACATATCGATATCACTAATAGTTTTCGGCATATCGGTGGACAAACATACATGCTTACCAGTAGATACAAAAATAGAAATATGCACATACATACATAATTTTGCACACGTTCTTAGAAGACATTCACTTCTGTCCATTCCTCCTCTTCATCAATTGCCCATATGATTAGTTTTTTTGTCCAGTTCTAGTCGCCAAGTACCGTGAAGTTGTATTTGGGTGAGGAAATGATGGGATTTCTATTGTTATGTGCTCGTTGGCGACCATTCAGGAGGATACTTAATCATGCTAATTGTAAGCGGTAAGTGGGTTCGGTGGTTGAAGCGTCTGTTTTACATTCTTACGCACCCTGGGTCAAATCGGGCCGTACATTAATTTAACCGAAATAAAAATTGGAGGTTTCTATTCTTCTCATTGGTGTTTTTTCTGTTATGTCTAGATTTGCACTCGCTTAGCGGGAAAGAAAACACCGTGGCTGAATCAACATGTTTGACAACCATTAAATTAGAGAACATGTCTATCAGAAGGATCTGGGCGCCCACAACGATGTATCTGCACAAGGGAATTTCCCTAACGAATCAATTCTGCGGGAGAGTCATGACACTCAGTCAGGACGAAAAACGAGAAGGATGTATTACATTAGCTAGGGTTTCCAATCCATTTCTCAACAGAGCTCACATTTACCTAATGCCAGTAAATTATATGTCCAGATATAACACAATTTGTCTGTACGTGCCGGCGCTAGTTAGCACACGTCTAGGACTGGGGTTCCATAACATGAATTAAAGATCCATGTTACTGAACCAGCAAGTTATACAGAGGTATTACTTGTGTATGCTTTTTAATAAATAAGGTACTTAGTCACTTAGGCTAGGTTACAAAATTGATAAGTAGGTAAGGATGGCCAACTCATACGAGTATATCAAGGGTTTTCAAGGCACCCTTAGGGCATCTGTAATAAATTCGTATGAAGAGGGTGAGCGCTAGTGTTATGTGTTTTAATACAGTATTTGTGTGCCTGTCCTAATCAAAACGAATGTACGAATGAAAAGGTTTTTTGGAGTTATTTACAATATAATCTCCATAAAAATATCGATAAAATCTTGTAGTAACCGTAATGAATGAAATTAATTAATTGTTCATACACAACCCTGTAAATTTGAACATGTAAACATGATAATTACGGTCTAGTCAGTGAGTGAGTAGTGTATGTCGCCGCTAGTAACGCTAGTAACGCTAGTAACGCGCTGGTAGTTTGACCGCAAATGACATGCTAACTATATTCAATCTGTCTCTGACATAATGTAAACTACTTGAAAGTAAGTGCTTGTTTTTTCTGGTGTTTATTACATGTGTAAATATCTAGGCTTAGAGACAAAGCTATTCTAAATAGAAATAAAGTGTAAGCATAGTTATTTGGAGATTATCTTTCTTTCATGTTTTCAGTAATGGTTTTGGCGAAAATTTAAAGAATGTCTTTAAGATTCCTTCGATAACTATATTAGATAATTTTGTAGGTTAAATGCGTTTAAGAATCTTTGCGCAAGTGGGTTTAAGATTCTTTTAGTGTCCTTTGTCTAGAGAGTTGGTGTGTAGTGTATTCATAATGCAGAAATATCTACATTGTTTATTTTATTTTTTTGCGGATTGCACACAATAAGAGAGGTCTAAGCGAGGCAATGGTTTATAATAAGCGTGTGGTCATTAAAAAGTAAATTTCTCAATATGTTCAAAAGGTACAAGGTAAAAGATAGTAAGTAGCTTTACTACTTAGTACGTAGTTAAAAAAAACTAAAATTTCAAAGAATGGTACAGATCCCAAATTTTCTTCACAACTCATTTCTATCCTATATTTTCCACTTCAGTTTCATTCCACACGCATGACTATACACCCACAACAGCACAGTCCTGTATCACACAGTGTCAGTCAGTCTGACAAAAGAACCAATATGTCCGTCATTGTTGGATGCCATTCAATACCCCTTTACTGCGGAAAGGCGTAGTCAGCTGAATTACAAAGATAGAAGGCCTTAGTATGGTTTTACAATAATATGTCTGCTATATAATGTAGGTAGTTCATTTGATGAATCACTTTTTTACATAGAATAGGGTTACGTTTGTGTAAAGCCCGCCCTAACAAGCTAGTTTTAGATGTAGCGCGCTTTCCGATAAGTAACTTTTTCTTTCTCGATCTGGAGATTACCTGGATTTTAATTTTCAGGAACTTTAACTTACTTTGAATTATATTACTATGTAATCGAATTTAATCCAAAGTAATTGATAGATTGATTTTGGAAAAAAAGTATGATTTCAGAAAATACACATTTCTCTTACAAACTTTCACGATGTGTGACTTATAGAAATAAAACTTGCTAATTTTATTTTTCTTTATTTAAACCATTTGAACCTTAA
The DNA here is from genome assembly GCA_927399415.1 of Macaria notata. Taxonomy (NCBI): domain Eukaryota; kingdom Metazoa; phylum Arthropoda; class Insecta; order Lepidoptera; family Geometridae; genus Macaria; species Macaria notata. The sequence continues at coordinate 11,835,024 of OV656745.1, read as the reverse complement.
AATTCTGAATCAGTCTATGAATCAAGCGAGCTTGCTAACACTCCAAACATACAGTATTGAGTATTTGATGATTTGAACAATGTGTTGTGCAATGCTTGTCTGTGATTGGGCAATGATCGCTTCAACCTGACGACACGTCGTCTTGCTGACTTCTGATTGGTTTGCAGATGTTTGCAATTACTTCAGCGATGTAATTTCATAATTAAGAGTACTTTTGCGTTGTAATTTATTTAGATTTTTACCTACTGAGGTCTTTCAAAAGATAATGGAATTGATGTTCCTATGAGGAAAATTTCCCAGGTTTTTCTGTTGTCACCCCATTAGAAAATAATGACAAGAGTTATATTGCATATTCTTGAGTCAAACGATGACAAATAACTAGTTATATGTACTTGCTTTAAAGTCCGTTTCGGTAAATCATAATAACACCCAAGAATTAGTCAAACAAAATGTAAACATCGTTAAAAATAAAGCTTTCTTCAACTCCCTGCACTTCGCTTTCGCATACATTGAAGCAGATCTTTATACGGATCTACTTCAATGTATGTAATGTATGGAAAAGCGTAGTTGTACACACAAACACCATACTTTGTTGCTAATTTCTTGGCTTCAAATAAAGACAATAATATTTACCCATGACTGACGTCACGGCTCACGTTTGCCCAATTTTAAACAAATGTTATTGGTATTGGCAACACCACCGCCACGTGAGGGTTTAACCTTCTATTGTTTAGTTTACAATAAACTAACCGTGTTATGTTATTGGAAATGTACTAACGCAGTTGTTACTAAATATATTTAGGATTGTAGTTGTAGTAAATGGAAAATCGTTCGCACGTTTTCTTCGGACATGTATTATTGTAGTACTGCGTCAGTAATGCAGACAAACACTAATAAGAATTATAGTTTAATCTTAGAAATAAACAATTTAACCAATGAGAAAATATTGTGAAGTAACTTGTAGATTGCAAACTACAATTTAATATTTTTTTACAACTTTTTTTGTTTCGAAAGCATACCTATCACTTAGGTTGGTTTACTATTTAGTAGTTGTGCTTTTGATTAGAGTTTATTAACGCCTATATATACATCGTTAATAAATTATTAAGTTGTCCACTTTGTTGTTAAGAAATAAATTAAATATTGTATTGTAGTTCTAACAATGTCGAAGATTACATTGTGTACACTTAAATACTTAATTTGTCGGCATTGTTGCGATTGAATGACGCAGGATAAACAGTAAAGAAACCTGAAAAATATCAATACTTAGTAACAATGATTTTTAAGTTAAAATAATAACGTTTCAAAGGAGAACAAAATATGAAATAAATAAGCCTCTTTAGAAAAGGGCAATTGTAACCTAAGTCAGTCAATGTCTTATGAGTATTGAATATACGATATTATATCATTTTAGAGATTACATAACCAACGCCTATTATGTACCAATTTCAGCGCACTCCTTACATCATATTACACCGAAACTAAAAAAAAACACTATTTATCAAAATCCCCAACACAATAAATACAACATTATTCATAGATTTCGTTTTACAAGCGTGCAGTTGTTGAATGGTCGATTTTCACAACATCACGAATATCGAGTTAGGTTAAGAAAGCATTCGATCTTTTCACTCGATGACTCGATCACGACTGCAGTTGCAATCGATTTGTTAAATAACTTAGAAACATAATCTAGCTATCAATGTAGGTGTGGTAGGACCTATTTTAATGAAGGGTCTGGAATCAAATCAAACATTGAATCAATTGACTACGTTCTACGATTTCTAGAAATTAAAATGATAACTCTTTATTCATTGTATGGTAGGTTAAACTTCTAACCGACTTTAAAAACATTAGGTTCTTAATACATCGGGTAAGCACGCTCCATCTTAGGCCATAGCCTTTGCTTGCTATCAGGTAAACTATGGTCAAGTGCAGACCCGTTCAAGTAAAAAAAAAAAAACATGGACGGCTTTGTCGAGTCTTTCAATTGATTGGGAAGATCAAAAGAAATATGTACTTCCAAAAAAGTATCCTTAAATTATAAATATTAGTATTTTCTCATCGGAATTGATTTAAAAGCATTCCTAAAAAAGATGTAACATTACTTAATTAACTTACCAACTTAAATTTAATATTGTAAGTAGGTAATTTGTAGAAACGTCGCAGGTCAAATGTTAAGTGGTTACTACAATCTACAATGTAATACATTCGAATATGCCAGACAATTTGTTAGCGAAGCGCAAATATGACCAATTTGCGTAATTGCAGCATTACTTATTCAAATACCTGCCGACGCTATATAGGTACTTGCTTATGTTTGAAATATTATCATAATTTTATCACAATTATGTAAGCTACCGACCGATATTCTGTGAAAAAATAAAGTAAGGTGACAAATCACCGTTTACTAACTAGATAGATAATTCTTTATTGTCACACACTTATAAAACAAAATTAATAAAAAATATTTACATAAATCACTCTAGTGCCACAAGTGGCAGCCTTATTGCTAAAAGCAATCTTTTCCCGGCAACCATTGGATGGAGAGGAATAAATAAAGGATTATAAAGGACATTACTTTATTCAAAATAACTTGCTTGAATCATTATTTGTTATGATTGCCAATTGTTTTAAAATTGTTATTCCACTTATATGAAACACCGCATTTAGCGAGAAGGCAACCAATCAAGACGTCAATTTCAATATTATTCCTCTATTATATTGTTTTTAGTGTGTTGTTTCAACAAACTATTTATCAGCTATCCATCCATCTAACTACCGACTGCCTTATCACCAAAACCGACATCATCTAGTACATTACACAAGTACTTCTTCCGAGTATTTCCCCCACTCGTACTGGTGGTGTCACATTTCCTCACGCAGTGTCCGCTCTCAGCTATGTGAAGAACGCAGGATATATTGCGGTCGTCTGGTCTGGTACAGAGGCACTCATACTGTAGAGTTAGGCACTATTTTATTACAAACTTCTTCCTTTTATAATTTAAGGGTACCTTCATCATTCTCGGCCTTCTGCCTTATCTTTGAATAACAAAAAACTTACATTTAAACAGCTTAATATATTCGTACATTGCTTAAATTATAAAATTCAAAATGTGTAATAACACTGTTAGGTACAAGAAAAAATGTTTGATAAAAGATATTTATTTGGAAACATGTGAATGAATATTTTAATATACTAGCAAATAACTAAATCAAACTTAAAGAGTATTTCTTATAAATCTACTTAGTACTCATTACACAAGCGTTTGCTTAGTATGTGGCTAGATGGCGCTATGTGATATGTCCTAAAACATATTTATTTATTGTCATGGTGTTTTTCCACGCCCCACAGTTTGAGTTCCAGTGCTTCCTTTAACCGGCGGCGTCCAAAGTTTACATAGATTAGCTTCACTAATGTCCGGCGCGGTATGCGCGGCATTTCCACTCGGTTTCCGATCATACATCCAATTACACTTCTCAGTTTCTAAGTCTAGTTATCAAGGCTAGTGTTGCATTTGCATTTTTTTTTAGTTTGCTTAGTGTGGCTAGATGGCGCTGTGTGCAATGCTTCGGTTTTTTTTTTTTTTTTTTGAGTTCGTTTCATGTAAAATATCGCTTTGCCTAATTTAGGCTAATGAAATGCGGATAAAGTTAAATCTCTCTAAAGCTTCAGCTTGAAGGCCAGTCTTTTCCTCATTGTTAACCTATTTAGGATCATATATTTATTTAGTTAATTTTAATTAATAATCTCGTAAAATACTTGATCTACATATAATATAGGTAATGGTACTGAGAAACATGTATGTCAGTACTACTGACATACATGTTTCTGTTACTCCTAACTAGTACCTACTCGTAGCTACATTATGGAAAACATCAACATAAGAGCCTACAATTCTAAAGCTAACATTCATAGGTCCGCTTGCCCAACTTCTCTTAAACATGGCATTTTTATATGTAATTTTCTCGTTAAATTTATTTAATCTTAAGCATGTTTAGTTATGCAAGTGGGTCCTAGTGTCATTCATACAGTACCAGCGAGCTCTGCATATAGCTGCAAGTTTAAACCCCCGCTATTGCAAGCATGCTGCGTGCACTTGCAGTGGCTACATGCGAGTTGTTGAGTATTTAGAATTTTTACTTTCAAACAACCACTGGGTTACTTGGTAAATTTAAGTTATGAATAGGCATAATAAACAGAGCTAATACAATTTTTTGAGGGTAATCATACTTCTGATGCTATTTGGTTCAACTTAGCATAAACGGTACACCTAAGACAAACAGATGACAGAATCCTGTAGAAGCATAGTGCACCGAGTGACCAATGTCACATTTCTACAGAAGATACGGACTAAAATGAAAATATATGTGCATGCTCCACCATTGCCCTATTAGCTTAGTTGGTAGTGGCTCTACCTTCTAATCTAGGGGCGCGGGTTCGATTCCCGCTTAACACAAGTAATTATGAATTTTATAATTTGTAACTATTTCTGTTAAGTCTGGTCGTTTCTGTGTATAATAAGTATGAATTATATCCGTCATCAAGTACCCTCATGATACAAACGTAAGCTTAGTATAGGGCTAGATGGCGCTGTGTGATATGTCCTGAAATATTTATCTAAATATATAGAACTCAAACGTGACTGACTGACTGACTGATATATATCAACGCACAGCCCAAACCACTGGACAAATTGGGCTGAAATTTGGAATGAAGGTAGAGGTTATGACGTAGGCATCCGCTAAGAAAGGATTTTTGGAAATGCCGCTTTTAAAGGGGTGAAATAGGGGATGCAAGTTTTACTTCTCTCAAGCAAGTTTTACAACTCACAAAAAAACAAAAAAAAAAAAAAAAAAACTAACACACCTACACATATAGTATACAGAGCCTTAATCACTGGCCATACATACTCCTTAACCACAACATAGGCGGACCGTAACCCTTAATCACCTGTTAGGAGGTATACAGACCAAACATCACATATACGCTCATACACATACACCAAAGATATACACAATGTCAAATCACACACACAGATATAGGATCAAACCACATACACAGGTGGGCCTGTCACCCCAGCTTAACTGCCTGGAGGTACTCAGACCCACCTTCACATGTAAACACATACAAACACAACACATATTCACAACATATACTATATTCCATAAATTCACTTTTCAAGCACGAAATATATAGTTCCCAAAATTAAAATTAATTTAGCACGCACACGTCCAGCTCACTTGGATTAAAAATTATAACTGAAAAAATTACACGAATCCCTATCTCTAGCACCCTGGAAGAGAACTAGTTCTCGCAACACCTCGACCGGACCTCGGACTTACTAGAATTGTTAAAAAAAAAAAAAAAACGGTTATAAACTATGTATAAAATATTTAAATTTCGCTTTTGCTCCAAATTTATTTGAGAAAAATGTTATGAATGTACACATGTTTAATGTTTTCATAAATATAGCAAAAAAAAAAAACTTCTTAATGCGAGCGAAGCCGCGAGCACCCACGAGTGTCTACATAAATACAGAGTTTATCTGTTACCTTTGTATTGGTGCTACTCTAGGTAGGTTTTACTGGGCCTTGCGCCAGGTACGTATCCTGGGATCATGTGATGCAATGTGTTGTGCAGGTATCGCTTCTGGTGGTCACATACCTGTCTGTAAAGTGTAAAGAAAGATAGAAGATTAGACGTATTTATTGTGTGAATGTTATCAAGTACCGCTGTATATTAACTTGCATGATATTATGTATAGTTTACTCGTCCGATAGAAAGTGGAATGCCTTATGAAATTCAAGCTTCACTGACTGAATAACTGACTGACTGACTGACTGGCCTAGACTCACTGACCTAGCCCTTGGGTATCCTGGGTAGACTATAGTCAGTAGGTATTTTTTTTCATAGGATATGATTGTAATCTAATTGTTCTACTAAGTAAAGTAAGCTACTATGAGAGGTCAAGTAAAATGAAAAGAATACAAAGTACGCTTTTTGCTCCAAAATAGTTTTGAGCATATGTTATTACTCTATCTATGGTTTTGAGTCCTTCTTAGTCTTTCATCATACCGTATAAAAATATGATTGCTTCATTGTTTAGCCACAAATAAAAGCCATATTTCAGGCAAAACACTGAAATTTCTTCAGTAATAAATAACAAGGTTCTTGAAAAACGCACGAAAATTGTTCAAGTTTAAATCGATGATCCTTCACACGGCGACGGTACTTAGCCCGCGGGGGCTACAACGCAGTAACGTGAATAACATTATGGAATAGGTTTAATTGTTTTTATTTTCGACACCAGATAACGCCTCTTTTGGCATTTACTTATTTTAAAAAACAATTAAGAAATTTATTTTGTTTAAGACTTAGGCTTAATTTACATCTATTTTCAATACTTAGACCCTGAACTAGGCAAAACCCTGTATGTTGCAGTTCTGTAAAGACAACCTGTTCCATACATAATTTACAAATTGCTGAAAAAAACTAATATATAGAATTAAATAATACCTATACCATCAAAACAATACCCATACCCATGTAACCTCCCCTGGCCACGCCATATGTTTATATCCCCATAAAGCGAAGTGCATGCTTTCATCATGAAGGTTACTAACCAGTACTTATAATGTACCACTCGACTCTTGTACCGGGGACTAAGTTAGGTCTAACAATGAACCTAGGTAAGCTAGAATACTGGCTGTAAGTTATGGCTTTTGAAGTTGTTGTGTAATGAACTACAAAGCAGTAAAATGAGTTTGTATATTGTTTAGATTTTCTTTCAGTTGCGATGAAAAGCTCTCTCTAATTGATAATGAAAATCCGTGGGTTGGGTGATACGTTAAGGTGTAGGTCCTGGCTGTTCCCGGCGGCATGCGGCAGTTGTTTAGCCATGTCAGAGGCCCTTAGGGTGGTTTTCAAACTCTGGACATCAAATACCATTTTCACAACTTACTTATTTGTACTGATAATGACGAAAATAATGTTTGCAGCGCGAATGTAAGTTGTTACTTTTGAACTTATCTAGTTCTTTGCTAATAGAGCCTGCAATAGTAAGTGTTTACACTCGCCGACCGCCTTCCAGCCAGACTGCGAGCAACAGTGCTCTACACCTTATCATGAGATACCAAACAAATGCTATATTTAATGTCGATCAATATTATTATTTTAAAATGTTACGTAAGTACTGATTGTCAAGCTTCATTACTATGAAGGAATTTGCGATTATCATAAAAAAAGAAACAAATTCATATCAGCATTGTCATCCAGAGTGCTAATGCGGCCAGTACGCTGGGCACGCTGCCCTTTGGCAGTGGGCTGGAGCACTAAGACCATATTTAGGCTTTTCTAAAGATTTTATAAGTGCCCTTTTTATAATTTTGTAGTTAACCATGCCAGAGGCTCATCGGGCGACTTCATAAACTCTCGACACCAGAGTTGGCCACTCTAATTCGATAAGAAGAAGAATAAAAAGTAGTTTTCCCTTTTTTTCTGTAATTATAGTTGTAAATATTTCCAAACTGTGTACTATTATAAATCTAATTAATTACCTAATCCATTTATAAATATAACTATCTACATAGTAATAGTGAATCGGTTCTCATTCTTATTGGGTAAGCACTTAGTGCTTACAGCGAAGCTTATTACGGTCAAGTACTTCAACATCATTATTTACTTAATTAATTAAATAAGTTATTTTATTCTTAAATGTCATATTTGTAACACAAAGTCAAATCTATAAATATACTTGTTCCCTAAAAAGATACCTAGATATAATTATCATAATATTCTAATGCAAAAAGAATGTAATTATTCTAATTCAAAATGAATCATAAAAACAAGTGCAAACGAAATTTCGTTTACAAAAACAACGACAAACTCTTTTCACAAATTCTCCACGTATTTTTTCGTGCAAACTTTTTATGTCACAATTACAAAAGAAGTATAATTCAGTAGATTACAACAATAAACAGTGTGGTGTTTTCTATCATTGTTCCTGCATACTAACTGGTGCGTATTCTGTGGCGTATATGTTTCCATACATGATTTAATATAGAGACTCCTCTAAATAAACCTTTCAAATAACTGTCCCACCATATCTCACTTTACACAAATATTATAAAAGCGATAATTTGTTTGTGTTAAATTAAATGTTAATGTTAATTTAATTGATTAAAATGTTCGTAAAATAAATAAATTCAAAAGTAAAAAATATATTTAGTATAATTATTTATATATTTAGTATAAACTGAGTTGGATGAAAATCAGTATGGAGGTAGATTAGTAAGACCTTGGATTAACTGATAACGATGCCAAAAATATAAATTTACTGGCCAAACGGAATGGGTATTTAGCGTAAAATATGTGTATCTGAGTATACCTACCTGATTTATTAAGATTTTATTGTCGACGCGGTAAGTCCTTGGATGGGTGACCCTAAATTAATTATTTAAGTTGACATATTGTATGATTACATACCTATTATTATGTTTGACATGATTTTAATAACAAAAATTTTCATTGTTTTATTAATAAAACTAGACATATGTAACTTCTAAAATTTTGTAAAAGCCTAATGTTATAAATTCAATTTGACGAAATATTGTAATTTGTGTAGCATATTCTGTGATATTAGTACTTATACCTATGTATGTTACAATTTTACATTATCAATAAAGATTCTTTATCTTTATCTTTATCTTTAAAGTGACATTCCATTCTGGGCGCTTCCGTGGGTCGGATGACACGTTAAACCGTAGGCTGTTTGTCATAGTACGGCAGTCGTAAAGCCATGTCAGAGGCCCTGAGGGCAGCTTGAAAAACTCTGACTCCAGATTTATCCACTCTTATACGAACTTACTTTTTAATGAGTAGTCTATAGAACTGTTGCCACTGGCTCCGTTCTAAGAATGCTAGTTAGGACGTTCACATACCTAAATATGACTCTCTTAATTACCTGTTAATTACGCGGATTGATTTTATCACTCTGATTGTGTTCATTTGCAGTTGTTGTGTGATGGACTACATATTTGTTGGCACCTAGTGGCTTTGATTAGTTTGTATTATGTGAAACTACACTTAGTATAACTAACTATCTAGGTTCTGCGATATAACTTGTGGCATATATGGAAGGAGGCCGTTTATCAGAAGTGGATGTTCAAGTTCATTTATTCACAACATTCATTACATGTCACAAACTTAATATAAATAATACCTAGTACACTTGATGCGGCAGTACCTAACTAGTACCTACTCGTAGCTACCTACCTGAAAATAATGACGTTGCCTGAATAATTTGGAAAACGTAAATGTAATCTACAAAATCAGGAATAAATAGTGTTTAAAACATCAATTATGTAATTCGTATTTTTGTTATTTGTTACCGATACTTAATTCCTTTTTCTCTTTTGCAGGTAAATTAAGCGAATTTCCGTGCCGATAAGCTTCCAACTCACTCTCACTGAATGCTGACCATTGCTGTAAGTATTGTAATAAAAAAACACACATATGTGAGACATTTGTATCGCATCTATAGCCTACGATGATATCTTGTGTGATAGAAAGAAAAAATCTGACATCTATGGTACCTATTTGAGGAGGCCTATACCCAGCAGTGGATTCACTGATTTTGACAATAGGTTCAAATTATGATAATAGACAAGTATAAGAAGCTATGTATGTAGGTACATAGATGCAAGCACAATTTTTTTTTTTTTTACGTGTGATAGGTTTACGTTTGACTACAGCCTGCCTGATGTTAAGCATTGCTGCAGCCTAGGGTGTAACACGTTTACCTAGAAGATACCTATTAACTCTAGATTTGAAAACCCCTGGATTGTAGTTCGCAGGAAACACAGCTTCTGGTAAAGTGTTCCAGAGCTTTGCCGTCCGTACAATAAACGTAGAAACAAAGCGCTGCGTTCAATTGCACATAGATTGTATTATATATTCTGTGACATAGGTTAGTATATTATTATATGTAGGTATGTACATTTAAAGATGCACACATAAAAATTATACGCACAACCACAATCTCAATCTAAAAATATAAACACAATAAAACAGCCAACTCACTGGATGACGGCATAAAGTAATAGCTACTTCAGTGTTGCCAGAAGTTACAAAACTCCTTTTAAAAGCAATTTGCGCAAAGTTCACCCATAGAGGCGCGTGTATTTCAAATTGCTTCTGTGATTAACATTTAAAGGTATTGACTACTTTTACATAGGTATTGATTAACCTATGTACACTTTTTACATGTTGTATTAGGTATGTATGTAGTTTATTTTATTTCATTGTGTATTCATAAATTATAATTGTTCATTTATAAATTAAAACTTATAAACGCTCTCCTTAATATAAGTTTGGAGACTAAAAGTTTAATCATCATCATCCACAGCCGGTTTTTTCCCACTGCTGTTGCGGGTCGAACCTGGACGAGATTGGCACAGGACCGAGCCTGTTGACTGTTGAAAATGTTTGTATATTGTCATAATTAATACCCATATTATATTATACTTATGACGTTCGCGAAATAAAGCCTGTTAATACGCCTTCTCAGAATGCAATGTCATGGCAACATCGTTAAGGGCGCAGAAATGATCGATCAAAACAGCTTTTGTAGTCTAATATCAAACGCATGTGTATGAATATGTAGGCCATTTCATTTAGTAGCCTAAATGCGGGTGTAGTTCTTGGAGTCGACAACATCTAGACAAAATTTTGTTAAATGTAATGCAGAGAAAGTAACGAATAACAAACCCATAGTATATCATACACAAATTCGACGATAGCTTACTAGCTGCATCACGCGGTGTTACCCGCGTTAATCTGGGATTTAAACTTTCCTTTTAATCCGGGCTCTAATATATCTCAAGATTAAACAGTCAATTAGACATACTTGTGCGTGCATCTGACTGCACTTGCCCTACCGTGCCCTACGTCTCACGCTTGTCTCAACAATCGCAAGTAGGCTAGTGGAGTGACACACAGTCTCACATGCAAGCTTAATTGTATGTACGGATACGGTTTTAATCTCTACGCGACAGTACAGGGGAATCCGTTATTAGATAAGATCTGGCAACTTTAGATCATAACGCTTGCTTACCATCAGGCGAATTGAAGTCAGATGCAAACCCATTAATTAAAAAATAGTAATAAAGTAGATATAGATGGAGACTAGAGATAGAGGTGCATTATAACTTTGATGTGCTTATATCTGTATGTATAGATAGAGGTGCATTATAACTTTGATGTGCTTATATCTGTATGTATATGTTGCATTTTCATAAAAAAGAGAGAATATAGATGTCTCTTTTCCCAAGGGCATTTTATTATCGAATCGCAATTGTCGAAGGAACTTTAATGCTAGCAATAAAAGGAAAATAAATACTCATTTAGTGACGTACTCTGTATCAGAAATAATTCTAATGCCAGCAATAAATGGAAAAGAAATACTCATCTTGTAAATAGACTCCTCTGTATAATGTAAAGAGCCAATGGAAGATTAACACAAAGCCACTTTCAGGTCACTGTCACCTTACAGCTTCAGTCGAAAGTAGCGAACGAATATGCCTTTTGTTGTAACACACGTGAGTTTTAAATAGGTTACTCTTACTATGCTGAATTTATGGAGGAACACGTGGAATTTGTAATGTTTTTGGAGGTTTTTAGTTCTTCCCTGATAATTTGTGGTTCTGGTCATCTCTCATTATCATCAATAAAAACACCAATGTATGTAGTAATGTGTTACCTATGTATGTATATTCACATCACAGATATTGGGCACACGGCTAAAACATGGAATAAAGACAGTCATGGCTAAGAAGAACAACAAGAACTATAAATCAATGATTTGAGTTGTTCTCAAATTAAACCAGGCCAAAGACCTTTGAAAACTCTCAACACCAGAGTTAGCCACTCTCATACGAAAACTTACACGCCAAAGATCTTTGAAAACATTTTTTACACTCTAAAACCATAATAGGTACTTATTGATATTTAAAAACTCTCATTCGAATACGTACACTACGTCTAACCGGTTCATGGTGCATCTTACATTAAATAGACATAACCTACGGCAAGCGAGCAGTCAGCTCAACACACGCGACAGGTCCCGCTAACGAGAGAAAGTGGCAGACGCTGCGACGAGACACCACTTGTTTACTTTGTGTGTTTGGAGAAATGACGCGTGGGTTGAAGGGCTTCGGAGGTTTCTAATTCATTTTAACTTTAACTTTTATTGGAAAATGAGCGAAAATAATCACGACTGGCAGGATTGAAACCGCCCAGAACGCCTTAACCAACTAGGCTGCGGTCTATTAACTGCCAGGCGCGAAAATCCACACTCATTTCCATACACTTCAGACTATGCGGCTGATGGCGCCACTTGTGCTGTCAGAAACAAAACAACCATAGTGCGGGTTTAGCACTTTACAAAATAAACTCTAATTGATTTTGTTGGGAATTAGTGTTATAGTAACAAAATCTAAGGTTTGGGTCTTATTGATGCTCCTAGCTTCAGTAGCTTCAGATCGAGACTGCAGCGCTGGCTAATCGAGCACTCGTTTTATACTATTGATGAATTTACGAAACTTAAATTGAAACCAGTACATTAGTACTTACATCTTTGTACTAGGATAAATATTATTTATTATGACATCTAATATTAAATTGTTAATACATTATAATTTTTGTATTGACGTGCAAATGATTTACGAAATAAAATGATTCTGATTATGATTATTTAGTCAACTAACAAATTTACTAGTCTTTACTAGATTTATCTGCGAGAAGAGACAAGAGAACTATAAATATATTTTAAACTGTGATGTAATGCGACTTTAATTGTTTTTCAGTGAAACCTTTGACCAGACTTGGGACATAGAGTTAAATAAACGAAAATGGCACCTCCTCGGTAAAATCTTTGTATAGAAAACATTGTAATATCTTTCATCTTAGCGCATATATTCTACAATTGTACTACCGCTTCGTAAAAGCGAGTATTTTTCAGTAGAAAATAAAATAAAAGTAGCTACCGCCTAGTTTTCAAGTTGGAATAAGTTACGCTGCTTTAGTTCCGTCTATGCTGTGTAACAACCATGAACTTGCTACAATAGTGCTGCTTAGTAGGTCGACGCTCTTCCGAATACGTACAACTTTTCATAACACAGTATATTTTGCTGAAAAACATTTTTATCATTAAGAGTTATAAGTAAGTCATTTTTAACTGATTTAATAAATGGTTATTATTTCTACATAAGTATGTTGTGGTTTGAATATGAAATAATCTAACGGCTGTAGTCATTTTAGTAGAACGCGAATAAAATATTAACCGCTATTATAAGTTGGCATATTATGGGTCCTTCTGCTAAACATTGTTCTGTATTTGGGTTTTCATCAAGGGATTTGATCTGTACTTCTAATCTCGATCAATGGCGAATTTAATGTTGCATTTTGTACAAAAAACATAAGCATTATAGCTTCCTTGAGTAATACACATACATTTAACTTAACAGATATATCAACAAACTGATTTATATAACTGATATAGCGCACTCATATGTACATAATACCACCTTTGTATACCTACCTATATTTCGCAATGAATAAATGAATTTGAATTTGAATTTGATTTATTTTTAATGAAATTCGAATCTGCTTGGATCAGTGATAGTCGCATTAGACCTTCGGTAAGCAGTGTCAGAATGAAACATGCATTAGAAACTCATAGATATAATTCTGAGAAAACAGTGAAGTTTATGTTGTAAATACTAGTAGATATGTATGTTTTTATGTATTATTTTTTGTCATATATCCGACAGGTTTTCTTATATCTAAATTTACAAAATACTAATAGCCAGATAGCTTTATTATACCAGAATAAATACAGTTAGTGCTGAGTTACACCTGTCAAAAAAATTCATTAATCATGAACGTACTAACCTGATTGAAAGTTTTCAAAAAATAGCTCCAAATATACAAATTCTTGATTCCAAATCACTTTGCCTTCTAGGTGCCCCAATTTGCGAGGATAGTATCGGGCCCTTTTTAGAAAATAAATTGAAGTTGCTTTCGGAAAATATTCACAGATTGGGTTATCTAAATTCACACATTGCATACACCATACTTAAATCTTGCCTTTTTGTACCAAAATTTACTTACGCTTTAAGAGCTTCCAATCTGGAAACATTTAGATGTTTTACAAGACTTAGATACCACGCTAAAAACAGCATTGGAAAAAATTCTAAATTTGAACCTTGCATCGAACTCTTGGACACAAGCAACTTTACCTATTAGAACGGGTGGTATCGGCATTCGCAAAATTTCTAGTGTTGCACTTCCTGCCTTTCTGTCTTCTGTGCATGGCGTATCTCAACTTTGTTCATCTATTTTGAAATCATCGTCAGTTGAGATAAATTGTGCGGCAGAGGCAGTGAGAGAGTGGACATCTCTCTGTACCAATGTTGACATCCCTAAGGAACCATTCTGCCAAAAACTTTGGGATGCTCCATTGGTACAGAAGCAATTTAACTCTTTAAAACAAAATTTAATAGGTGACAACGATCGCGCAAGGCTTCAAGCAGTGTCTCAACACGAATCTGGCCAATGGCTACATGCCCTCCCTTCTGCCAACCTCGGTACATTTTTCGACAATGGCAGTTTCAGAATCGCTATCGGCTTGCGAATTGGAGCTGCTATTGTCGAACAACACAGTTGCACATGTGGTAGCGATGTAGATAGGAAGGGCCTCCACGGACTTTCATGCCTTCGCAGTGCAGGCAGATTCTCCCGCCACGGCTCGCTGAATGATATAGTGAGACGGGCACTTGCCACTGTCAACGTACCATCAGTTCTTAAACCGATTGGCATGGTCCGTGACGATGGTAAGCGCCCCGATGGCCTCACACTGATTCCCTGGGAGCGGGGAAAAGCTCTTGTATGGGACGCAACTTGCGTCGATACACTAGCTCCTTCTCGCCTCAGTGGAACAGTACAAGCGGCAGGAGCCGCGGCGGACGCAGCAGAAGAAGCCAAGCGGCGAAAATATACATCATTATCGACTGATTATATTTTCGTACCGCTTGGCTTCGAAACTTTTGGTCCGTGGGGTAAAAGCACGAAGTCTTTTATAAAAAAAAAAAAAAAAAATGTTGATTGACATCACTAGAGACAAGAACGCTGGCTGGTTCCTTGCGCAAAGGATTTCTATAGCAATCCAGCGTGGGAATGCAGCCAGCGTTCTTGGCTCCATACCACATGTAGATTGTTTAAATTTAGTTTAGATGTAAATACTCTTTTTTAGTTCTATTAGTGTTAATATGTGTAAATATTGTTTCTTATTATTTTAATGAATATATAATGTTAGTGCTTAGATTTATATATTTTAGTACAGGAGTTTAAAACTTACATTTACTTAGTAGCACAAGGTGGTATTCCATATGCCTTGTGAATATCAGTTGTATTGTGGCCATTAAAGAGAGACCAATTTACCATAATAATATAATAATAATAATAATTTATTTTGAGTCAAACACTTATGAACTATAACAATATGTTCACTGCACTCCACACTAGGATAACCTGTGTTGTGGAGGGCAGGCTATGTTATTTATAAATAAATGTACAGTTTACAAAAATACAAAATTATAAATTATAAATAAATGTACAGTTTACAGAAATTCAGGTTCCAATCCGGTAGTGATGATTTTTGATCATTTTCCAATGAAAAGTTTAAATTAAAAACACTTAAGCACTTGATAAATAACTTATAGCAATATTCATTATATGCCACGCCAAAATATTCAGGAACAGTAGAAACTTCTATGTGTGTAGGTAATGTTAAACATAGTCAATCTCAGATATGAATAGGGTAAGAGTTGCTTGATTTTAAAATTCCATGGTTGTTTGAATTTCTACAATACACTGGTATCAGGCAAGGAATGGCCTTTTAAAATACATTTTGCAAAAGTATTTTCTAGTTTTAGTTATATTCCTTAATTTAAAATCAGTACATTTATAAAGTACACAAGAGATATCATTCTATATCAGTACCTTAGTATCCAATATTGGTGGAGGTGTGCGCTGGGCTGTACACTAGGCTTGCCTGTGTCGTACAGCCCAATTGCACTAGTAACCACTAAAATACTCTAAAAATTAAACTTATTTTCTAGGTTTTGAAAAGGTTTTGAATAAAAATTTGATACATAAACAGATTTCAAAGAAAAGTAAAACACTGTTAATGTCAAGTCATGGCTATGGAAACAAACATTTTGGCCGAACTCAGTGTTGTCATAGGAAAGTCCACAAAGTGCCCGTACTACTTGTTTGATGTGTGTTGTGTTCGTATGGGATGATTGTTTTTGTTGTTGTGTAGTGTGACTGGAGATAATGCAAAAGTGTGTGTATATATAAATATATATGTATATATGTCATTTTGTATTGTCGTTAGTGTTCTAGTTATGAATGGAAGAGGATGTCTCAACTATCAGTGGATTAGATATCTCCTATTAAAATTTAATTTTATGTTAATTTATATAGAAATAGGCCTAGTATTGTAAAATTACGGTATTGTTTCGGGCTATTTCTATTTTCATTTTTTTAACTAGGTATAGGTAATGCCCAATCGCTTCAAATATTTACTTGTTGTAAAGATTCGTTCCGTGTCATAGTAGTCATGCGTCAATAGCCATGTGGTAATTTTCTTTTTACATTTATATCGTGTGTCGGATAATATTTGTAGTTCGTCATCGATTATTTTGTAAAGAAAAGGCCCTTTATATAAGAAAGAAATAATGAAACTCTGAAATCTATTAAAAATACACTAAATATTTAAACTTTCCCATGTATTTGTTTATCATTAAGTAATAAACAGTCATGAGAAGCAATATGTCATCCTTGTTACAGCATAGAACTAAAAACTAACGTTATCTTAATTCCTTGATCATGTAAATTATCTAAACAGGGACATTAAAACATCCGGTGATCAAATATTCATGACCGTAAGAAACGACACTAAACATTGCTTGCTTTTTTGTGTTTATGTTTTTACAATTTTTTTTAAAACGTTTTTGACCCTTGGATCTAATGTAATGTAAATAAAAATAAATGTAGGATTCTAAATAAAATACAAGTTTTATTACGCAAATAAAATGTGGTGAGCGCCCATGACGTTCCACGGATTACACGTGTCCTTGGGTTTTGTGGTCCTTAGATATATCGGATTTTTTTCTTCACGATGTTATCCTTCACCGTTATACCAGTGCATATGAGTATCATTGGTGTAACGCTGGATTCGAACTAGGATACGTGAGAATAAAAAGGAGACTTATTTAAAACCGTACCACACTCGCTTTGACACCACTCTGAACCCCTATACTTTCAGCCAATGTTCAGGCTCAATTTAACTTTCACAGGTTTCTTGAAAGCCCGTAGTTTAATGGATATCATAATCTAAACAAATCGACTCGTTTAACTTTCACACAGAACTCATAAAGATCACATACATGTAGGTAGGAATCATATAGGTCAGGCGCCATTTTCCCATCAAATGTGTTTCGTATGTTATTTTATTATGTCTGCGTCTTTGAAAGGCAGACTATTTATTTACCTGTAACCTGTCTGGGCTAAAAGGGTAGGTATTTGTATTTTCTGCAAATAGTCCGTGTTATTCGGATCTTGAGACCCATAAAAGAATAGTATAACGGCCTACTTATAATATATGACTTACAATTTACATCATACCAGTGCGTAGAAATGTTTATGTTGTCTAGCATCTGGTGAAGCAGAAAAGCTATTCTTCTATTTACTAGAGATGCCTAATGGGTTTGCTTGAACTAAAACATAATTTTTAATTAGTGTTGCGCCGCGACCTTTCTGGAAGTTTACCGTTACCACCGGCCTACCTGCGCGTACACGTAAACAAGATGTTTACCTCATTTTAATTGCGTTCCAGATTGTTCGACATTCATCATTGTTAAATGTAACACAAAAGAAACTAATTTGCATAACAAAGGATTTATGGTTGTGTTTTGATCCAAGTAATACAAAAGCATTCGAGAAGTTTCTTACCGATATATAAACGGGCGCAGCTCGGGCCAGAGGACAGTTTCAATCAAGCGATCGAAGCGAACAGTCAAGCGATACCGAAGCGATATTACGAGTGTGAAAGTGCTAAGTGAAGTACTGTGTAGTGAACGTGTGTGCTTAGTGTTTTTCGTGGTACTCTACGTACTTGTGTGTGAAAACATCGTCGAATTAAAAGCAATAAATTAAGGCATTCTGTTTTTCCTTAAAAACAGCCCCCTATCCCGTAACATTATGATCGCCAACCTTTTTTCAGAGAGTAAAAGTAATAGTGAAGTAAGAAGTACTCGGGCGAGATTACATTAGATACACTAAGTTGACCGAGACCGTTTCTTAAAACCAAATAACATACTTAAATTTCGCTTGTGCTATTGCAAATGCCTAAATCGACAAGTTTTATCAGATTGTAGTAGTGGGCCTAGCTTGTATCCTTTTACCAACCTACCATATTTTTTAATTATTATTTGGTATTAAACCGATATTTTTATTTACTTAGTTTAACAATTTGACAAATATAAATAAAGTTTTATCATGATACTAGCACTTAAATAGATCGTATGGTTTATTAGTGTAGTGATGTACCGGCGGGTGTACAGGCGGGTGCGAGGTATCACAGTATCTCCACACTCGTGTAGATGGCGCGAAGCACGCGAGGGGCGATTGAATTCCATCGTACACTGACGATAAAGTAGGGTTGGCAGCTAGTTTATTCAGATACTATGGGATGTATATAT
This sequence comes from Macaria notata, assembly GCA_927399415.1. Taxonomy (NCBI): domain Eukaryota; kingdom Metazoa; phylum Arthropoda; class Insecta; order Lepidoptera; family Geometridae; genus Macaria; species Macaria notata. The sequence continues at coordinate 11,816,196 of OV656745.1, read as the reverse complement.
AATTTAGCGCTAGAGAGGAGGCCTATACTCAGCAGTGGGTGGACGCAGGCTGATTTGACGATGATGATAAATAGAACATTTTAAACTATATTATAGATTCTCGACCAAAAATAGTCCTAGTTCGCCCAAAGTCGATCGCCTTGATCCCTCAAAAGACCACTCAGCGACGTAAAACTTGGCACATGGTTCATGTGCCACTACTTTATTTGACTTGTAGTTATATTATGCCGCCTAATATTTTGAAATAGAGTTTTAAAAATTAAATGACAAAGCGTACTATATATGTATATCTTATCACTAGTCAACCCTACTCCTGCACCGGGTGCGTGAGTGACACGGGGTATATTAGAGCCACGTGGCGCGGACTGTCAGCTAGATTGACAATCTGATGCCAACGATAGACGCCATTAAAACTTTGCTGTACCACTAGTGTTGAGGTTGAGTGTTGATATGGAAAGTTTATTTCAATTTATTATGTTGTAAATAAAATATGCCATTTAATTGTTTTAATATTTGATGTTTTATTTGTATTCTGTAGTTTGAATAGACAGTTATAGTATAAACGTACATACACGATAACAATCCAGCACAAAATACCATCAAATTAATATAATGCACTGAGACAAAATGTAAATATTGTTGTGGGTTTTGTTTTGTTCACATTTGTAACACCTTCACAACCAAAAGTCATCGAACATTTTTAGGTATTCCTCGTCTAGCCAGTTTATAAACCTATATCTAGGCTCAAAATACCACTTTAATTTCGGGCTTGGAACTTGGAAAGTAAAGTGGCGTAAAGTTCAGCATTAGTGGTTGGCCACAGTGTCAGTCAGCGCAGGTCATTAACGAAGTATTCAGTCGGAACTGGGGCAATCGACTTTTATAGAGGTAAGCATGGGGGGCAGCTGTCTGTGTAGTTGTTGTTTTTTTATTAATACTAGCAGGCAGATAAGTAAAAAATATCAAAATGGTATAGTTATATCAAAAATTTATAAAATTGTCATGAATTTGTAAATTTAATTTATTCAAATATTTTAACTACTACTTCAAAAATCTACTATTTAAAAAAACAGTACAAGGAATTGATAAAAAATACACCTTGTAAAAATATGTTTCAAAATACATATATCTGTAATCAATTTAACACAACGTAACAAGTTCAAAAATCGTTTAAAGTATTTTGATAACAATTATATTATTGCGACCGTTTAATTTAATCTTCGTTGTAAAATTTGCAGTAACATCACCTTGGTTTATTAACGAGCTTGTTTTTATATGTTATTAAGCGAACACAGTGTAAAAATTGAAATTTATTCACATTCACAAAAAAGGGTTTTATTAAATTGTTTTTTTTTTTATAAAAAAGTGGCAAAAAGTCAGACGATCTGCCTGATGGTAAGCAGTCATCGTCGCCTAAGGACACTTGCAACTCCAGAGGTGCTGCAGGACTTTGACAGCTTAGAGAGGTGTTTGAGAATACCCTTTTTAAATCTCCCCATATTGTAGCTCCGTGGAAGATATAAATCATCATCATCTTCATCAGCCAGTTATCGCCACTGCTGAGCATAGGCCTCTATTTTTGTACGCCACTCGTCCCAGTCCTGCGCAGATTTAATCCAAGTGCTTTCTGCGGTTATTCTAACCGTCGTCGTCGTCAACCCACCGCATTGTTGGGCGACCTCTGTGTCTATGGCCAGTCACGGGTCTCCAGTCCGTTAATGTTTTGGTCCACCTGCTATCCTTCTGCCATAAGATGTTGGGTAGGACAAAATCATATATGGATTGTTTTTTGTAAATACGATTTTAATATTATAGCGATAATCACCTCGTTCAATAGAGAGCTGCGTCGTATGCTTAAAATTCATAAAGTTCAATTGAAGTGGCTATGAATAGTTCTCGCTAAGTATAGCCTTAGTGCTCGTATGTGGTCGACAAATGCAGCTTTTGGATTATTTCTAGAACATAATAAAGGCTGGAATCTGGGTTAAAGCTCGGAACAAGATTGCAAGGTCGGGCTTTAATGTTAATGACCTACGCTAAAGTCGTTAGGCCACTTTAAGTAGCTACTTATAAAAACAGTATTTTTTATTAAGATGTTTAAAGAAACTCCAGTAATTACTTGTTAGTGTCGCTAAGTGCCTAGAAGTGTGTTTTTTCGTTTGAAAGTCAGGTTTATTCTAGTACAGGCAAATTTGTAAAGTGATAGTTAATTTTCACAAAAATAAAAAGCGAAGGCCTTCGATATAATAATACAATTAAAGTATACATAGCAGTAGATATACAAGTAGGTACGGCCTAGCTCCTTCTCGCCTCAGTGGAACAGTACAAGCGGCAGGAGCCGCGGCGGACGCAGCAGAAGAAGCCAAGCGGCGAAAATATACATCATTATCGACTGATTATATTTTCGTACCGCTTGGCTTCGAAACTTTTGGTCCGTAGGGTAAAAGCACGAAGTCTTTTATAAAAAAAATAAATAAAATGTTGATTGACATCACTAGAGACAAGAACGCTGGCTGGTTCCTTGCGCAAAGGATTTCTATAGCAATCCAGCGTGGGAATGCAGCCAGCGTTCTTGGCTCCATACCACATGTAGATTGTTTAAATTAAGTTTAGATGTAAATACTCTTTTTTAGTTCTATTAGTGTTAATATGTGTAAATATTGTTTCTTATTATTTTAATAAAACACGAAGGAAAAAAAAAAGTAGGTACATAATATTTAGTTTTTTTTCTGAACATCCAGTAGTTCAGAACTCACGATGAAAAGAGGTAGAGATATAAAAATGTAAAGTAAAATAACTAATTAATTTGTTTTCATTGTTTGTATTAAATTAGTATGTGGTAAGTAGATATTCGCGTTTTTACAAACACATACGTAGGTATTTATTTATGATCGTGTTATGATTTACTTGGTTTGGTTTTTACTTATTTGCGTCAAGTTGTTATTTGGACTGAGATGTCTGAAAAGGTGAAACTACGTCATTAAAATAATATGTATTGCCTATTGTTTTTCACATTTACATCTTATGGCAATTTATTATTTTGTTATTCTTACACAGATTAAAATTTATCTACGTCTCATTTATAAAGAAACACGTTTGATATATTGTTATTGTAAACATTTCAACTAGGACGGCCATCTTAATTCCACTGTCACTGTCAATGGGTTCGTCCATTACTTATCAAATAAATCATGGTATTTTAAATCTTATAACTTGGTATTTAGGGCTACTTTCGTGTGCATTTTTGTCAGAAATGACGTTTATATAATGTTTGTAAGGGTGTTATGTTGAGAATGTAGCTCAGATGTGATAATTACTAACGAAGGAGATCACAGGACTTGCTTTTGTATACTGATACTGATACCTGAATATTGCTTCTATCTACAGCAAAAACAACATTACAAGTTTAGATAAAATAAATCAAATCTGAAGCAAAGAAAATCCAGTCTTTCCACTTTAAAAATGTTTAATTTAACTTTATTCCTAAAGCATATTGCCCTTGCGACATCTCTAAAACAAATAAACATTGAAATCCCAATTGAAATGCAGTCTACATACATAGCTGCAGTTACAAATCTGTGTAATAAGGAAAACCTATAAATATGCTATTGAGTCACGGCAGACGAGTCTGGTCTAGTTACTGACATAGTACAGGAAAAAACTGGCTTTAAAATTCAGAATTGATTTCGTTATTTCGGACATCAAATAGGTAACTTCTGACTAACTAGGATTAGGAAGTAGGAAAAGGTAAAATCATTGCTATCCATCGAAAAATAATTTATGTATAACCGTAGTTATACATAAACCTATCCCACGTAAAAAAATAGTATTGTCGCACCTTCTATTTTTTTCTATACCATGCGCTTACAAAAATGTAAATATATCTAGGTTTACGTTTGACTACATTTCGTCCGCACGATTGTCTAGAAGAAACCGGTTAACTCGATTAATTAGTAAACTCAATAAGATAGAAACTAGTAAGTTCACTTACAAGAATTACTATTTATTGTTAAACATCTATACCTAACCTACTTTACCTATTTTTTTCTGATATATTAATTAAGTAATTCAATTCTTGATTTCAAACCTAATACATTATAGTAAAATAGTGCATATAGACCTGTCCATTGCAGTTTTGTATTTATGCGTCTGGGATGGTTAGTTAGTATTCCACAGTATGCTTGTATGCGATGGATACAAGTTTGATCTAATACACGTGACGTGCAAACTAGTGGTGGATTAAGTAATATACCTACGAGTAGATGCAGACATCTCCTATGTATAAGATTTTGTGTTGAGTGCTAAAATGTATAGATATTATTTAATTAGTTAGTTTTATTGAATAGTGTTTGCATATTGTTACATTGTCTGCTGTAATTTTTTTATATTTCAAGGTTTTGAGTAACGATCCCATATAGTAGCCGTGCTGAGGGTTGTGTCTCCCTCGTAGAATTTATTAATTGGAAAAGTTCTTTAGTGCAAGTACTACGTTGAGTGAGGCCAGATCTTTCCACGATGAAAAGTTATAAATAAAAGAAAATAAGCCATCATTCCCTTACAAACACACATTCTAAATCATATAAAAACTTAGTTCACACAGTTGCACTGCATATTATTTTTTGTCTGAGTTGGTAATATTTATAGTACGTACATAGTACTACATACAATAGTTAGAACATATACCACCACAGGTTGGGCACAGGTCGGCAGGTTGTGTGCGCGGCGTGGTGCCGCGCCGGGCGGTGTAGTGCGGTGGATCTCCGCCCTTTCACTTTCATCATGCGCCGGCGCTGTGTCGGCGCGGGCGGGTTGTTGTTGTGGCGACGTCATTCATAACATGAAGCGATGCCGGTAGTATTTGTTTACGATGTGTAGAATATTATATGTTAGGTGACGATTAACAAAACTTTAACAATTGATGTCGCAATTAGTTATTAGATTGATGTCCTCATCAAATAGTAGTCATCATCGAAGCACTTTATCTATACTTATTAAGCTAATGAAGCTGTGGTACTTATTACCAGGAGCCCAGGCTGAGCTGTCACAGTTCACATGTCACATACAATTAATTCAATGTAACAGGTGTAAAAAATATATCATACAAATTAACAAGCTGTAACTGTCCAATCCTGCCATGCTCCAGTTTTGATCACAAATTCGTTTCTGTAGGTTTCATTTCAGGTGACAAGCATTTCATATAATTGCCTGACTGCCAAGTGTAACAAAATACAAAATTTCTCACAAATTAACAGCCTTTCAACAGCACCCTGTTTATAAGTAACATACAAGTTGTTATTAACAAGTTTTCTTTCAAGACCTTTAAATATATCCAGACACGGTGGTCCTCTCACGCCCCTGCTATTAAAACTCTTTTAAATTGAACCTTACTGATTTTATCATAAGGTTTAAAATGAAACCTAGTAATTTAAATTGCCCATCAATTATTATGTTTTCGTTTATGTTAAGGTTTTTGCCCGAAGGAGCTGAAATTGTGAAAGTGAAATAATTATATGTTACGCAAAACGTTTTATTCGCTCATATTGTAAATACAAAAGTGTTGAATGGAAGATAATTTCCGGTTCATTATCGGGTTCTGATGAAATTTAATGACTTTTTAAAATTTTAATCATTTGGCGGCATTTTTGTTTTTATTTTTATTACTACTTGACCTACTAATCAAAATACAGAAAGATTAATTTTTTCACAACCACACAAAGATAGAAGCAGTGGTTGAATTCGCGTTGCGGGTAGTTTTGTATCCACACGCAAAAAAATTTAGCTCTGCATAATTATCTGTTTTTTATTAAATATCTTGCAAGTTTTGGTAGTATTTTCGATAAAACATCTCTATTATTTGTTACGTGACGTAAATTTAACATATAATAAACAAAAACAATGGTAAAGTGTGGTGGCTGCGGTAAATTCTTGTCGGCGGCCGACGGTATTCGGTGCGGGACATGTTCGGGTGTGTTTCATGGATTGTGCGTGAATATCCCTGACGGTACGGCGGCCCCGCTGGACTGGCTGTGCCCTGCTTGCATGGCTAAGCTTCCGCGGGGCAGTAACTGCAGCACTCCCGTCAAGGGGGTGACGGCGGGTCGCGAGCCTCTGCATGCCCAGCTGGCCCGGGTTTGCGCCCGCCAACCCGAACAGGAGCCTGAGCCCGAGCCCGTCGGCTGCAACGACACCGCGCACGACATGACGGTGGAGTTGGACCTTGCAGTCGAGATCCGGCTGTTCCGCAGCGAGCAGCAAGCCGTGCGCGATGAGCTCCGGCAGTACCGGGACGAGGTGCGCGCCGAGGTAGCTGAATTGCGTCAGGAGGTGTCTGCGTTGAGATTGTCTCACGCAACCGGTACAAAACAGATCAGCGAACTACAAAATAAGGTGCGTCGCCTGGAAGAAACCGTCGCAACGTTGGAAAGTGATGCCGCTGCCCGGGAACAACGCGCCTTGTTGAATGATATCGAAATTACGGGCGTTCCCGAGCGTGAAGGTGAATCCACGGCTCACATCACTCTGGCTGTGGCCAAGAAGCTCGGTGTGTCTCTCGAGGAGCGCGACGTGGTGAGTGTGCGGCGCGTTGGCGCGCGGCGTGAGTTAGGCGGCGCGGCTGGCGGCGCCAGCGGCGGCTCCCCGGCCGGCGCGGCGCGGCCTCGACCTATTGCGGTCAGCTTCGCGCGACGTGCTCCGCGTGACGATATGCTCAGGAGCGCCCGAGTACGCCGAGGACTCACGACGGAGCACCTGGGCCTCCCGCCGCACGAGCCTGCGCGCATCTTCGTCAACGAGCGGCTCACTAAGGGCAACCGGACACTTCTGGGCAGGACGAGGGAGGCTGCCAAGATGCACAAATGGGCCTTCGTGTGGACCAGGGACGGCCAGGTATACGTAAGGCGCGACAAGACTTCTGCCACGCACCGTATATACAGTGCAGAAGATATAAAAAAATGGTTTCCTTAACTTAATTCTATCTAAAACTCACATCTTCAATCCCTACTTAAACCTTCCAACTATTTTATTTAATGTAAAACTAAAAAAACAGTTCTTTTTAATCATAATAACATCAATTACAATACTCTTCCTATACTTACCTTCAACAATGTATTCTTTTGTCTTAGTTTGGATAACTATATTTGCAAACTCCAGGTTATGTTATAATATATGATTAAACGAACTTGCAAAAGTGAAGTTCGATCAATATTATATGAGTATAAAGCCTCATGCGAAGATATAATATTCACAACATGGTAGTACTTTAGTCCTACTGGCAACATTGCACGTCTTTAGAGAGAAAAAAGAAAATATATTTTTTCCTACCTAATGGTAACACCCCAGCGGTGTCGCTCCTCATTGTTAAGAGAAATTAAAAAATAACACAAAATTTTCAATATACTTATGGGTTTTTGTGGTGGGTGGGAAGATAAGTATATCTTCGCATGAGGCTTTATACTCATATAATATTGATCGAACTTCACTTTTGCAAGTTCGTTTAATCATATATTATATTTCGTATAGCCTCATGCTTTGATATAATATTCACAACATGGTAGATGTTTAGAGCCAAAATTTTGTGTGAAAAATAAAAGATTTTGTTTTTACAAAGTAATAACAAACAACTTTTATTACATAATCATATTTTAACATGAATGGTAATCTCAATGATACGATTACAAATTATATCACATTTTATTGGAAATTATGTTTAACTTATAAACTATACACAAACAAGTTATCATCTCATAACGTATAACATTACAATCAATTAAGTTGCAAAACTGATCTCGCAAAAGAAGTTTCATTTACTATCGGCCGGTTGTAAAATTTGGCAAACGTTTGTGACGTACTTGTCCATCCTGCCGTTTTGCGAATTGTATCTAAGGAAACACCCGCAGCTCGAGCTGCGGAAACTGAAGCATGTCGTGTACTATGGCTAGAAAATATTGATACATCTATGCCGCTCTCACCCAGAACTCTCATAATCCATCGACTGATGGTTTGAGTCGAAGCTGATTTATGCGGTTGCTTAAAGGTTAATATGAAATTATTTATAGAAGGCAGTCATATTTTTCTAGTTACAAATAGGTAGTCTTCTACTATTGTAGCGGGGCATATAGATTTATCCTCATAAAAGTAAGGTAGTACTAAAACCGGTTGTTCACGCCCGGGTGCGGATGTTTTAATTGCCTCAGTAATACCTATTTCGACAGATGAAGAGCCTATCCTAATGTTTTCTGATTTTATTAGAGAAAACGTTTGAACCCGGTGTGCTGTAGATAACGCTAATAGTGTAACTAACTTTAGCGTTATTTTTTCTAATGAAATATGACGATTTGGTACCCAATTTGCTATATAATCGAGAACAACCTGTGGGTCCCAAGTCCTAGAATATTTTGGTGAGGCTGGTCTTAATCTATATGCACCTCTAAGGAGTCGTTTTACTTGATCATTGGTAGTAAGATGACTTCCGACAAGCAATGATAATGCACTACGGGGGCTGTTTATGGAACTGTACGCAACACCTTTTTGAAATTGTTCTGTCAAAAACAAAATAATAGATCTGATTGACCCCATATATGGGTTTAAACCGTGACGATAACAAAACCGCCACCACAATTTATACGTCCCGTTGTATTGAGATAGAGTATTTTTGGATAGAGATGCCATTGTTAGGTCTAATGCTTGGTGTGGGGTGCCTGCTGCCGCAAACGCTGTCCTGAGAGCAGCGCTGCACCCAGGGTAAACTTCGATTGTTGTTGTCGGGTTCTGCAAGAATGTGATATACTTAAATCAGGTGTGAAATAAATAATGTCTGATTGCAATAAACTTTTTAACAATGGGAACCAAGCTTGCGAATGCCAGTTGGGAAAAATAAAAATGACTTCTGCTTTGTCGTTGTAAATTTTTTGTAGGCATTTCAATATCATCGAAAATGGAGGGAATGCGTAAAAAAAACATTGATTTCCAATTTAAAGTGAACGCATCTACAGCAATAGAGTCTGGGTCTGGTTTCCACGAGACATAATTTTTGCACTTGGTATTAGTGCGGGACGCAAATAAATCAATTTCTGGATAACCAAATGCTGTCGTGACAGTTTGGAATTGAGCTTCACTAAGCTGCCATTCTATGTCAGGGTTCACCTTACGAGATTCTTGATCTGCTTCAAAATTGTCTTTCGTGTTTATATAGGATGCATACAACCAGATATTTCGGTGTTCGCACCATTGCCAAATATTTTTTGTCAAATTATTTAAATGGGGAAATTGGATTCCTCCCATTTGATTAATATAACTAAGTGCTGTTGTATTATCTACTCGTAACAAAATATTGCAGCTATGCATATCGCGCACGAAAGATTTTAAGCCTAGAAAAACAGCTAATAATTCTAAATAGTTAATGTGCTTTTCACGCTCACTATCTGTCCAACTGCCCCCAGTGCGCTTGTTGTCACAATAAGCGCCCCAGCCAGTTCGGCTCGCGTCCGTAAACATTTCTAAGTTAAAATTTGGTGTTACTAATGTGTTAGTTGTAGATGAAATATTGTTCATCCGCCATGCTAAATCTGGCAAGATTACCGCGCTAGGTTTGAATTTGGCATTATAGTTATCATTATTCGCAACTAAGGCCAACTATTAAATGCGCAAAATCACGAATTGTACAAGTGGGTAGTTGGTAAAAAAATTGCAAAAGTAGCGAAAATTTTTCGCGTTTCTCAGGTGGAAGCGATATTGTCATATCTAAAGAGTTATACATGAAGCCAAGAAACTTGCTACATTGTCGCGGTTGTAAACTACTTTTTTCATAATTAATAACGAAACCTAAACATTTCAATAACTTAAGTGTTTTGTTGACGTTTAGTAAGCATTCGTCTTGGGTGTTTCCTAAACACAATATGTCATCGAGATATACAATTGATCTTAGTCCTTGGCTTCTGAGATAACCTACTACTTCTTTCATTATTTTTGTAAACGTTCGAGGCGCAGAACATAAACCGTAAGGCATAGCATTAAATTCGTAGGTTTTTATGTTAGAATGTTCATCTACGTATTGAAAACGTAAGTATTTACGTTGAGAATGTTTTATAGGGACAACTAAGTAAGATTCTTTCAAATCTACTGTGGCCATGTAGCAGTTTTGTGAGATCATTTTTGATGCTTTTCTGTGGTTTTCCATTTTGAAATGGGTTGTTGTGATAAACTTATTCAATTCTTTAAGATTAAGTATGAACCTATGTCCTCCGCTTGATTTAGGTGCCAAAAAGGCACTAGAAATAAACTGATCTTGTTGCGGACTACATTCAGTAATAGAGCCTAGATCGACTAACTTTTTGATGGCTAGCGCCATTGCTTGCTTTTCTATTATTGACAACGAAGTTTTATGAGGAATTCGTTGCTGATATACTTCTCGTAAAAATGGGATATTATAGCCATTACAAATCCAGTCTAAAATTACTGCGTTTTTTGTAACATTAAGCCAACAATCATAAAAATGACGTAATCTACTCGCATGTACCTGCGTTACTGACGAGTTGGGACACGTTTGTTCGAGCTCGCTGAAGTCGGCTGGCGATTCAGCGGCGGTACAGGTGGAGCTGTTGGAGCTGCTCGCGCCGGCATCGCGGAGCGGTGGTACTGGTTCCGGTGGTTGAAGCCGCGCCCACCTCTCGCCTGTTGATAGCGAGGAGGGCCCGCCCAGTTTCCCTGACGGGATTGGGCGCTAGGTGCCGCTGGTGTGCTTGATGTGGATGTTCTAGGCGGAACTTTTTTAATTTGAAGCCCTTGCTTCTCGGTCGCTTTTGATGCCTTTATCTTTTCGGCCAAATTGCTGCCGAAAAGTGTTTCGTCTCTTTCTGAATTACTCTGTAAAAGAGTTTGTATGTTTTTTTCCAATACGGGAAAAATCAGTTTCGTTCTCACTTGAGTTTCGGTGAAATGTAAGTCAGATAATATGCGGCAGCCATCCGATAAAAAATTTAACACATTCACTTTGTCATCTCCGGTTAGCAACAACGACTTACCTCTATTTATGGCTGTTATGCCGAGGCCAAGTTGATCTTGGTTGTCTTGTAAAATCTTGTCTCGGTTTTTTTTTTTTTTTTTTTTATTTGGAATTCTGGCAGGGCCGCAGAAATCTCATGGTTTAAGGTGGGTGCTTTAAGCGCCTTGCAATTATCGGGCACCATGTAATCTTTAAGGATTTTTACCTTTGCTTCTGTTTGGAGGCCTTTTTTCAAAATCGGCTGCCAGCGTTGTGCCAGCGTACCGTGTATGGCAGGTCCATAAGCCGGGACATCATCAGTGGTATCACCAAGTGCACTTAGCAACTCGGGATCCAGTTCGCACTCTGGTATAGGCTCCTCAAGAGGAGCGATCTCGTCTGCTAACTCTTGCGTTGAGGGCTGCAGCGAGTCATTAGGCAGCGGAAGGATCTCGGATGTACGAGATAGCTCCTGCGTTGGGGGCTGCTGCGGATCGTTAGGAAGCGGCAGGATCTCGGATGTACGAGATAGCCCCTGCGTTGGGGGCTGCTGCGAATTGTTAGGAAGCGGCAGGATCTCGGATGTACGAGATAGCCCCTGCGTTGGGGGCTGCTGCGAATCGTTAGGAAGCGGCAGGATCTCGGATGTACGAGATAGCCCCTGCGTTGGGGGCTGCTGCGAATCGTTAGGAAGCGGCAGGATCTCGGATGTACGAGATAGCCCCTGCGTTGGGGGCTGCTGCTGGGACGGTGGCGTTACTAGGTGAAGGTCACCGCCTCGAGACACTTCCGCGGAGCCGTCGCCGATTTTTTCACTGTCCGATGACGATGAGTAAATGATGCGACGATATCTCCCTTCATTCTTGGCTTGTAATTTCCTGATTTTATTGTAGTAGTGACGAAGCTTTTCCTCGGCACTTCGTTTCGGCATTTTTAACTTTTTGTAGAAATTGAAGGTTGGTATTAAGTATTAACTTTTAAAATTGAAGGTAGAAATTTCGACTGTGCGTTGCCTTGCACGACAAAAGAATGAGGAGCGACACCGCTGGGGTGTTACCATTAGGTAGGAAAAAATATATTTTCTTTTTTCTCTCTAAAGACGTGCAATGTTGCCAGTAGGACTAAAGTACTACCATGTTGTGAATATTATATCAAAGCATGAGGCTATACGAAATATAATATTCGTTATAATATTCCAGGTTATATTATAAAATTCGACTGCTCCGTTAGCTTAGTTGGTAGTGACTCTGCCTTCTAATCTAGGGGTGCGGGTTCGATTCCCGCATAACACAAGTAATTATGAATATTGAAATTTGTAATTACTTGTGTTGAGTCTGGTCGTTTCTATATATAATAAGTATGTATTTACAAAAGAAAACTATATATGTATTATATCCGTTATCTAGTACCCATGATACAAGCGTAAGCTTAGTATGGGGCTAGATGGCGCTGTGTGATATGTCCTGAAATATTTATAAAAAAAAAAAAAAAAATAATAAATTAAGTTCCCACTATATCATAATAAGTACATTTTACCTGATGTTCTACCTAAACCATATAATTTGTGTAAAACTACAGAAGCTAAATATCAGTTGGCCAACACCTGTATCAGATTATCTCACAGCTATGTTTATTTGTACATGTCAATATCATTCCAAGATAATATTCATTATGATATATCTTGTTTCTTCTTTACACATTTATAAAACTGACTTAATTCTTAAGTTATTTATAATTTTTCACATGAATCTGAGAGTATCAAGCTATAACACTTATTCAGCAAGTTGTATTTGTTTAACATACAGACATTGCATATTGAAAATTCTAACCTTTGATATTACAACAAAACTTGATATTTTTGTGTTAATGTTTCTTAATTATTACCATAACTTAGTATTGAATATAACTCATATATTACCACTATTCTTTTATAAAATGTATTTAATATTACTAAAACGCTATAGCTTTGTGTATTGTGACCCTATGTTTTCCAGTGTTAAACAGTATGTATGTTTTCTTCTCATTAAATACCAATATTCTTATATTCTCTCATATGTTTACATATACAACAATGGGTAATAATAGTAAATATTTAAAAGTTGGACTCTTTAATGCTGGATCATTAGGTACTAACCATGATGATTTTATAGCTGCTATGCAAAGGTTTTCTGTTGACTTGTTAGCTGTAAATGAAACCTGGCTGAGAGCTGGGCAGGGCGGGTGCGCGCCCGTCGTGCCTGGCTACCGGCTGCGGCACGTGCCCCGCCCCAAGGACGTGCGCAAGGGCCGCGGCGGGGGCGTAGGCTTCTACGTCAAGCGAGGTATCAATGTTCGTTTATGCTCTCACCCAGAGGCAACCAATGTTGAGCAAATGTGGGTCAGACTTACTGTGAACACATCCAAAGTTATTATCGGCACAGCTTATCGTGCTCAGTGGGTAGATGCAGATGAGTTTTTCGACGCATTAACTGAATCTATTGCATCTTTTTCTTTTTGTGATAATTTAATATTAATGGGAGATTTCAATGTTAATGTGCTAGATAGCCACGACAGGAATGCTAAATCTTATAGGACTTTTCTTTCTAATACTCGTCTAACGCAGCTTGTAGACAAACCTACTCATTTTACTGTGCACAGTCAGACAGCCATAGACTTGATATGTTGTAATGTACCGAGCCGCAATTTGCAAATCGAACCGGTTGCTTCTGATAATGGCCATGCTTTTGTTATTAGTGAATTCATTTTTAAGAAACCAAAAATTCCCCCCAAACTTATTACATATCGACCACTACAAAATATATCATATGAAATATTTACTTCTCATTTAAATTCTATCAGATGGGACATTATTAATTCAGCTGAGAGTGTAGATACCCTGGTTAATAGCTTTCACCAGGCTATTTTATTTATATTCGACCTTCATGCACCTATGAAAACTAAAGTCATTAAAGAGTGTGGGTCACCCTGGCTCACAGATACTGTTAGAGCCATGATGCGCCTACGGGACGCTGCACTTGTGCGTTATCACCACACTAAGCAACACAGTCATAGAACTTATTACAAAGATTTAAAAAGACAAGTGGATATGGCTCTGGACTCGGAAAAACATGCATTTTTTAACTACCATATAAATAGAAACATAAAAAATCCTAAACAGCTATGGAACACATTGCAACGTAAAGTGTTACCACCCAAAGCGATAGATTTACCGTCACTATTTGATGATCCGGACAAAATTAATGACAATTTTCTCAATATTCCTGGCAATGTTAACATTTCTATTTCCCACATGACCTTTTTTGAATTCCATAAATGTAGCTGTAGCAATTTCATCTTTCACATTGTAGATTCTAACACCATTCTGAAATATATAAAGCAAATTAAGACTAATGCAGTAGGAATTGATGGTATTTCACTTGATATGTTAAAACTCACACTACCCCAAAGCCTTGATACTATTACTGCTATTATTAACAAGTCAATGATGTCAGCAGAGTTTCCATCTTCTTGGAAGACGGCTATTGTTAAACCTATACCTAAATCACCCGATCCTATTGAATATAAAGATTTAAGACCAATTAGTTTGCTCCCCTGTATATCTAAAGTACTTGAAAAAGTTGTATGTGGTCAAGTAACAGATTATTTAGAACAAGAGGGTATATTACCTGATATGCAGTCCGGATTTAGGAAGCTCAGAGGAACTTGTACAGCACTGTTGGACGTAACTGATAATATTCTAACCGCTCAAGATCAAGGGTTGGGAACTATACTTGTACTACTTGATTTTTCGCGCGCTTTTGACTGTATTAACATATCTTTGCTACTTTCTAAGCTAAATTTCTACGGTTTTGATGCTTCTGCCATTGCTTGGTTTAATTCTTATTTAAGTGGTCGCACTCAAGTTGTTGAAATTAAGAAAAATAATGGTGAAAGTCTGCGCTCAGGTCTGGGTGAGATAACTAGAGGTGTACCTCAAGGTTCCATTCTAGGTCCTCTTTTATTCATACTTTACAGTGCTGATGTTGTTAACACCATACAGCATTGTAAATTTCACATATATGCTGATGATATTCAGCTCTATCTATCAATTAACCCTGAAGACACAGATGAAGCAACCCGTAAGATAAATGAGGACCTAAATAGGGTGCAACAGTGGGCGCAGGCAAACTCACTAGTTTTAAATGCTAAAAAAACCAAATACATGGTTCTAGGGTCTAAACTACAAGTGCAAAGGATTGTTCAGAGTAAAATCACAATACATATAGCTGGTGACGTTATAGAACGTGTTCAGGAAGCCCGAAACCTTGGACTTGTATTTGATGAACAATTGAAGTTTGAAGAACATGTTAATGAGATAGTCAGAAATTGTTTTTATAAGCTCAAAATTTTGTACAAAATTAGGAAGTATATAAACACCGATCTTCGTATACTGTTAGTTGATTCGCTTATTCTCTCTAGATTTAACTACGTAGACTCAGTGTATGGTCCATGTCTTTTCAAAAAAACTTCTTGTGCTATTCAAAGGGTACAAAATGCGTGCGCTCGCTTCTGCTTTACTGTACCTCCACAAAGCCACGTCACTCCGTTTTTTAATAACAATAATATACTCAAAATGGAATACAGGCGCCAGTTACATCTAGCCACACTATTATTTGGTGTAGTCAAGTATCAGATACCACATTACCTCTATTGTAAACTAGTTTGGGTGTGTGACAGTAACCCCTATTCTCATAGGAATACACGTAAATTGTTACTCCGTACAACTAAACATAGCAGTGCAGCCTTTCGAGGTAGTTTTAATTTTAATGCCACCAAATGCTGGAATAGCATACCTCCTCCTATTCGTAATCTACAGAGCAAGTTTTGTTTTCGTATCAGGTATAAGAGATACCTGATGGAGCTGCAGAGGAGTGCTAGCAGCTAGCTATTCTACTGTTATCGCTCCTCCCTCTGCATCGGGTGTTCCTCAATCACCTGACTCATTAAACCTCATTTTTAATAGATATGTATTCTAGTTTTCAGCATTTGGTGACCTAGCTAGCTACTTTTGTTTACCTTTAAACCTACAATACAAATCTCGACAATGACTTTCGTTCTTGTTGTGTGTCCGTTACTTTACTAGGTTATATTTAAATTGTATGTATCTTTCAAATGTAATCATATCAGCTCCATGTTATTAATTCTGTATACTCTTCATCTATTTTCTCTTTTTACTTCT